>CM021110.1:49173533-49337942 GCA_007115665.2 Sequoiadendron giganteum
CAAGAACCCACCTAGGACCCATATGCCACAACTGATGTATGAGTCCCAGTGAGCATTGAGAGTTAGGTTTTTAGGGTTTTGGAGCTTGTTTTGATCACATATCTCCTCTAGGTACACCTTTGTTCATTCTTAGTTTGTCATTCTATATCTCAGTTTCATTCTCTAGGTCATCTAGTTAGGTTTTGCATGTCATTTTCATATCTTGTCTTTCCAAGCCCTAGCTTGGTGGTGAACCCTTTTATTATCTTCAATCAAACCCTAGGATACCTTATTGCAAGATCTCTTTTCCCCTTTCTATCTTTAGATTGAGATCTCTAAGGTTTCCTTGAGTGTAACAAGTGTGAAATAGGAACTCTGGCCTTGTGCTCCATTCCTCAAAGGTGGGACATACTATTTTCATTGCTACAAATATAATAAGGATCAAGGAGGATGATAAATCCCCCAAGATCTAAGATCTCATAGCAAGCCAAAAAAGGCACAAAGAGACACACACATGTAACAACGACAAAAGATACACGATCATACAATGCCAAAATTAATGCAAAGAGAAAAAATGAAAGGAAAAAGGATGGATCAAGCCTCAACTGTTTGTCCAAAAAAAAATTCACAACTGAAAACCCGATGTCCACTATGCGAACAAAATTCTCATGAGAGCTAGTGGAAAATTCGTTGTTCACTAGGTGAGCCCCAAAGGATGAGAAACACACACTAGGTTTGTAAGGTGTGTACCAATAAGTCAGTGCCAAAATTATCAATGTAAAAATGAAATAATGCTAATGAAATAATACCAATGCACACCCCCACTTTAAGGGAATTACTAAACACCCTGTTGTGAGAAATTACTTTAAAGTAGAAAATGATAAATGCCAATTGTTAAGAGCGCCATGAGATCTTATTTGGAAAGCCAGGCTATGCAAATGATATGTTTCCAAATAAAGTTGCATCATGAAGAGGGGTTGCTCCCAAATGAAATCCCAAAGATAACACATAATGGATCTATGGATTTGGGGTCAACATATGTCTTTCCTACAGTGAAATAATAGAGCTTGGAGTCGTCATCGTTCCCCAAATACCTGTAGAACAATGCACACAATGGAATAATGACACATAAAGAGAGAAAGAAAAGAAAAGCTTTTGGATCAACATGGAAGATACCTAAATGTCTCAATGCCTTGCATTATCCCCAAAAGGAAAAAAAGAAGACAAGAGAAAATATAATGTTTACGACATATAGAAGAATGACGATACAAATAGAAGAATGTCACGACGGGTTCGCTTCCTTTGTATCCTTGCACCAACAGAGTAACAAGGGTCATCCAAAGAGAATCTTACAAAAATAAAGACACACCAAGAAACATAGTACAAGGGATCACATTATACACATGCAATCACAAGAACATGAAAATAAGATAAAGAAAATACTAGTATGTCACATGTGATCCAACCTAGAGTAAGTCATCCATATCCCAATATTTATCATTGTATACAAAAGGTGGATACCTAGCCAAAGGGGAAACGACAAGTGCCATACTAGGACAAGGCTATCAAATTTCCTTGTCCCCCAAAAATGTAGGACACGTATGAGGTGAGATAAGTGATGAGAAGGTGCTCCTTGCAATATGGAAATGATTTACATAAAGTATAATACATGTAATAGTGAGTATGCTATGATTCTTCAACTATCACATGGAAAGGAGAAAAGTGTGTGCATTCTACCAATTATATGTGTAATATAATTTTCATCTATCAACTTCTTTAAAGAATGACACTCATCAGTAAGATGTCCAAGAGTTCTATGAAATGCACAGTAATTCATGTTTGTACTTTTTCCTTTTTTGTTGTCTTGAATAGGGGGAAATAGAATCAATCCTAGACAAAGAAGTTTATCTATTTTTTGTTCAGTCTCAGTTATAGTATGTAAGAATGGTAACTTCTTGAGTTTTTAGGGCTTAAGTTTCTTACTTGATTGGGTAGTCGATTGGTGTGGAGGGGGAGGATCTTGATATCCTAATCCCTTGGTATCTTTTGATGGTTTTTATTCTAGAAATTGATGGGTTTCATGTTCATTTGTTATGTCACATCCTTGTTTACTTAAGATTCTAAAGCCTTGACCATAAATCTCTTCTAGGTTGATAGGTGTATCAGTAACTCGGTAGGCGTAGGATGAAAGAGTATCAATGTTTTCATTGTGAGTAGGTTCCTTCATGCTTGGTGGTGTAGGCTTGGTTTGTGATTCAACTTCAAGATGCAAAAGGACAAATATCTCAAGCGGTGGGATGATAGGAGGTGTTGGTTGTTACACATGGAGGGGTAAAAGGATGCATTGTTCTCAAGGTTATGCAAGGAATTTTGTATGAATTTTTGCATGCTATCTTCATCTTCACCTAAGATGTTAATCTCACAAGGACATTCATTAGGAGGTGAAGGATCATGAATAAGCTCAATTGTATTAGGATCATCACCAAACACACAACTTGAGACATCGATTAAAGATTTTAAGGACATCCACATTTTAGCAAAACACATATTCATGATGAAATTTTATTTTATATGCCAAATGTAAGTATGAATTTCAAATCTAATGATCGTAATATGGAAAAAGAATATGGAAATTATGTCTTTTGAATGTAAATTTTAATTTTGAATAATGCACTTGTTTTGATCAATTGACTTAAATGCAAACTACAAAAAAATGCCACTTCTGAAACTGAAACTGAGATTTGTATTTACAATAGGAAATAATATGGATAGAGAAAAAAATATTTTCAATTTTTTAAAAAATGACTTGTACAAGGACAAGTTTTCCTAAGGGCGAATGAGTATTTGTACAAGGATTTGCAAAATTTAATTTTGAGTTTTTGAGTTAATGTTTAAGTTATGTGTTTTAGGTTGCAAACATATTCTTTCAATTATAGATTTCTATAATTTGATGATTAAATTTACATGTAATTTGATGGAAAAAAGAAAACAAAATGACAACTTTTGAGATCCAATTTTGATTGAATTTTTTGATGTAAACGATTGAAAGACACCCTTGATACAACTAATATGTAAGATGTATGCAAGATTTATGAAATATTTTTGTATTTTTGTGAATTTAAATCACAAAAAAATGCAATTTTGAAACCCTAAATGAGATGTAAACAAACTAATGCAAATCCTAGATCTAGGGTTTTAGAGACTTCCAAATCAAAATTTATGATGTACAATGTCGGTTCACCAAAATGAAATGAAGGGAAAAGGGGGGAATCAATCCAATCAATGTTGAATGATGAAATGGCCTAGGATTCAAACACCCCTCCCTAATTTTATTTGAAAGAGAGAAGATCACAAAGGGATAGGATTGAATTTCAACCTTGAGGTGAGTCAACCCTATTTTGGATCTTTGGATCTCTGCTTTCTCATGACAAAAATGACTGAATTACAATGTTTTGGAATGATTTAAAGTTAATTAACTAAATGAATCATATGACCTAACACTTGAAATGCATAATTCTATGAATAGAAATGGAAATGAAAATTTACAGGTAGATCTGAGAAGGGTCTGATGGTGTGTGCACTTGTGATAAGAAGTGGGTTTCAGGGTGTGTAGCAGGATTGGTTCAACCTATGATGAATGGGTCCTAGTGTAGGGGTCCAAAAATACTTTTTGCAGTCCTTTGATACTAGATCTAAGCTTCTGATTTCTCCAGGTTTGATTGTTAGAAAGCCAAAAATAAAATTCGTAAGTGAGTTTCCATAGTTTGACAACAATGAATGCAACTTTTCAAAAGTTCTCCTTTGATTAAATTTCAATCCTTGTTCACCTGTAAATCTGCACATACAAAGAGAGAATCAAAAATGTTTTTTTTTCGGGTGAATAGGGGTTTGCCTTAGTCAAATCCCATGTTTGGTAATTAAACCTTGATAATGAAATAATGACAAAAATAAGGAATTGATGAATGGACACTTTATTTTTACAACTCACCAAAACCTTAATGGTTTCCCTTAGAGGATTGAAGTCAAACAGATCACTCTAAGGCTTGGATCTTACATGAATTGGATTGATTGATTGATTGATTTGATGCTTGAATGCTTAAAACCTACATCACAATATTAGCTCCGAAACATGACATGAACTTACATGAACTTTGACATGATGATATGATCTTGATTGTTGATGTAGGTGATTGGAAAATCTTCTCTTCAATGTTCTTGACAACAATATTTTCTCATAAGATCTCTTGATAATGCCACTTCTTGCTAGTTAGATTTGAATTGATAAAATAAATGTATTCATAGGTGTTTATCTAATTTCCCAAAAAATAGACTCCAAAATCCGACACTTGAAACTTGAATTTGAATCATTAAAATATCACCAAAAGCATATTAAAAATTGGGTCCTAGGACTTAAAGGGGACCTAAGTCCAGGAACTCAATTTCCAAGGTGATTTAATTAATGTTGGTAATTTTTTAATATAAGTTTCCCTTTTAGAAAACGAGAATAATAAGGCTTTGGAATGCATAATTTAGTCAATTAGAGGCTTAATTAAGTCCAGTTAATAAAGGGGTTGCAAATATAGTGTGAAATTGTAAAGGTATAGAATTTTGTACACTAAAGTTTGATTCATGTGAGTCACTTCTATGATATGGAAGATCAACTATATAACTGATGGAATAAACTATAAAAGCTTACTTTTTTACATGTAGAACTAAACTATAATTCAATATGAGTTTATCTAAACCTTGAATATGAAAACTACTCTCCTTGATTCTTGAGACTTGCATATATACTAGGGTTTGGGTAAAGAAGTCTAAAAGTGACTAAGAATATTTATTTCTTGGATTAAAATTTATTTTTTTATAATAATAGAAAATAATTAACTATGTAGTATTTGTAGGATATCATTCATATATCAATGTTCTAAAGATAATTAGTGAACATGAAAAATTTGGTCATAAAAACTAAATAAAGGGGAACATCTAAGTTTCTTAATTTTGAAAATTTTAAATTAAAAGAATGAATACATGTATAAATGAATAAAAAGTTAAATACATAATTTTACGTACTTATCATAATGTTATATATAAACAAAACAAAATTAATTTCAAGGAATTTTAAATGATTATAAATTTAAAAGTTTTTATAAGATTATATAGTGTTACTTTTCTTATCTAGAATAATTCCCCCCTAGTAATGTACCATAATATGTAGTGTGTTCCACTTGAGATATTTTCCCTTAAATTATTTAGAGTTTATATTTTAAATAAAAAAAATAAACAAGCAACTAGATTCAACAGTTCTAACTTTATTCATTAAATAACCGCATAAAATGGACACATTATTTCTTGGGAATATATTTCTATTAGTGTTGAGGATCGATGAAGCATCCTAAATATATTTAGGAGCTTTTCATTAAAGTGCAACATCTCATAAATACTTTCACAATCCTTGAGACTAGTGAACTATTGGGAATTGCATTTTAATAATAAAAGAGATATCTATTATTTTTCATTAACAATAGAAAATTATATTAAGAATTAAATATTTTTAATTACAATTCAAGATAGATGTTTGTTGACATTGATTTAAAAAAAAAGATAATTAGATTTTTTTGAGTTGATCAAGAACTTAGGCTCTATTAGCGTTTCTTGGCTTTGTGGTGTGCATGCCATACCGTAGATTTGTGTAGGATCCTTCTAGCACTTGTTTGTATTTATTGTGTTCCTTTTGCATTTGTTAGGCCTAAGAGACTTTTTTCACCCCTTTAAATGACTGCAACTCTTCATTCCTCCATACCTGCTACTGCTAGTGTTGAAGGCTCGACAACAATAGCCCATGGCTCCCTTACTCAAACAACCTTGAAAGTTCATCTTGAAGGTGTTTCATGAGGTAAGTCTCCTAACCCACCTATAGATATCATCCTTCCAATTCCAAGGTTTGATGAAGCTTATAAATGTCTTGATAATTTCACTCTTATTAGATATTTTATGGGAAGGGTCCCCCTAAAAGTGCGTTTCATGACTAGGTTAACAAATGTTGGACCCCACATGGGATTCAACTTGCTACCATATAAAACCTCACAATTTTTTTATCCTTTTCTATTTTTTCCGAAGACAATCATGCCTTGGCTATTCTCACCTAGGGCCCATTTCTTGTTCATTCTTCTCTCATGTTTAAACCTTGGACTCATGAATTTTTTCATAGAATTAAAGTCTCTATGTGTCTCAATTTGGGTTGAGTTCCTAGGTTTACCTCTATCTTTCTAGAACTTTCTCACCCAACTTACCTCCTTAGTGGGTTTTTTAATTTGTGTAGAACCTAAAAATGTTTATTCAGTTGAACCTAACCATTGTGTCATGTTGAGGTTGAAATTTGAAAGGACCTCAAAGAGGTAGTTGATATTCAAATCATCCAAACCCATTACTCCAAAATAATTCAATATATTAATATTCCAATTTTTTTTTATTGGTGCCAAGCCCCTGATCATAAGATCAATAATTGGTTAGTGGTTTCACAATGTCCTAAACTTGCTTCTCAACCCTCTACTAATTCACCACCACATACAAAGGAGGAGGTAGGCTAGTCTATAGTGGTTACTTGCCAGACTAAGAATTCCAGTACTTATAAATCTACCCCCAAAACCTCAAGGAAAGGAGTTCCATTTTCTCATGTTTTAAAGTTGGTTGACACAACTGTGTCAAACACAGTGAAAAATTCTAATTCCCATATGGTTTTAGTTGCTTAGAAAACTCTGGTTGGACAAGGTTTACATACTTCTCTACTTGTGGTGGGCCAAAGTAAATCTCATATCCCATTGGGGTGTATTGAAGAAGGAAAGTTTGTGCCACTACTGTAAAATATGACCAACTCAATGCTCAAATTAGTGGCTATACAACTCCTAAAATTGTGGTTTAGAATAGTTATTCTACCCTTGATGAGCTAGATAGAGAGGAAATCCCTCTTTATTGTTAAATGAATTGTGTTTCCTAGAATGTGAGGGATCTCACATTCCTCCCTCACTAATACTCTATTCAAGATGTTTGTGCTAAATTCCTAGACCTTGACATTCTATGCCTTTAGGAGGTCAAAGTGTTTGGTTTTTTCTTTTTGTTGCATGTCATGCCATTTGGCATTCCAATTTTTTTCTTTGTTCCAACCATGAGGTTGGCTATGGTGGAGTTGTCACCTTTCTTTCACCTATGTGGTATCATCTTTTTGTTGATCATAAATGTGATCCCACTAACCAAGTGTTTTGGGATCTTTTCCATATCAATAATCATTCTTTTGGGGTGATTAATTTTTATGCTTCCAATGAAACTATTGAAAAATCTACCCTTTGGTGCTAGATGGTCATTGCAATTTAAATCACCACTTAGGTCTTGTGTGGGGATTTCAATATGATAGATCTATCACATGACAAATACAACACTTTTCCCATGTATTAGATAACTAGCAAAAGAGAGGCCTGGTTTTATATGTGCATTAAATTGGGTCTTTTCAACCCCAATTATAGTTGTTTTACCAATCATTTTACTTATTATACATGGCCAAATTATGGTCTAGGCCTGAAAAAATCTTAAATAAACTAGATTGTGCCATGATTTTGATGCAATTGTAATGTAGAAAAATGTATCCTTGGACATTTTTTATGCTCATTTAGGTCTTTCTTGTGGAATTTGGCCTAATTTTCCTAGATTTAATATTTTAATGTGGTCAACACATTCACATTAGGTCTTGAACCCTTATGAATCAATAAAAACCTTATACTGTCTTGCAAAGGTGTTGTGAAGTGTTGTAACACACTTTCACACTTTTCTATGACCTTTATAATATATTTTACCTAAACAACCTCTTTTTATCATTTAACAAGCCTTATTTTAAAGTTTTGTAAGGGTTTGTAACAAACTCTCACACTTTTCTAGGCTTGTCATCAATAATTACACCTTTCCTATGCCTTAAATGGCCCCATTATGCACTTATAGGCCTTATTTAAGTGTCTTTTTGAGAGTAAACTTGATAAAAATCATTTAATATTATTTAATTCCCCACACCCACTTAAATTTTCCTAGTGGGACCGAGTCACCACTTGGGGCGACTTAGTCCCATTTGGCTCAAAAATCAAAACAAGTTCAAAATTTTGGTAGGTTTTTATTCTCTAAGACCTAAGGTCGGCTTGTGATGTGATACTTTCAGGAATTAGGGCATAATTGTGTATAAATATAAGGTACTTCTCTTCATTTCACTCTAATCCCCACCTATTCATTCAATCAATCAATCTTCTCAATCATCCATTCATCATTCTTCTCAAGAAAGCTAGGGTTTTGGCATTCTAAGTCACGAAGAAGCATTCAAGGGCAGATTCTTCAACCATTATTGTAGAAATTAAAGATCTATCATCATGGAAAGTTTCTAATTCCTTCATTTCATGTTCATATTTCATTATCTTATTTCTTCATTTGGTTTAATTACCTAAAAAGGGGTTTGACCAAGGCAAACCCCCATGCCATAACATCCAACATTTCTCTCTCTTTCCTTGTGTGTTTGCAGATTTAGGATCTTGAAGGCTTAGAGATCATTGAAGAATAGGTTGTATGTTTTTTGGAGGCATCTCATTGTTGGCTAGGAAAAAATATCTACACAAGGTCTCTTACGATGCCGAAAATCATAGTTTTAAATCTGGATACCTGGAGGAACAAAAAAGTGCAAACCGAGAGCTTCAGATTCCACTTTCAGATTTTTAGAAAAGAAAAAGTGGATTAAGTCACTATAAATTGAGACTTAGACCCACTGCACATGTTTTAAGAGTTTTCTATAGATTTGGATACCCATTTGGCTAAAATGAGTTTTGATGCAGTTTTCCAGATTTGGGACTAGGTCACCTAGAATGGCGTGAGTGTCCCAATAGACCAAAATTACAGAATCCACAACATTTCCAGTCCTTATTCCAGTCTTCAACACATTTCTAGGTGCATTCTTTCTATTTTACTTCTTTTTTATGTTTTATTTACATTTCTATTAATCTTTTTAGGCCTTTCTGCATATCACAATGTGTTTTCAAACACTTTACATTTATTTAGTTTTGCATCCATATTTTATCTTCTTTATCAACTTCCAGCCTTAGGAACAATCTCTCGTGACAGATTTTAATCTCTATTGCATTGGAATATCAAGGGTTTGTTCTTGAATGTAGTGTTGATATTTGTCTCTCTCCTTTTAGGTGCAAAGCCCTAGAGGTGCAAGAGGTGACAAAAATATTCCCCACAACAATATTTTTTATGTTTTCCACTTTTATTACTTACCCATTGAATCAATGGTGAAATTTATCTTGTCTAACCACTTTCTCATATGATTTCCCATTGAATGGAAAGTTACGACTCCCAAATCTATGAAGAGTCAATTTTTTCTTAACACATCTTTGCTTAATCATAAGGAAATGTTATCTCATATCCAACATGTCTAAAATGTTGAGCCATGTCCTATTCATGGTATTGGATGGATTAAGTGGTGTATTGACATCATAACATGTACAAACTAGTTCCTTTGCATCTACGAGCACACCTAGCTTATTTTCACCGTCGCTCATATGAGGCCACTCCCTAGGAGCTCCACTTGGCCATTATTACTCTAGAAGCTCAAACATTTGATTACACGACCCAAATTCATCTTACACATCTACGAAAAATAAATAAATTGAAGATTTGTATGCTGCCTGGGGATCCTAGGTCAAAGCTAGGTTGTACTGGCTTAAAATTTATGATAAAGTCTTGATGGAATTCTTGAAAGGGAAAGATGAGCCCAAAAAAACCTTCGTGAACTAGTATGTACCTTTAGTATATTTGTTTATTTTAAACTAGATTTTAAATACTTGATACAAGAACATGCTACTATCACATTAAACTGAAAACATGCATAGTTGAATTCCCATTACATTAACCCTTAGAGGAAAGATAATGTTGTTAGTACATCTAAGTAAATTATGATAACATAATGACATGTAAATTAACACTTTAAGAACATGAAAGAATAAGAATAGAAGAATAAAAGACAATAGAAGAAACACCATTATATGTGGGGAAAATATTTTCGAGTAAAAAACCCCACACTTCAAAGCATCAAACCAATGTATTAATCTACAACAAACACTGTTACAATACACTTCTAGGATCTAAGCCTTAACATGGATATTTACATCGTGTTCTTCTCTAGATAAAATATAACAACATAACCTTGCAATAAAAAATTCTCCTCTCAACTTCTCAAGAGAACTCTCATATTTACAGAGCACCAAGATAGAGGCCTAAAAAAGCACCCTCAATCTTCTACAAATCCAATATTTGTAAAAACTCTAAAAGAATGAGCTTTAAAATCAGCTTGCTAAAGTAAAGTAGCCTTATCCTCATCTTGGGCACCTATATCCAAGAAAATAATCTTATCCATATATCAACAATATCTATCCATATCTTGGGCACCTAAATAGATAAAGCCAAAAAATAGCTTTATTCCTCTTCAATTTTGATATAGTAACTACTAGGGTCAAGACTCCCAACTCAATAGAGGAACTCGCCAAAATAGTTTTTCGCCAATATGGAAACATGTGACATCATCCTCCTATAAATTAGGACCTCCTAAAGTGGATCCTCCTATAAATTGGGACCTCCTAAAGTGGGCGCCAACTTCCTAAAAAATAGGGATCTTGCCATATGTCATCTCCTACCATGTGGGATGCCATCTCAACAATAGGACACACAAAGTGAATGGAAACTTAGGAAGTTTCATACATTAGGATAAATTAATATGCACCTAAGAATAAATTAATTAATGCTAGGACTCAAAGGTTGAGACACCTTAATCCCAACAATTCTTTTAGGCCTTGTGGGCTCACCAATCTTCTCATACCATCAAGAAAATTCATGAAGGTCATCAAATCCTCTAAGAGTTTCTTGATATTATCCAAGATTTTATCTAACATTATGAGAAGGTTTTTGTTGCTTAGGAAAAATTATTGCAAGACAACATTCCTTACGTTTAGTGTCTCGAGGTTGTGCCTTGTCGGTTTTCAAATGCTTAATGCATTTCTTGTGACCAACTCCTCTCCCAATGCAATCTTAAGGAGCTAGTTTTCTCTATGGCTAATGAAAAGGCTCCTAGCCTTGATGAATTCCCTTGAAAATTTTACAAAGCCTTTTGGGACACAATCAAGAGTGACCTACATATTTTTTTACTTCAAATCCATGCAAGTTGGACCATTAGACAATTTAATCAACAAAGGCAATATATAAAAAAAATAACTAAAATTAGCGACCCAAAGGATATGAACAATTGGTGCCCTAATACTCTATTGAATGCCTCTTATAAGATCATTTCCAAAGAACTATCTCTCAAGTTGTGTTTGATGTTGTCAATTATTTTTAGACTTGAATAGATAGGCTTTACCAAATCCATGGTTTACAATTTTTGGCCAAACTGGACATTGAAATTATTATTTTTAACTAAATCTTCACATTCAGGCACCTATAGCGGCGAAACCGTGAGGAATCTGAAGATGATGCAAACTAGAGTCTCCTCACATTTTGTATGTAGATTCTAAAAATATTTTTTCAAAATTTTTGGAATTAGATTGCACTTCTTTTTCCATCTCCCACGAAAATTGGTTTTTTTTCTTCTAAAAACAACATTTTTAAAAAGTGACGCACACCGTATAATGCATAATTTTTTTTCCATAAAGGATAAAATTCTAATTAGTTCAAATTTAGATTTGTAACTCTGATATCTAGTGCTTCCACTTGGTTAGATAGTTTTTTATTGAATTTTTTTCTGTAATCAAGTTTCGAAGTCAAACCAATTACAATTCAGATATAGCGCGATTGTATAACACATAACTTTTTTTGTATATATATCAATTTTTTTTTGTTGGATCAAGGACATCAATATCTAGTGCACTCATATTTTTTAATTTTTTTTTGATAATCTGCTATTTTTCCACATGTGCAGAACAAAGAGCTTGATTTTTGGTAAAAAACCTATGTTTAATAAAACTAAAAAAACAAATACATAATAAAACCAAAAAATATTAAAATTATAGTCGTTTGATAGATCATTCTGAGGAATACCTGATTCCAGTTGGGTTTGTGAAGTATCCTCCATTTTCATCCTCAACCCGAGCTTCGAAGCGTAAAAATCTGGACTTCCAAAGTGCCTGAGGGGGAGAATGAGGACAAAGGGGGGTCTGCTCGAACCTGGGTTCGCTTGAACCTAGGTTCGAGTGAACCCCCCTTTCAAAAGGAGTTTCTAAATGTTTTTTTTCGTGTACACATTAATTTGGTTCACTCGAACCTAGGTTTGAGTGAACCCTTTTTTGGTTTGTTCGAACCCCCAAAATCAAAATTTTTGCCATGGGGTCATTTTTTGTGAGTTTTCCTTCCTCACTGGAATTGTAAACCACTATTGTGGCTTCAACCCCATATTTAACCTAGATAACATTATAGTGGTTTGGGAAGGAATGGAATGGGCCTAACATTCTTAACATCTATTGATTTTTATGAAAATTGAAAATTTGAAGGCTTACAACTGCATTGAATGGCCTTTTATTTTGTCCATGGATGCTCCAAATGATTGGTTTTGGCCCATGATTCATCTATTCGATTCAAATACATTTTTCAGATACTTTTTACTACATTACTATCTCTAGCTAGAAATCTCCTCTTTTAGACTCTTTTGGTGCATTAGACAAGGGTTCCCTCTCACCCTAGATCTCTTTGTTCTGGTTGAAGAAGCTTTTGGATACCTCCTTGCTCAAGATGTTTCCCATTCCCATGTCAAGGGTATTTCTCTTCCTAATTTTGAGAAAAAACATGTTAATGGTCATTTTCTTGAGGATTATTTTCCTGCTCTTTGTGAATAAGAGAATATCAACCAAGATATTTAGTGTCTTGATATTGTTTATCAACCCTCTAGCTCTAGTATACAATGACACAAGACCTTGTGCTACATGAATATTTTTTCCTAATTCCATTTTGTTGGCCTCTTTTAATTGGAAATAGATTGATCATGGTGAAATATTTAGATTTCTAGGCATCCATTTTTTCATTCCATCTCTTCCAAGCTTTGGCAAGTAGTGCTGAAAATAATTAAGAATAGATTCTAGTATTGGATCACTAAGCCTCTTTCGTTGGTTGACATGTTTCAAATTTATTCCAAGATATTGGTGGCTACACAGGTTTACTATTCCTATTTTTGGGTTCCCTCTAAGGCTTCATACCTGAAGGTCAAAAATCTCCTTAGAGACTTTCTTTAGGCTTTAAGTGATGAGAATCACATCTTTCACCAAGTGGCATGGGATTTCTATTGCTTACTATAGGAGGCTAGAGGTCTTGGTTTAATCTCTATTTTCTAACAAGACATTATTTTGTGTACTAAATACATAATAAGGGTGCTCATTGGAAATGAGGCCTAAAAAATTCTTGTTCACCATTGAATTAGTATCAACATTTCTCAAGGTCAACTAGCCTATAAGGGCCTAGATATTGACACCATTCTCACCATGAAGGTATTGGTTTATATTCAGGATATCTTTATCATCAAAAGTATTTAGAAATCTT
Organism: Sequoiadendron giganteum; assembly: GCA_007115665.2. NCBI lineage: Eukaryota > Viridiplantae > Streptophyta > Pinopsida > Cupressales > Cupressaceae > Sequoiadendron > Sequoiadendron giganteum. The sequence goes on from CM021110.1 coordinate 49,187,115, forward strand.
GGGAATCCCTCAAACCTAGGCTTCATTGGGTTGGAGATTATTTTATAATGGTTTATCCATTAAATAATACTCTATTTGGTGGTCCCATATTTTTAGTTCTCAAGGGAGGTCATTGGCCCTTTTACCTTGGACTCAGGCTCTAAATTTGTTCAAAAGAGGAACCAATTTTTTTTCTATATTTTATTCATGTAGCCACCAAGAATGTGCTTCCTCAGCCAAACTCCAAATTGAAGTACAATCTCTCTAACCAAGATCAAGAGACTTACCAAATAGTTCTTGACTTCAAACCTCCACAGTCGCTTCACAAGCTAGGTATGTGTTGTTTCAAGCCTTGGTGGAAGGATAGATATGGTATTTATATACTTATTTTTAAATACACAAGCCCCCCAAGGGGTATTCTTAGTTGTCTCCTCACCTAAATCTGGTTGATCAACTTATTTTTTTATGTTAGTTGCACTACTCTTGTGGGGTTTAGAAAAGAATATTCTAGTGTGTTTGGGCTACTATTCTTGAGCCAAAGCTAGCTCATTTTTCTTGGTGTTTGTTGTACCAATGTATCACTATAGGGATCCATATTGCTCACATGGGCATTCCCAATCCAAATTTTCCTTTCTTTGGTCACATTGAATCCGTCAAGCATCTCTTTTAGCTCAAGAAGCCTAAAACTAGATTCATGACTTCTTTGGGCCCTTTAGGCCTACCCCTTTCTCATGGCACATGGTTCTTCTTGGTGATTTTCCTAGCTTCCCTCACACGTTTACCCAAATATAACACACTTTTAGGGTGGACATTTTATTTAGCATTTGGAAAGATATAAATGTTGCATTGTTGAACCTCAATACTATTGATAAATGTTTTTCTTTGTATTCTAAATCGATGATTTCCCTAATGTTCTTTTACAAATTTAGGTGCAAGCTAGCAAAGTGGTACTTAAGGTTGTGCATATCTAAGAGTTGTTGGACCACTAGGGTAATGCTCCCTAAATAGTTTCCCAAATTCCTCTTGAATCCACATCTCCTGATGAGCTTCAACATGAATGTAACCACTCTTCCCAATAGGAAAATCATGGTGATTGCGGGTCTTTCTCTCATGGTATTGTGCCTCAAAATCCCATCCTGACACTATTTCCCATGGAGGATGGCCTCAACCATCATTCCTAACCTCTCCTCGGTGAGACACTGGTTGGTCGAACACCAACGAATTTCATTATGTGTCACTTTCCATCTCTCCTGTTCATACTTAGTCGAATCCTAAGGAGAATGCATAGGACAATGCTCTCATTAGGTGGGAAATAATTGATGATTCTATCCATGATAATCTTTGGGGAAAGCTTAATGATCAAGATCTTATTTCACCTAGCATAGCCATGGTTGTTTAATTTTTTTGGGGCTTGAGCCTTTTATTTTTGTAGTTTTGTTTCAGAGCTAAGCCTTTTTTCTAGACTCATGGGTGTTCCTCTCTACCACCCTCCTTTTTTGTTAATATTATATTATTTTCTTTATATTAATTAAAATTTAAATAAGATATATTCATCGAAAGAGTATATATTTTTTCAGTACATAAAAAATTCTATATATCTATCAAAAATGAATTGATTGTGGATTGAACATAAGGTACTTGTATGCAAGTCTCACAACCATAGTATCATTTTATTTTAAATAACATTTACACAATGTGATAAAGTGTACATTCAAATTTTAACCTAAAAAATAAAAGCAAAGTGCTCTCACCTTAATATTAGACATTTTTTTTTAATGTTCTCATGCTTTTAATTTTAGGTCCCAAGTGTAAAATCTAGCCAAAGAAAGGAAGGTAAAAAATTTTGAACCACTTTTTGAAAAAAATGGGAACTAGTATGGCGAATGTGGTGGGTTGGGATTTCTTGAGATTAATATAAGATTTTAGAGTGTAATTTTACTACAATAATAAATTTACAACCTATGTGCATCATAATTTTGGGTAACAATAGTGAAACTACCCCTAAGTACTAGTTAACTAGGTCAAATTTGTTTAGGGGTTGTGTTGATGGGTGCTTTGATACACTTGATAAATCAGGTAAGATACTAGTGTACACCTTATCTCTCCTAAAAGGTGATCAATTTACTAGAAGAATATTGAAAACCATAAGGTCTATGTGACTAGGTATTGGCCATGTATGGTGAATTAGGGGCCTATGGTGTCTCAAAAACTATTTAGATAATTAGGTAGTTAAATACACAAATATAATTAGTGTTTTAGGGTTAACAAGTATGTACAAACTAATCCTTGTTTGTTACATTGATATATCTCAAAAATCACTTGAATAAATAATGAATTTTCCTTGTTACATTAGAAATTCACAAGTTCATAACCTAAAACTAATCTTAACTTGCTTATATATAATACAAAATAAATGAGATTTTAAAGGGAGAGGATGGATTTTTTTCATGAACTACATCCTATTAGGATTCGGGCAGATCAGAGCAATAAATATTAACAATTATATGCGGATTAAATAACCCATAAATAAAAATGAAGAATAACACAAAAGAGATCAACACAAAATTTTAACGTGGTTCACCTAATATGGGCTACATCCACAGAAACTCAATCATCCAATGATTTTATTATTCAGTGCAAAACATATTACAATCTCGCAAATACCATACCACAACATACATCTCAACTGCTTATAACAAGCCTTTTTGGAAGCTTCTAGAATTAGGGTTTTACAAAGTCATTTTTCATTTGTTGGTTAACAAAAATTAACTACCGACCCCTTGATAGAAAAAATAGGGAAAAAAATTGGGGAATGCACTCTCGAACCCCTACTATCGGGGGTTGCCACCCTTGAACCCCCACTATCAGGGGTTGCTGCCCCCAAACCCTCGCTCGAGGCCTGACCTGGCCCCAAAACTCGGAAAGGATACACAAAGAGTGTGCAGTATTTGCATGATCAATCACCACATACCAATACATCATACTCTTTATTGATTAATTAAAAATCTAGGAAAACCACCTTTTTAGGAGCATGATAGGCTTGGCTATAAGTCTTAGTTGTGAGGGGAGGAAGATACCTCAACTAGCTAGGAGCAAGGAGAAATAGTTTATTTTCTCTTTCTTGGAGGATGGTGAAAAGGTGGCAAGACAAAAAAATGAATATAATAATGTTCCACTTCCTCCTTCATGGCCTCTGGTAAGCTTCCACCTTAACAAATATTTTGTTCTAGAATGAATTTTCTCTATGGTGCATGGGTACCATTTCCCCTTTCTTAACCATCTAAGACACAAAAATTACCTTATCTTTCCATTTTTCTTATAATTGTCCTCTTAAGATAAATATACAAAGGAGGGTGACCTTTCCTTTGCATCACAAGATATTTTCCCCTTTATCAATATAATTTAATGTTGACCTCATTTGCTATGCATAATATTACTATTATTTCTTTCACTTCCAAACCCGCTTCTAGAAAGGAGAAAAATAATGCCTCTTCGTTCATTGATTTAACCCCAAGGACCAAATCCTATCTAATAAAAAATATTTTTCTACTCCTAGCTTGAAAGGGACAAAGGGTAAGAAAAAAATTTCTTTTGTTATGGATCCACGAAATCCCACGATTGAAAATAATGTCTCTGATTTTGTGGGTCCCCTACCTCATGTACCCTATTTGTCATAGCCAAAAGTGGGAAAATGATGAAGGATTCTAGGTTGGCTCCAAAACATATTCTTCTACTTCTCAAGAAGCCTAAGGGTGGGAATGTTTCTTCTTCTATTATGGCTAGTAAAAATTGAAAATTAAGTTGAGATAAGTTGATTTAGATATCTCTTCCAAGTTTGATCTTATCATTGAGCCTATTCATGATGTAATCTTTGATTCCCCTTTTGAGGTGGTGATTGGTGAGGATGAGGGTTCTCTAACGTCTTGGGAAGGCATGCCATCCTTTAATAATATCACATCTACTAATAACATTAATGAAGGGAAAAATTAAGAGGAGGAAAAAAGTTATGGAAAAATAGGGGAAGATAATAATGATGAGTACAATGGAAAGTTACAAGATAGGGATACTCTTCCCGAGGTTAATGAAAATTTGGATGAGTTACAAAATAGGTTGGTCAATCTTGATGATATGGTTTCTAAGAATAATAATTGCGATATTTGTAATGAAAAGTGGAATAATGTGTATGATATCCTAAAGGCCTTCTAGAATAGGTTCACTAACATGGAAATATCCATGAACCAAATTATGAAATTCATTGACAACATGATGAGGAAAGTTGTTTTAGGTGTGTTTACTGTCTAGGATGAACTCAATAAATTTAATCATACTCAAGAGGAGAAATTCCTTTCCTCTAAAAATAATTTGAAAATGATTGTGGATCACCTTACCACTGGAGTTGGCAATTGAGACAAGACCTTAGAAAATATGGTTAAGGAATGGGACTCCCTAGTTTAAAATTATAAAGTTTGATATCTTTGTGTGGGTTTGAGAACTATTCTTGGTGTTGTTTTATATTTTTTTCTATTTTTTAGGGGCCTGTCTTGTTGTTTAGGTTTGGCTTGGTAGTTTCTATGAAGGTTTCTCTTTGTTTTGTTTGTTTTGTGTCCTATGGACTACTATTTTTTCTCTAGTTTTTATAAGGTTTTGGGGTATTTTATAGCTTATCTAATAAAAAATATTCACACAATCATGTAAAAAATCTAGTATATGAGTTTAAGGATCCTTGAAAATTAGAGAAAATACATGAAACCACTATATTACATAAGAATATCACACTTAAACTCATAAAATCCTCGAATTTATATAATAAACATTCAACACATATGGAATTTTATCATTCTCATGTGGATTAATAGAAATAAGTTCAAAAAAATAAGCTCATTGTTTGGAAAACTTAGAAAAATGAGAGAATATCTTGAAAAAATAAAGATAAAATTATAAAATTAGGTATCTAATCCTTATACTATCAATTTATTATATAGATAAATAGAGATAAACTAATCCCCATCCTCAACAACCTTAATAACTTGATAACAACATTTTATTATGGGTTACACATTTATGCTCATGATTAATTTGATCTAAAGAATCAACATCAATCATGTAGATTCAAGTCAAACTCACTTAATATTTGTAGAAAGGATCCTTTTTTTTGGAAAAATATTCTCATATCATTTGATCAAATTTACAAAATATGGTAGGCACAAATTTCGAATCACCTTTAAATTTTCTTTGACATATCTTGATGTAAAAGTCTCTCTCAATTTCTTAGGTAAAAGAATCCTTATTGATAATTTATATGATATCCTAAAAATTTATACTAATTGTGTATATCATGCTTCTTCATCATGGGTATAGTAAAAATAAGCCTTCATTATCATGGTGTGAGTAGTTTCTCAATTAAAATTTCTGTTTTCAACCTCAAGATTTCCATTTTTCTTTTGTCTTCTTCAAGGAAAAAGTTATATCTTCTTTAGTATGACCACAATCTGCATTAAATTCCATTACAACTTTCTTTCTAGTATTTATTATTCTTCCTAATAATATTTTTTCTTGGTGTTTGTAGGCACAATGAAAAATCATGACTATAATAATAACCATTAGGTCTTTAGATCAACAACTTATTTGGAAATTCCTCTTTGTCAAACCTATTACCTTAACCATCCCCTTGATGGTGATTTTATATTTCAAAAATTTAGAGGTAAAGTAGCAAGTGAATATTATGAAGCTCTCAAGATTAAACCCTCTTATTGTAATCATTACCCTCCTACAAGCTATCTTCCCTAGACTTTAATGGGTTATATAACCATATGATCCAATGGAAAATTTGATTAGGTTTACCAAATTCATCAAATTTTGTGTGTTTACTTTGATTCTCACTACTAAGAGAATATTCTCAAGTGGATGAGGGTCCATCACAATCTCATGTGCTTTGTCAATATCTTCTAGGTAATTAGTCGCTTCTTTATTTTAATTTATATGATTAAAGTATACCCACAACTTACTATTACAATCTCTTTCTCATCACTTTTTTGAATAGTGCAAAGTTAGAAAATAAAACAAAAATCCTTTTAGATAAAATAAAATAAAATAAACTAACTACCCTAAATGACATATCAACAACCACCAAGATTTCTATAGGACCAAGTTGATTACTATGGATTTCTAGTTGTAAGGGACTACCCTGGTGTACTCCTATGTCTTAGATCAATAATAAAATATATATTTGAATAATAAATTTCATTTCTAAAATTTATAATCATGTTGTACATTTGTTAAGAGATGTGGTAACAATGTTAAGGTGCTAGTGAGATAACTTCTGCAATATTTCAAGACTATATTAGTATATTTTTGTCCTAATTGATAAGATTACAGTTGTCCTAATGACTATTTTCTTCCACCTTATCACAACTCTATAATTTAATTTCCTTGTTATAATAAAGTTTACAGTAGTATTTTTATTTCGTTTAGAATTTTTTATGATTTCTTATTGGCATTTATCAATTTCATTTAAAATGCAACTAGGTTCCAATGAAGTGAACCTGTCTAGTAGCATCATTTCATTTCTATTTATTGATTTCATACTGATTGAATTTATGAAAAACTTAGTGAGTGAAAATAACTCAAGAGTTGCATAGATAAGAAAATCATTTTATATTTCAACATGACTTGATAGTCTTTTAAATGATATAACTACTATGATAGTATTGAGGTGGCATGAGTTATCCTAAAATTTAATTGACCATCCTAATTATCATTTTTAATAGTCTACAAAGTTTATAATCCCATTCAAACACATGGTAGTCCTTTATATATCATGAAATATTTTTGACATATATTACTATCCTAAAAGCTCTATTTTAGTTTTATCCATTTTAAAAATCTTTTGATAGTACTAGACCATCAATTTTATTATACATTAGATGCATTGAATTAACTATCATCAACTTAAGTTTTAGGAATAAAGTGTCAAGATTAAATTTAGCAACCCTAAATCCTTCAATGTTTCTAAATACAAACTTCTAGTTTGGATTCCTTGATAATTTTAAGCTACTACTATGGTTTCTCTATGCATATTGATGCCAACTCTAGGAGGGATAATGATAGGCTACTATAACATATGCCTACTTATTCATAGAATGATAGAACTTATATCATGATCTAATGATTATAGTCCCCCTCAAAAGTATGATTGATCAAAGATGTTAATGTTAGAAATTTAGAGGTAGTACATAATATTCAATTCATACTCTAAAGGAATTAAATTTCTTTGCACAATAGATGAGTAAAATTTTAAATTTCTAGTGTAGAGAAACCTTGGTGGGTGATTGTAGGATTCATTATGTGGAACTTGTTACATAGTTATGATTGAAAATATCAGTCCCAATAATACATATATAGAAACACAAAATACACTTTCCTACATAAATCTAACAAAGTAAATTCATATAAATGGGTAATATGTTTTTAATTTGTGTATTGATTTAAGGTAGTTTGGAAGTAGTCGAGAAAAAGTTCTTTGATATAAATTTACATATATGATTTTACATGCTTCATTGCAAATAAATAGTTAGAGATATGTAAGTTATTGAATCAAGAAAATGAAAAAGGAGAGTGAGCAATTAAGAATGTAAGTTATTGAATCAAAACAAAGGATACTTTTGAAAGGATGCACACTTGCTTTTACTCCATATCTAGCCTACTCATCTCCTCTTCTTCCATCTCTTTTTTGTCCACTTATTACTAGTCAATATATTAGAAACTTCCAAGCATTGAAAGAGAAGTGTGATCCTATAAGAATAAAGTACAATATTTTGAACAAGCTCAAAGAGAACTTATCATTTAAAATATTTATGACAATGTCATTGTCTCTACAACATAGTATTATGAGATAGTCAACAACCAAGTAGGATTCATATTTTAGCCTCACAAAATGATTGTGTCCACCCCCATTTCAAAACCCCATTAGTGGCCACCTAAACTTGCTTGACTCTTGAATGTGTGGATGAAGACACCCAAAAATTAATTCTTAGATAGGGGGCTTAATGCCTAGTATCCATTTACATCTCCATGTATTATTAGATGTCATTACCTAGATCAAGATAAAATTGTCCATACCTCTTCAAGGATAATATTAATTATAAATGGTTATTAGATTGGGCACCAATAATTAAACAAATCAATAATTTGTAGTCTACCTAACCATGAATTTACATTATCCATATGGATTTTTTCTTGTAATAAGAAAAGCGATATAAAATATATTTAAATACTCATTCTTTTTCTATGGAGATTATATGTACTATGTAAGGATGGTAATGATATTTGGTAGCTATTATAGAGGAGCACCTACTAGTAGAGGTTGTAGATCAAGGTCTTCTATAAGAGTTGTAGATCAATGTTGTTGTTTCCTACATATAAATTAACCTTTATTTGGACCCAAGATGAAGAATGCAACTAAATACCTTCATAGTATTTGAGCTACATTATAAAATTAAAAAATACCACCAAGTTAACCAAATTGATCTTCTAGAGTGATAATATTTTCTTAGAACCATTGGTCCCAATTTTTGAATTGCTATTCCTTTCATTTTTTTTGCATTTAAGTGTGGAATCTATTATGTGTTGTATTTTCTCTCAATTTAGTATATATTTTTGGGATAGATTGAAAAAAAATTGGTTTCTTTCCAAGATAGTTTACTATTGGATGCAATTTACTTTAAACTTTTAGTTTTATTCAAGTATATTATCAAAGAGTGTATATTTATTCATGTTGTATTTCTCAAGTTTTGTAGGGTATCAATGGTTAGTTTTCAGAATCCATGTGTTAGATTCTTCATTATTCTCTAAAAATCATACCAATTATTTATTTTGGTAAAATGCATGAAACTTATTCTATATTAAACACATAATTCTATAACTTAGTTAATAAATTTCTTGAATCCTTGATAGAAAGTGTTAAGAATCTAGGAGAATTTGTCTTATATGTTATACACACTAGAAATTTCAATTTGTTTGTTTTTAGATTTTATACACTTGGAGAAGTAATAAGGAACAATCCAAAATTTATAATTTTCTTTGTTTTTGTATTTTGTACACTTCAAGTAGCAACAAGGAATACTTATTTAGATTATTGATGGTTTGAACTTGCTTCAAAAATGTTTGATATAGGGGAGAAGACCTAGTAGTTTAGTGCCTTATCTTTGTGTCTCTCAAAACCATACATGGTAATGTCAAATTATTCTCACATTTTTATAGTAGATTATAAAGTAATTTTGTAGTTGTTAATAACCACTATAATAACTAGGATCCAAATCTTACCCTAGAGCCTTCATTTCCACCACTAGTGAATATGCACAAGCATTTAAAAGCATATGTAATAACATTTTCTTATCCTCATTAATTATTTCAATAATAATTTCTCATAAGTACCCAATTCTCGTAAATGTTGATGGATGTATTGTAATTTAAACTCTTCAATTATGGTGTTGAAAGTTAGAACCATGATTGAGAGATCCTATAATTTTCATTTACATTATTTCAATGAATTTTCATGAGTAGTCTTTTCGTGTAAATACTAATGGATTGCTTACTTAAACCCTAAACCCTTTAATTGCAGTGTCAAAAAATTAAAAATTACCTAATTTAGGAGATAAAGTAAAACAAGGAGAGCTTGTATTATGTTTCCCCGATGGAGGAGGGAAAGCTTTGGGTTTGAATAATAGATATTATGTGAAACAATGACAATGATAGAGGATCATTTATCATTGCTATGAATATGAACATTCAAAAGAAATTTTTAAGTTTGTTTTAAATTTTGATGTTAATAATTAAATTTTATATTGAAATATGTAATAAATGCGATTTATGTAGCAAATAATGAGCCTTACATTTTATTTTATCTTGAAGTACTTTAATATTTGGTGGTGGAAGTCTCCAAAATGACATTAATTGTACATTACTTAGAAGTGATAAAATGATAGTTGTGTATTTGGATTAGAAGTTGTACATTGCATCTTCTCTCTATTTGATTTAGGATGAAAAGTCATACACTTTTGTATATTTTAAATTATCAAGTATACATTTAATATTATTATCATATTTTTTTATGTTTGGACAAAAGAGTTGTAAAATTGGATAAGCTCAAACTAGTAGGTGTGAGGACAAATGCATAATATTTTATTTTAATAATATAATATTTTAGTATATAATCTTTATTTACAATAAATTAGATTGACTTATGTCATATGTGCAACTAATTTTTGTCCATTATTGTTGTAATTTTGTATGAGATGATAAGTAGTTGTATACATTTTTGCACATCAATGACATGTTATGTTAAACTATGTTTGATTTAAAAAAATATATTAATATTTTAATATTTAAACAATAATTAAAATATGCTCTATTAATGAATCAAATAATAACAACTATCCTCACAAGTAATGGTATGTATACAAATATTTTTTTAATAATCTAATAATGAAAATCACATACTCATATTTCCCTTATATTTTAAACTCTTTAAATTAAATTATCCTAAATACAATAATAAATATACAAATGACACATTCTCTTATAAACAAAAGTGAAATATTCTCCAAAAGATATCGGGCAAGATTATTGATCCCTTTCTCTTATACAAGTGGAAAATGTCTATACAGCTTCAAAATACACATTTGACCGTATTTATTTATTTAATTGAAAATAAAATAAACAGATTTTTTATTTTCAATTAATTAATAAATACGGCACATTTAACCGTAATTATAATTAATTGAAAATAAATTACTAACAGATTTTTTATTTTAATTAATTAATAAATATGGTCAAATCTGCATTGCAGGCGGCTGGATAGATAATGATATGCTAATGTGGAATTGAGAGAAAATGAATGGATGAATATTTTTAATTACATCCACAACACCAAGCAGTCAAACAAAATTATTAAATGCCGTGAGGATACGTTCGCATTCAGTAATGGAGACTGAAAACAAGGTGGCCTTGACCAGACAATCGACGGTGACTGTTTACAGCAAGGAAATTGAGGCAATTTCTTTTCGATGGATCAAAATAAGGCGGCCGTGTTTTTATTATAAGCAGTCAAATACTGAAATAAAGTCTCGCACGTCTCTGTAAGAAGTTTCGGTCAGTCCGGATTGTTAAATTGATGGTGGCTTCATTTAAGGAGAAGGTTTCTGTTGTGGCAAACACAGAGCCATGGGTGTTCCATGGGTTTTACTATTTGTTTTCATGGTGTTTATTTGGGTAGATGGCAGCCAAGCACAAGAACAGACAAGTACAGTGTTTCGTATCTCCTATGATCAGCTCAATTCTTCTGGATTCAAACCCAGCGATAACATGTACTTGGTTTCTCCAAATGGTGTGTTTTGCGCAGGTTTTTATAACTTGACAGCAAGTGGGTATGCTTTTGCAGTGTGGTATGCCAATGATTCACAGCGGACTCTGGCATGGATGGCAAAATCGTCTTTGCTGGGCACAAATTCTTCTCTTATCTTAAAGAACGGAACCCTGTCAATTAGAGATGAGGAAGGGCTGACCGCCTGGCATGACAATGTTTCTCGTTCTGAAATGGACCTTATCTTACAGGAATCAGGTAACTTGGTCCTCAGTACAAGCCAGAACGAGTTTGATTGGCAGAGCTTCGATTCTCCTACAGATACTCTTCTTCCAAAACAAAACTTCACCAAAGGCCGCAAACTGATGTCGAGGCTTGCAAACGGTACTTATGGCAGTGGCAACGACTACTACTATCTTTCTATAGACGAACAGCCCAAAATCAACTTGTATTACATGAAGGAACTGGAAGGCCTGACACCGAAACCTTACTGGCAGTCAGAAGGCAGCTATCCGGAAGTTAAACTGGACGATAATGGACTTCTCAATACAACCAGCCTGGACACTTCTGTGCTGATCATGGCGGCCGACCGTGGCGAGGATAACCGCTTGAGAAGGCTCGTTTTAGAGAGCAACGGGAACCTTCGGATGTATAGTCGGAACATGAATTCTTCTTCTCCTTCATGGGCTGTAGTGTGGGAAGCGGTCTTAGAGTACTGTGTAATCCATGGGTATTGTGGAGAGAATGCTGTGTGTAATGTCGACCAATCGTGGAAACCGAAGTGCGAGTGCCCGCCTGGTTTCGAGCCCAGCCCTAGCGATAATCGAAGCTGCAAGGCGGTCACTGAGATCAAGGACCCCTCGAAGGTAAAATTTGTGCCCCTGGACTACGTCAATTTTGCCGGATTGAATACTACAGAACAGTTGGCCCTAAGATTACAGGATTGCATAAACAACTGCACGAGCATCAGCAGCTGTATGGGTTTCACATACAATCTGGACACTGGAAAGTGTATTTATCAATTGGGCAAATTGATAAACGGATATTGGTCTCCAGAAGCGCACACGCGCATGTATATGAAGGTCTCTGCAAGCGGGGAAGAAGTTAATAATAACACCTTTGATGGACTCTTCTCAATAGTCGGAAATGTTTGTCCGTCTCTGATAAAGCTAGCGTTCCCCCCGAAGGATACGGACCACACAACACGAGATCTCGCCATAATCTGTTCCTTATTCGGCGTGGAGCTTCTGTGCGGAGTTCTTGCTTTCTGGGCATTTCTGAGAAAGTATTCGAGATTCAGAGACATAGCACGAATATTTGCCCTGGATCTTATGCCTTCTGGAGGGCCCAAGAAGTTCACATACGGAGAGTTGAAAGCAGCCACGAATAACTTCAGCGACAAATTGGGCGAAGGAGGATTCGGGCCTGTGTACAGGGGGCTTCTGCCCGACCAGAGGCAGATTGCAGTGAAGACGCTGCATGGCCTTCAACACGGGGAGCAGCAATTCTGGGCTGAGGTTACCATCATAGGGCGGATCCATCACCTGAACCTTGTTCGTATGTGGGGCTTTTGTGCAGAAGGGGAGCACAGACTGCTTGTATACGAATACATACCCCACGGGTCGCTAGACAAGCATCTGTTCAACGCGGACGGGGCGAACGTAATGGACTGGGGCATCCGATACCGCATAGCGTTGGGTGTGGCGAGGGCCATCGCCTACCTGCACGAGGAGTGCCTGGAATGGGTTCTCCATTGCGACATCAAGCCGGAGAACATTTTGCTGGACGAGAACTTTTGTCCCAAGGTTTCGGACTTCGGTCTGGCAAAATTGGTCGAAAAAGAGCGCAGTCTGACCATGTCGACCATCAGAGGAACGCGAGGGTACTTAGCGCCGGAATGGTTTGAACTCAACCCAATCACCGCAAAAGCGGATGTGTACAGCTTTGGAATGGTGCTTCTCGAGATTGTTAGCGGAAGAAGGAATATGGTTGTAACCAATTTTACCAATTCCAATATGGATGGTGACTGGTATTTTCCTGCTTGGGCTTTCGACATGGTGGTGAAGGAAAAGGTCGTGGGCGATGTGGTAGATAAAAGGCTCGTCGGAGTAACAGAAAATCGCAGGCAATTGGAGGCGGTGGAGAGAATGGTAAAGACGGCGTTCTGGTGCATTCAAACTCGGCCAGAGGAGAGGCCTTCTATGGGGAAGGTCGCCAAGATGTTGGAAGGCAGCGTGGAAATTGAGGACCCTCCGAAGCCTGAACTCATGTCTGAAGTGGATGGAGATACACAGCCATCTTACAGCGGTGTACAATCCATCAAATCATCTACAATCAGCCGCTTTTAAGATACCCAAACTAGGTAATCCCATTCTTGTTTTTATGAGATAATCTTACATGTTAAACCCAATGTCTTGTAGGTTAAAAACAGTGGTTTTTGCCATCAAGGCATGTACGGCTAAACACTGTCTGAGTTGTCCTGTTAAACATTAGGATCTTATCTTATTGTACCATATAGCTCAATTTCTGTAGTGCTAAAGCTTCTGCGTCTTCAGAAGTGCCGTTGCAGCTGTGGCATATGGTCATACGCTTAAAAACATACGCTTTTACAGCTGATTTTATCACTCTAATATACTTTATTCAATAAAATAAAACTAGCGATTGGACTCCTATGTTCAATGGCCACAATCAGAAAACAAAAAAAAAATTAGTAGAGAAATTTTGCAGAGAATTTTTCTCATAATCAAAATTTTAATTGTATGGAAAATATTGTAAAATGTATTTAGTTTATTATATATTTTTTTATATAAATTAATGAAATAATTTTTTTAACAAAAGTAAAAATAGTTAGAATTATAATTGAAATTCTATTTAATTTGAAATTTATTAGAATTAAATCATATTATATTAAAAAATTTATTTTGGTATCGTGGTTAATCTCAATATGAATATATCTTACAGGGTTTGTTGAAATTGAAATACACATTTTGATGGAATGTGAAGTTTCCATCATAAGAAGGCAAGTGGCTCATTGTGAAAAATTTAAGTAGCCACAAGTAGGTCATCATATCTCATTTCTAGTCAATCGAGGTGTATACATATTAGGTATATACTTGTGCCTTCCTTATTTTTGTTTGATAAGTGTTTACCCTTCCTAAATATGTCTTTTCTTTCAACTACACTCTTTACTTCTTCCTATCAGATTTTTAGACTTTTCCATCATGTCACACCTTTCACTTGTCGCCTAACTCATTGTTGTATTTGTTAGACTTCTAGACTTGCCCTTCTCAACATGCTCGTTGCTTGACCCTTGACGCCTTGCCTTGTAGTTTGAGTCTTGTGGTTTGGTCGATGCTTAAGCTCTAATATTTATGCCTATGTGTTTATTCCCCTCCTTATCTCGACATGTGTTGTATTTTTTCAGTAGTCTATTTTTAGTGTCATCTCTTTCAAAGTGGAATCTTTCCTACCCATGATCACTATTCAGATATGAAGTTGTGAGTGTACATGATAGTCAACCTGTATTATTTATGGAGGATATAAAAGAGAAAATGTTTTCATCTAGGATCATCTATATAGTTTATTATTTTCCTTTCATAAGCCAATTTGAGCACTTATGTTTGAGCATGGGAACCCTAAGACAAAAACCCTAGTGATTTCAAAGGGCAATCTCATACAAAGTTCACATTTGAGCTTCATTAAATGTAGACTCCAATGCATTGTATTAATTCAATTCACCATTGTTGTTGGTATGAATTGTGTGTTGTTATAGAATCATTTGAGAATAATATGATCATACTAGAATAGGAAAGAGTGCAAGAATTACATTTTATTTTTTGTCCATTATGATAAGAAGATTGAGTGTTAATTGTCATTATTAATTGAATTGTAATGAAATTGTTGATGTATTTACAATAATTTAAATATAAATGATCTAAGATCTAATTAAATAATAAGGCCTTACATTATTGTTATTCAACTAATAAGTGTTTATGTAAGGATAAGAATTAGATTTGTCTTATTGTTTTGGCTTGGGATATTATAATGTATCAAAATTGATGATCTTGTTAGCTTGTGTTTAAAGTTCAAGTTTGCATGTTGTTGCAGAGAACTCTACAATTTTACTCAACTCCACAAAAAATTATCAATTTTCATTAGCAATTTCAACACCAATTCAACAACTACAACCAATTGCATAATTTGTGTTCTAATCTTTCAAGTTTTAAGAGGTAATTGTTTAATTCTATTTCTCATCATTTTATTTAGCACCCGGTATGCAATATACTCCCATAAAATTTATAGATTCTCAAAACTGTAATTCTCAAAAACTAAATCAAGAAATATAAATTATGGGACTCTTCATCTGGACAACATTTGGAGCCTTTTTAATTTAAAAAAAACACCCATTCTCTCTTGAGAAATTCCTTATGTATGAGACTACAAGAATAGCTTCAGTTACAAAAAACTTCAGTTACAAAAAATTCCATATAACTACCCGACTACTCAACTACCCAAAATAAAGCCCAAAATAAAGCTTCCCTAATTTTTATCAGGATTTATATTTCCTCGATAAATACTAAATAAGACATTACTATGGGTGGAATACGATAAAGATTTTAAATATTTCCTCAAATGACTCTCATCCCAAAAGTATTTAATAAACCAAAATTTTATTTTGTTGGGCATCTGATGCCCTGCATCATACTCTCTAGGTGGAGAAATTTGATGCTCTAGCTCAAATATTTCTTTCACTTTTTCCAATCATAAATCAAATTTTAAAAATGATTTCTTCCACTTGTGCTTTATTCGCTTGCAAGATTCACAATTTTGATTTGCTTCCCACCATGCTTATGTTGCTTCTTTATAGTTTTATGTAAAGTATCTTTTATTATCTTCTTCTTTTGAATCTTTTTTTTTTAGTCAATATATCATTCTACTGGTCCATTGCTTCAACTACTTCATTTGTTGCACCTATAAACACATACTCACAAATATTGTTAGAAATAAAATTTTGAGTCTCAATGGACTCATTTCCTTCATCTTTTTCCTCTTCCTTGGATGAATTTGGCTCTTCCATCATCTTGATTAATTTTTTATCTTTCTTCTCAATTTCTACCTCTTTCTTCTTTCTGCAATTTCCTTTATTGACCACTTGACAATTTTTTTAATGGTGATGTTCTAACTCCACACACTTATTACTATACTCCATATTCTTTCTTCATTTTTTTTGTTTGTTCCAAAGCTTGTCTTAGCTCTGTTATCTCTTCCTGAATATTTATTTGTTTTACCTTCTCATCTTTCTTTTTCATCTCACTTCTCTCTCTTCTCATCACTTGTTGCTCACTTGAAAAATTCTTACTCTCCAAGTCTCCAATGAACTATTCTCCTCAACACTTCCATTCTCAATTTATTTATTATCCTTTTTCAAGCAAGTCTCTTTCACCTTGCTTCTTCTCAATTCCTTCAAACAACCTGCCCCAACTTTCTTTAGACCAAATAAAAATTCAACAATGCATCAAATATTTCACCTCACCAATAATATGTCCAATCTTCATGTCCAACATTGTAACTAACAATTGTTGAAATCATCAGTACCATTAGCATTCACTTAAATCAAAGAAATATCGATTACCAACAATCACCAAAAAATCGCACAAGCACCAAACTGCACACAAGGCTGGACAACAATATTGAAAAAGGAATTTCTCTTAAAATGTCATCTATTTTTTTTTTCAAAAATTGTTTAATTTAAGTGATAGATTGTAGGTGAAAGGGATATATCCTAGGTTAATAAGGACTAGGTGATGGGATGTAGGCCTAGGCAATGATTAGGGATTAGATGATAGGTTTAGTGATTATGAATAGACATACTGAATATTTTTGGTGTCTAAAGTACTAGATAACTCATGATTATGTTATATAATTAACACTTGACACAAGGGTAGGATGAGGGACTCATATACCTTAATATAATTGTATAGAAATAAAAAAACACTCAAAACACCAAATGAAACCTATAATAAGTGGAAAATAAAGTTAGGAGATATTATGTCTTGACTAGATGAAATGATCAAAAGTTTATCAAAGAAGGAGGATGAGAGTGAAAATAACCTTGAATCCACTCCAAAATAGCCCAAAAAACACTCAAACATAAGGGATAAACCTTCATTAGAGGTTTAACTATTAGGAGGTACAAGTTCATCCTCCCACACACCCCAATATCACATGCAAAATAAAAGATAACTTTCCACAAGAGAGTATGACAAGATAATAACTTGCTTGATATGATATGATAAAAATATACAAGGGCCTTGCTTATATAGACAAGGTAAAGGATAAGATTAGATAATATCATGGCATTTGTCTTAATCATATAACATGACACTACTAACATAAAAATAGTAAATGATCTATGACACAAGAAGTAAATTACATAATATTATATAAGATATAAATGACAATTAAAACTTCTAGAAGGATACCTAGGACCTAAGTAAACTTAACATGTGAATAAGAACTACTAATGGATTAGATAGGAAAGATACCATATTCATACCAACAATCTAACACCTATCAACCGAGTTATCTAGACCCATGTGATGCACATATCCCTAGATCCCTTAGGTGCATCACATAATGAATAAATAAATATTTTAATAGTAATATTATGCAAGGTGTACAACACACCTTTCTTAACATTCTCCCACTTATTGTATACATTGCGTAGGGGTTAAATAAGTAAACTCAAACATGAACAATGGAACCCTCTAGCCACATATACCATCAAGGAATCAAAGTGCTCCATGTTCCCTATAAAGATACTTGCAACAAGAATCAAGGTGATCACCTCCTCAAGCATGAATGCTCTCATCCTCCATCATGCCAATGCACAAAGATAAGAAACCATCCAAAGAGATGCCACATAATCTATCACAAAGAAACATAAGTCCTACCTCCAACCAATATCCTAATACACAAACACTCAATTCAAAGATAACAAGTATGTATCAATAGTCGTCAAGATATAATCACCATAGTTGAAATAGAAACCACAAAAAATGCTAACACATCCAACTATCCATACCTCAAAGGTATACAAATCATAAAAATTGAACCTCATGCCATCAACATATAGAACCCATAACATGTAATCACAAGCTCCAAGTGTCGAACCTATCATATAATGAACATACACATCCAAGAACTCCCACTACATAGGTAATGTCAAATCTAAAAATCATTAAGGCACCCAAAGATCCACCAATAGCATCACATAGAAGTGTAACCAATATCATGTAGTACTAAGGAACATCCACAAAGATATGAAAATCCTGCAAACCAATATGTTGCAATACATCTCTCACCACAAGTCTCCATAACTCTCCCATGCTCTTCACGCTCAACAAAGGAAAAAGATAAAGGAGAATCCATGTCATCACCAAAGAACAATGAACAACACATGAACACAAACACAGTAATCACTGTAGCTCCACACAAGATCTCAAATCCAATGTCATGTGAATAAAAACATCCGATAAGAAGAACAAGAGCAAAGAGAAAAATATACAAATAAAAAATTGTAGCATGTCCTACACACACCTCTAAATACTAAGTTGTGATAAGAATGATCTCCCACATAAAACCCCAAAGAGAATAGCACTATCCACATATAACTATAACTAAGATGTATGCATCTCAAACCAAAGGAAGATCAAACCAAATCCATTTCCAAACCAAGGGAATAAGATGAATAAAATCTTCTAAACTCAACATCAATGAATAATCTCATAATGCATAATGAGATAGACATGCCAAAATCCTTCAAATGAACCCTCTAGAACCAATAAATCATAGCTCAAGATCCATATGCATGAGAATATAAAGCATAAAACATAAAGCATCTAAAAGTAACAATGGACAATAACTCTTAGATGGCAAACTTCCAAGTAGACCAAGAGTCAAGAATGAGAATGTTCCTCCAAGATATCCAAGTCATTGTGACTCATATAAGAAAAATCTCTTCATAGTTCCATGTTGAACTCATGTACAACCAAGGTATAGGCTCCTTGTACTTCCAATTGAAACCTCATCAATGAGTAACCATCTCAACAAATGTATCTAATCTCAAGAGATCTCCTAGCCTCACCTATATCTCCAAGTATCCATGAGTACCTATAACTGATCAATCCATGCTAAACTCCAAATGCAACATAGAATCACCATGAAGCTCCCAATAAAATGATCAAAGTACCCAATACTAAGAGAACCAACCATGATCAATGTCAAAGATCCAATCTTGAGAATCAGGAACATATCATGACATCATGATATCACATCTCCTCAAAAGAATATCGTATGATCCAATGAACATTTCATGCACCTATATCATGCCAAAACTCTAAACTAGTAATTAAGAGTACATCATAGCATAATGCATAATCATCCTATCAACAAGGATCACATGTTAAATGAAAAATCATGACACTTCAACCAAAGACTAAAGAGTCCTCCATGGCTAACAAAGATGTCAACATCTCCAAATCACATGAAGATCATCGACCACCAAATAGAGAATCCACATCATTTCCATAAGATCCCACTAAACTATGATACTGATCTCTCCATGGCAACATGATAACCATCCTCTAAATGAAGATCATTCATGACCCCAACAAAATCAAATAAATCAACATTGATCACCCAAAGGGAAGAGTACAAACCACAATCTCCAAACCAAGAAGATACAACCACCATCAAAACAAAATAAACCAAACCAATACTGCCAAACCATATCACTATCAACATCTCTCACTAAAATGTGTTACCAAGATATCATGACATAGTGATAAACCATAATGCTACAAGTCCCAATAACCAACTATCTAGAGGCACTCTAAATAACATCTATCCTCTCATCTCAAAAGAACACATACTAATGCACAAATGATCACAAACAAGGCCAACATACTGAATCTGCATCAACACTAGAAAAACTTATAGATATAGACAGTCCATAACCGAGTCATCCAACTGCAACTAAATGGGTGGCCAACCTATACAACTGCATAACTCGAAGATCCCAAATAATGAAGCATGCAAAATCGTCATCACATTAGTAAACTACACAATGAGATATCAAAGAGGATAATCTTGTAGACAACAATAATCAAACACCAAATCAATATCATATCTAATTTACCAAACATGTCCACAAATGAGTAACCATAGTCAAGGAACCAATTAAGCATCTAGGAGATAAGAACAACCTCCTAACACCAAAAAATATCACCACCAAAAAACCACATACATGACCATGTCATGTCAATGCATAAATGTACCTATATATCCATGGCACCATAATAATCACTAAATTTGTATCTACACTCACAATCACCCACACAATATTCCAAGTCTCAAACCATGTCAACCCATGCCCTCAAAATTGAAGACAATTTTTGTACCTGTCACCATCAAAGTAAAACTCTAAAAAACACCTATAAGCCTATACCAAGAAGCACCAAACTAATAATCAGTTGTAACATCATAATTATATCATATAAAAACATGTATTTCCTCAAGGTTTCACCTTTTGACTTGTCTAGATGCTCACATAATCACACCTGAAATCTCAAGCACCTACAAGTGATCAAACAAGTACAAATCTCTCTCTACACCAAAAATTTAACACACTACTAGTCCACTATGTAGTACACTGTACATTCTCTCCAATGCATATTTGAGATTGAAAAATCCAATTTCATATGCAAAAGTTATGCTCAAAATCATGAAACTAAGAACATGTGGCTTTTAGGCCCTAAAAATTGATCAAAACAACAAAATCATGAAACAAAACCTATACCACTATGTAGTGCTTGGAGAGAGATTTTCAATGAGTATAAGAATTCCAAAATCTAACAATCTAGGTGAAAGTTATGCTTGTTTGAAAAAAAGTTGCTCAATTTTCCCTATTGGTGGCTCTAAGGTGGTGCCTGTGTTGTGGGTCGGCGGCCCCACTGGTAGTGGAAAAATTCTAGCAGCAGATTTTAAGGATTATTAAACTTGTTTTAAAAAGTTGGAGGGTAAATTTTTTGGGGACCCACAGGGGTTGGCTTGTGGACACCCAATGAACCAGGGGCCCCACAGGAGGAGCTAAGCCCCTATCAGCTGAGAGCCTACCAATTCAGATGTCCCATCGACTAGCAGGATTGATGACGTACTACTGACCAACCTTTCCAGTCGGCGTACAACCAACTATCAAGGGCGTGGGGGGTCTGTGGACCCCCCACCTTTTTCTTTTTAAATAAGTTTGAATCAATTTTAAAATTGTAGGCGTTTAAAAAATTTAATTTCACTACAGAGTTTTATTTATTTATTTTATTTTATTTTGCAGACTAAGAATTTGGATGGCAATATGATCGTACAACTATATAGGCTAATCTTTTCCACATTTTCTCATAGTGCTCAAAATAGGGAAAATTATATTAATTTTCATTTCTTGACCATCTTGGATCCAATGGTGAGGTCCATTTTGTCTCAAGATGTCATCTACAAAATTACCTCTACAAAACCCTCATATGAAATCACAAAACAAGAAACCCTTTTGACCCAAATTTCTCAAGCCCTAGATTTGCAATATACCTAACAATTCTGTCAACCCCAAAAGGTCAAATTTTCCAAATAACACTTGCAAAACACATGTCAATACCTTGAAATTTCTGAAAGCCCTCTTGCATTTTCACGGCTTCAAATTTTCATTAGATCTACTCATCCAAGGGTTATACAACAAGGATCTCTTAAAACCCACAACCACAAACATGGCTCTGATACCAAATGTTAGGAAAATCAACCATGATGATCAATCCATTTCCTACATAACCCTTTGAGAGAAAAGCATGCATACAAGTATATACATAACCAAATACAAAGATCAAAGATGTATCACAAGATAACACAATATATACGCTGGGAAAGCCCTCAAAGAAGGAAAAACCCAACCTCCAAAAGCATCCATGCTTAATGTATTATTTAACAATAAAACATTACAATACACTTACAAAACCTCCATGAACATATTTGGAACATCAGACCCTCTAAAATAAATCGATGTGAACAATCATGTAACCACACATCCCATGCCATGTTTCAACCTTTCACAAATACTAACAAGAGCTAACCTTCCAACTATCTAGCCTTAGACAACTACCCATGTGTTTACTTTTATAGAAACAAGCTCACACAAAACCACCAAGTGGTATTACACAAAACCACCAAGTGGTATTATATAAAACCATGTGACTAATACCATGAGTTTACAAAACCATTAACCCCTCATTTAATATTGGCACTAATTTTTCCCAATATTAAATATTATTCTCATCTATAACCCCACATTAAATATTTAATCCAATGTTACATACAACACATAAAGTGGCCCCAAGAATTCTAGACCCATGTGATGCACATATCCCTAGATCCCCTAGGTGCACCATATAATAAATAAATAAATATTACATTAATAACATTATGCAAGGTGTATAACACACCTTTTCCTAACAATTTTAACATGGGAAGACTCACAAGACCAAGGGGAGCAACTTTTATACATGAAGTGTCCTAAAAATATGGATGGAAGAACCAACTATCTAAAAAAATAGAGGATAAGAGCATTCCAAAGGACTAAAACACCCACAAGGGACAATAGTACGAAAAAAGGACACTATCACAAGTACTTAAGTGTCCCAATTTTTTTCTAAAGTCCTACAAACATGCTAGAATCTAGAGATTGCATTGTAGTCCTATTTTATAGTATACTCATATTCTTGCACTATTTCCTTGGCCAAAGATTGAATCAATGGTTGTTTCCAAGGATCATACTTAGGATTAGCACCAAGACTCACAAAAATAATAATACAACTCATTGAATCTATAATGATAAAAAATGATCAAGAGACCAAGATGGAAACTCACTTGATCTCTAACACACAAAAGAAGAAGAAGGGGGCACTCTAAATAATATGGGAGGCCTACAAAGGAATCCAAATGAGTCCAAGGAAACAAGAAATGATGGGAAATCCTCTCAATGCACCCTACTTGTCCTTCAAATAAGAGGTGAACCCAATCAACACCACCCCATGGTTGTTCCTCACACGCACATCCCTAAACTAGGGAGATGAAACAACACAAGATACAATGATACCAATTGAATATTTTAGAACACATTAAATTAATTTTGAGTAAAATTCCAAATTTTCTCTATGTTATTTTTATCAATAGACACTTAACAAAAATGGTGAAAGTGTTAAAAAGTGTTGTCCAATTGACACCAATATCAACATGGGCTAAAGTCAACCATAGGATCCTCACCACTTGTATGATAAAAATATGATCCAACACTAAAAAATTAGTAAAAATTATTAAAACCATTATTATATTGAAGCTAACTTATCCAACTAACATTATATCAACATACTAAAAATTCTAACACCCATCCAAAATGAGGTGTGAAGAAAGACAAAAATGACATCAATAAATTATTACAATCAATGAGTCTTATCATAAATATGGATGGATTATAACCCACATCAATATTAATCAAATACATTATCATGATTATTATAGAATGGTCTCAAGAACCCATTTTATAATATTTACATTTCAAAGGAGATATACAATCTACAAAAGTAAAATGAGAGTCCATCATGTTCTCTAGGAATAATCCTCCAAGTCTTTTGATCTCTAGTAGTGGTTGAGCACCACCCAACCATGTGGTAACCACAAGCCCACCCCACCATGCTAGGAGATAGAACATAGCCACACAAAAACATATTCATGAAATACAAGGGAGTATGGCTCAAATACATTTCAATCAATAGAACCACCACAAATCATTCACATGACAACAATCATTATTAAAATCAAAGCCTGCCATGCCAAACAACTATGTTAATCTAGAATCACATAATAAACATGCTCAAGGGATAAGCGTCACTATAATAATTATAATATATAATCCATATTAACTAGAATAAAAATGCCAACAATTAAATATACAACATATAATAATGGTCTCATCCAATCATAAACATGGCTATAGATGGGTCTCATATAAAATACCAAATCTGATTGCAATAAGGATGAAGATCCTAGAGGAACACAAGAAGTTCCATCACATTACCTCAAAGCGATGACCTTGTGGACTCAATTATGTTTACATGTTGTTGTACAAAGGGATTACCCAAGTGACATCTACCACCCTACCTCGGGGGTAGCATGTTCTTGACTAATCATACCAATTCTATGAAAATGCTCCAAGTATGTTGATTTCATATACCTTGGTTCATTTTAATTACCTCATGAATTTATTTAGTTATCACTTAATTGTGTAAATCTCACTCATTGTTGTCATCTAAGTCACTTTCAAATTGAGGGAAAATTCAAGAGACACTCCTTCCTGGCCCTATACCTCAATCCTAGGTTCTTCATGACTCAATTCATTATTTGAGCATGACACAAGTTTCAGTGCACAAAAAATGAGATAAAAAATTGAGCATGGTCTCAAAAGATTCTAAATAAAAAAATATTAAGGAGACCTCTTTTCTGTCATTTGAATTCATTCAAAATAATTTCCAATCTACAAAAAAAATATTTTTCCATTTAAAACCACAAGCTTTTCCAAACCTCCATTGATGAATGCTAAACAAATTTAAATTATTTAAAGAAAAAACCTAAATATACCCTTGGTTTCAAATGTGAACAACCACACCTTTTTAAAATAATATTTTTATTTCCTAAAATTTGATTATTTTTCATAACCATGCATTAAAAATGAACATTTTCATATTTTTAAGAATAATTTTAATTCAATAAAATGCATGAAAATAAATCTATTATAATGGAAGCCATATGCTTTCATAAGGGTAATCATAGAAAACACAATTAAAAAGAGCTTCCAAACAAGGAAAAGGAAGTAAATTACCTCATGTTGGAGCTTCCAAAATTAATAGTTTTCTCCAAAATTGAGAAGAAATATCAATTACAAAAAAAGCACATCTTCAATCCCTCTTTGTAAATACAATTCCAAATATAAGAAATGTAATCCTCAAGCAACTTCAACTAGTTTCAAGTTTTGAGGAGATGGTTTGAGAGGAAGAGAGAATATTTTTCTAGAAAGAGAATGCATAAAAGAAAATTAAATTTTCCCGTTATCTCTCTTTTCATTGTCTAATTTATTTTTCACTTATATATATTTCAATTTGGAGAGAGATAAATAGATAGATTGAGAGAGGGAGAGGTAGATAGAGATAGAGAGAGGGAGAGATTGATATAAATAGATACACAACCATCTTATACACTCAACTCAATGATCAACTCATGTGTGGTTAGATGGATTAGGTGATATCATTTCACACCATTTGGATAACCTACAAAGATGCAAAGATGCAAGGTTTAGATTATGGTTACATATCCTTGTTATTTTCTTAGGTATATGTGTTATGGTTGAATATTTGAAGACCCTAAGGTGCTCAACTAATGGTTTCTTACATGTCCAAGCTTCAAAGGAGAGATTCCATTCAAGGATTTGTGAGGAACCCTATTCTAAATGTAACAAGAACAATTAATTGTTTCTTCCCAGTACTATAGTGTAATTCCCTTGGAGTGTATCATACAATTATGCATCTCTTTTAAGGATATGTTCATACATTTTTCAATAAAAAATATTAGGGAAATAAGGAACTATGCACTACAAGTCTATCCCCTATGATGTGAAAAACTTATCTTGAAACTATTGTTGGCATAATCACCCACATTGTTTGTTCAAATAATATTGATTACTTTCCTCAATTTTTTTCAACAAGATCCTTGAAATCTCAATTTTTTTCTAATACTTTAGATTTTATTGAAGGAAGAAGACCCATGTGTATCTAGAGAAGTCATCTATAAAAGTGAGAACATGCCTAGTCTTAGTGAAACATGGATGGGGAAATGCCCCTAATACATCACTATGAACACGATCCAAAACCTAGATGATGCCCTTCATACTTTACCTTTATCAAATTTATCTTTAGGATACTTCCCAAGGGTACAACCCTCACAAATACCCTTAGAGAATCTATCTCCAGGAAACCATGGGACCATATCCCATTGTCGAAGCTTCTCAAGGTATAAATAGTTAAGGTTTCCAAAGTGCTCATGCCATAATTTTCTAAATCCATATGAATGAGTAATAAATGGTGTGGGAGAAGAATTAGGTACAAAGTGTGAGAAGGTGTATAAATTGTCTTGTTGATATGCCCTTCCCAATGCTAATAAATTGTTCATATGAAACTCTCTAATCTCAATCGTGTCTAGAGAAAATGAACTATCATGCCCTTCCCTATGTGTGTAGTGTGATGCATTGATAAGAGATTAGTTGAAAGTGTTCAAGTAAATTTAGAAAATTTATGAATGTTCCACCTTCAAATTCAATAAAAACTCCCTGCAATTGCTACTAGAGTGTCATCACCTAAAGTGATAGAGTACATAGTGTAAGGCTGTAAGGAGAAAAAATCAACCTATGAAGAACCCATGTGGTGGGAGGAACCTAAATCAATAATACAAGATGGAGCTAATTATGATGATGTTGTAGCAACTAGAGCCTTTCCCTAAGATTTATCTTTACCTTTTTCCTTTTCCTTACTAGATTCTTGAGCTCATTAAGATTGTTTGGTAGATTTAGGAACTCCTATATTATGCTTCTTGAGAAGATGTGAGAGGTGGAGAATCTACTTCATAAATTTATGCTCATCATGCCCAAGTTTCTTGCAATAGAAACACTTAAGTTTTTCCTTTTTAGGTTTCCCTTTATTTGAAGAAGTTTTAGTGTTGGTTTTGGAGGATCTTGATTTATGTTTTGTCTTAGTCTATTTGTCCTCTTCAATGTTTTTTTCTTCCCCTTATTGTTTGAAGCCTATTATTTCCCATTTCTAGCAATAAGGGCTTGTATTTTTGAAAACTTCAATGTGCTCATCTATATTAATTTATGTTTCTCACTAGTCAAGTCTACAATGAAGTTATCAAGAGAAGGCATATTCTACATTGTCATAAGGGCCCTTTTGGTGGAGTGAAAAGTAGATATTTAAACACATGTTGGTATAAATAGGTGTTTTACCTAATTAGTTAATTAGAGGGTCCTATTTATATGTTAAGTCCACTTAGGTCGTAGGACCATATTTATAGAAGTCTTAATTTTCTAGATAAGATCTTATCCAATCTTTAATTTTTCTTTTATTTAATTCTCATGTCTTAGGTCATTTAATAATGATACAAGCCATTCAATGTTTTGCATTAGGTAGTTCATTGCACCTTGTATATATAAGAAAGGTCATTGTACACTTTCAAAACATACCTCATCATCATATTTGATAGATCTTAATATTAAGCAAGCTCATTTCTTACATACCCTCTTATGGAAGATTTCCATTTTTTGCAAGTGGTTTTGGGTATTGAACTAATCTTTTGCTCCTACATGGTATCAAAGCCATGACCATGCAAATTCCTTATCAAATTTGAGGGTAGAGTTATTGCTAGATGATATATCTTGGTGGTATTTATTAAATTTGAGTAAGCTCTTCTCTTGCACCATATGGTGATCTAGATAATCAGAAAAACTTGAAAAATGCACTAGATTTGGGGTGGCTTTTTTTGTGGATTTGTATTGAAGCTTCATTTTGGGTCAAAACAAAACCTTCCATTAAATCCAAAAGTCCCAACCTCCCCCCCCCCTCAATTTTCATATAAAATTCTTCATATTTTGAAGAAAAAAATTTGGCAATTTTTTGAAATGTTTGGATGACTATCTTAAATTTAATGGCCAAATGACCATCATAGAGGATTGTGTCAAATTTGACGATTAAACGGTCATCATACCAGTGCTCATCCCAATATAATAACTTCTAGTCACATGGAGTGACCAATTGCTAGCCTTAGGGGGCTTAATTTTGACTCCTCATGCCATAATTGGATATTTTTTTAAAAACCATCATAAATTTTACCTCAAGTGTCAGATTTTTGAAAAAAAAAAATCGTAATTTTTTTGTTTTGAGCATTTTACAAGGGTGTAATTTTTATTATCATATTTTACTCTTGGAATTTTTATTTCTTTTTTAAGATAGATTTCCCATTTGTGCCTCTGAGCTCATAGCTTTTTACTTGGATCTCCGTTTTTCATGATTTTTACAACATTATAAAGGTATTAAGGAGCTCTATCATTTGCACATACATGTTTTCCAATTTCAGCCATGAGTATTATTTATTTAGATTTTGGCATATTTTTATTTTAATTAATTACCTGGACATCTTACTTTTTGGAGAGGTTCTATATTTTTTGGGAGGCTTCATTTGCAGAATACATCATGTTTGGGGGTTTCTAATTGTTGTTGAAGGTTAATGCATTTGTAACTTTTGAGATCTATCATAGTTCATTATGGGTTTTTCATTTCATCCTTTTCTAATAATTCTGAAAAAGGGAAACTATAAACAATAAAGATGGTATCATAAAACATCTACATTAGCTTTAGATGTTGCTACATTTTTATGGTCATGTTCCCCCTCATGGTACTAATAGTAGTAAATTTTCTTGGAATAAAAAGGGATCATGTCTTAGGATTTATTGCTATGCATGTAGATGATGACATTTTGAATAATATTGTTCATTTTGAGTATCCTAATTCTCTTTGGACTAAAATTTGGGTGATATATGAAGATCTTGATAGTCAACCATTCATAGATGATCTTGTTATAGATTGTATTGTGCCTCTTCATGTTTCAAAAAGGATACCTTATGATTGTGGTACTATTCAAGATTTTGATTATTTGGAGTATTTTGAATCTTCAGAAGATGAGGATGAGGTCTCTTTCGATGATCCTTTTTCTCCTTCACAGATAGTTGTTGTACCTTCATCTTCAGTGATTCCTTGCGTAGAGTCATTGATTGAGGCTTCCATCATTCTTGTTCAACATGGTCATTCATTTTTTGTTGGTGATTCATTGGGAACTTCTTGTGATTTATTCCAACAAGTATCTCATTATCTTTCTGATTAGGATTCTTATTTATCATACATTGCATATTTTTTGTGAAGTCTCATAATTCGGATATCGAGGACACATTTGAGGGGTTATCTATCCTCTTTAATGAAAATCATTGCACTACTATTGTCAAAACATCTTTGTCTTTGTATCTTGTTCAACATCAATTTCCACATAGTCCTGGGTTGTCACCTTCTTCTTCAAGATTGGGCATGTACTTGATTTGATTGTGGCACCATAATCTATCATGGACAAGGTGACATATGAGCATCTTTTAAAGACATTATCATATGAGTAAAAGCACAAAGTTGTGTCACACTTTCAACCAACTTATCAACACAACCGAATTTAAGTATTTCTAACTAAAAACCAATTTTGGCCAAACATATGATCTAGTGAGAGTCATTATAGCTAAGTTAGATACTTCCACAACTTTTTCAACTAAAATTGTTGGCTAAAAATATACAGAGCACCACTTTGAGTCTAATTTACCAAAAAAATAAAATTATTTAAAAAACTTGAAGTTTCAATAACTCCTGCTAATGTAAATAACATTTTAGAAAAAAATATAAAAATACCCTTTTGTAGATCCATAAGTGTAGTTTTCAAAAATATATTTATATTAATAGTTTAATTATTATTTATATTTTATATTTTATTTATACTAAAATTAGGCTATCAACACAAGATATTAGGTTGATTACCATGTCGAAGAAAAATACTAAAAATTATTTAAAAAAATTGAAAAAAATATGATGCACTAGATAAAAGAATCTATTTCAAGATGGTATATTTTTTTTCCATTTTAGATAAATATTTAATATGAAAGTTGGCATTCGATGGAAACAACTAATTTTTGATTCACACACATTTTAATATTTATTTAAAAATATATATTTATCAAAATTGGAAAAAATATATCCATGCACTAAAGTTTCAAGTTATAAATACACACAAAAATTTGAAAGGAAAAAAAAAATTACTATAAAAAGTTTGATGTCTCATGCAACTTCATTTTCAGCATTTTATCAGCAACAAAATTTTAGTGCTAATATATTAAAAACTAGTTTAAAACAATTTTTTTATTTAAAAAAAAAATACAAACATAAAATATACTAAAAAATATAAATTTTACTAGTTTACATCATTTCAAAATTCAAAACATATATGCCACTTTTTAGTGATTCAAGTTTAAAAGTTGAATCAACATTGGTTGTTTCCTTTATAAAGTGTGACACAACTTTGTGCTTTTACTTGTATATGTTTATACTTATTTCTTTCAATTCCTATCTAGAATGGGAAGCATTCCTACATTTGTACTTGGTTTTGTTTCTTTAGAAAGGGAGACAAGCTATTTGTCGACATTGGATCATGTTTTGTCTTCAAGAACTTACCATTTTTGTAGTAGATTATGTCTTGTGTGGGGGGTGCATAATCTCTCTCTCCCCCTCTTATGGGGGGTTATTGGTTGTATATTCATGATTATTGTAGTCCTTTTGGGGTATCATTGAGTCCTCCATACATCATCTGTGTTTGCATCTTTTATCTCTTTTGGAGATGGCTCTTTTCCCATGTGGGTTTTCTCCTTTTCTTTGTTTGTGAGAAATTGAATTTTTATATTCAACATCTAACAGGACATTGTAACCTATACCATCTTTTCATCTTTGCATAGTTTGCATAATAATTATTTCTCCCTAAGTTTCACTTAATGGGGATGTTGGTGTAAATAAGTGTTGTAATGTATTAACCCTTTAATGAAGTAAAAATTTCTATTTTTACACCAAACGAGTAAATAAACAAGTAACATGTCATTGCAACAAAAAAAATTCTTTTCTTTATTAATAATTTCCAATCAATATGCATAAAATATTGCAACATGAATTCCTTTTCATTTCATAAATACATCAAGCAAGAAAGCGTACAATTACATACATAGCTCAAAGCTCAAAGAGATTTAGAACAAATAGTTGTAAGATGGTCCAGTATCCTTCCTTTCAAATCTTGGTTCTTCTGTCGCCTGCTATGGAGGAGAAGCATCACTCAGACACTTTTTCGCCAGCCACAGACTCATAATGTGGTCCCCCGCACATCTATCATTTGATAGATGGCCCTTCCCTTCGATGAAGATATTGGTAGAGTAACTGATAACGAAAACCAACTAAGCATAGTGATGTGTCCTATGTAACTAGAACTTGTAATCCCACAATATTTGTCTAGCATGTAATACTAGATCACAGTGAACTAATAGTGTTAGTCTCGATAGTCACACAATCAAGAGTGGAGTCTTAGACATTCACACTACTTTTTCCAAAGCGTTACATTCAGTATTCCTACTGAGAGTCATCTATCATATAAACTACTCAGGGTGATTTTGACTTAAGGTTATCTTAAAATACACATAGGTATTTCCTTCAACTTATATTCCATCATCCTAGATAACCTACAACCATATTAATCTACTTGGAATAAACCTACTTAACTAGTAAGTACACAAGCTAGGTATTTCCTTCTATGGATAGTCCATCATTCCAAAGAAAACCTATATACTTGGATAGATCCCTACTTACATGTAAGTACTTAAAATCACTCCCATACTAGATTGTCTATCCTAGGAGTAAACACAATATTTCCTAGTTAAATTAATAACTTAGCCAAATGCACCATATGTTATTTTCATGTTCAATCATACCTAGTACATAATACCTATGATAAACACCCATCTCCTACTATGGAGTACATAAAAACACATTATGAAATCAGCATAATAACTTCACTTTATTTTTCAAAGTAATCTAAAATCTCTAATGCATATATTGGAAAGACATCTCAACCATGCATGCAAAACACATGGTCATTCAAAGTAAAATAACAAAGAAGAAGAGATCCTCATGCTTGTTATCACTTTATCCAAAATAATGAAAGAAATGCAGGCCCTCTCCAACAACGAGTGGATTGATAATCAACTTCTCAAGAATATCACAATATCTCTATCTCTTTTATTGATAGCTTAATTCTCTCAAAATATAATCTCCTCTCAACTATATGAACATACTTCCTTTCACTCTCTCAATACTAAGCAAAGTATGGTTGGGAAAATACTAAATTATGAATTGCAAAAGATGTGTAATCTCTTGAAAGAATGTGTCCCTCACAAATGAAATGGTTCAACTATTTATAGAGCAACCAAGCAACCTCAAAATCCTACATTTAGGCATGCAAAAAGATAACAAGATTCATGCAAAACAACTCAACAATAAGGTGGTGATCAAAAAAGCTCAGACTCAGCAAAAAATCCTCTAGATCGACTTGTTTCCTTGACAAGAATTCAAAGACTAATTCAAAATGCACATGGAGAATTTAAATTATACTTCTAGCAAAGACATCAACAAAAAAATGCGTTTCAAGAGGTGGTGCCAAAACCTCGGTTCTTTTGTCAAGTTGGTGCGGTTTCTGATGGAAACAAACAATCAACAGTAAATCCATAACACTTTGCATACATTGACTAAATTTAAGGAATGAGTCAATTAAACATCTAAATGCATTTAGACAAAGTCAAAGTTGCACGTTATCTCAATGTCGCCAAGTCAAGCTAACCATGGACAACATTATCAAATGAAATACAATGTCATAAACCACGTGTCATTAGAAAGATAATCAGTTTACACTTACCAACCATAAGAGCTATTAAATCAACTTTATTTGGCATAGTCGACAATGATTATTATCGACCTCTATTCCATTGTCTTATCGACTACAAAACAACCTTATAAATCGACTTCAAATGAGTAAGAGATAGTCGAATTCAATAACATATAAATATATTATGCTAAGAATATATTATTATATAAATATATATATTTAAATAATTTACATGTATATATATATAATCTCTAATATAAATATATGAGTATAGGAAAGAAAGTATAATAAACATATTATACTAAATGTGTGCATATATATGTATGTATGTATAAATGTATATACCTCTATGTACATTTATGTGTAGGTATATCTATATCGATGCATCCATATGAGTGTGTTCATTCATCAATGTACACATGTTTCAATATAGATATACATATGGATACATGCATATACTACACACACACACACACACACACACACACACACACACACACACATATATATATATATGTTCACATCCGATTCACATATAGACATTCGCGATTACCATATGATGTAGCCAACAACGTACACTCAATAGAATTATGCCATTAATCATGTGAGAGAGCCAAAGATTCAAAATAACTAGAAAAGGAAAATCTTCTATTCACCAACTCTGCCGCTACAATGAGAGAAAACTCTCTTATATCCAAAAAAACAGAAAAACCAAAAAATCACCTTTTTTGGTAGATTTCGATAATTGTCAAATTTTGTCGTTTTTGGAATTTTGCATGCATAGCTTTGAGAGTCTAGTTTTTTCCCAAAAACTTCCTAAAACTAAGGTAGGATGAATTGCCAACTAACATCCTAAATTCAAAACATGTGTTTTGAGTTATTAACAAAAATACATTTTTTAAAACTAGAAAAAAACACTAAATTGCCATTTTGAGGGCCAAGATGAAAGTCTCAAGCCCCGAAAAAAGTGACGAAATGGGGGCCAACTGACTCAAGGTCAATTGGGAATCCACATGCCACCTCATAATGCATCCACCTATAAGATTTCAGCCCAAATGGACATCTGAGTCAAAAGGTACGGCCTCCGGAAGTCCCTACATCACGATCATATTGATGAGTGTTTACATGTGGTACATCTATACATATGCATATACGTGTCGTTAGATACCATTGAAATGCATGCACATATATATACACATACTTCCACATACGTCCTATTAGTTTTTAGGATCAGAATTAACATAAAGCAGAAAATGCAACACATGAACAATAAACACAACACTTTTACCTTGGGAAAACCCTCGTACTCGAGGGAGAAAAACCTAGCAAAGAATATCTCTTATAAATCAAATAAAAGGAGTGAAAATATTCTTACAACTCAAACCCAACACAAGGCCAAATAATAGCACCTCTCCTAGATGCAAAGATACACATGAATATGATTCTCCTTGAATTAGATTTGTTGCTACCGAATGATGATATGTTGCTGAAGGGAGAACTTTTGCTCTGTAGAAATGTGAATTATGATGAATAAAATTGATGATCAAATGAAATATCATCACCTTGTATTTAAACAAAACTAGGTGACTCTTCATTTGGGTTGGCCTCTTTTAAGGAACAAGGTGACTCTTCATAAAAATATTATATATAGCAAGTCCGACTTGCCTTGGTATTATTTATCCATCATTTTTAAATTTGAGAGAAAGATATCTCCCACTGCTATAACATCAACACTCCCTCTTATCTAGGGAGTTATATTTCTAGATATCCACGTCATGGAGACTCTCAATATGACGCCCAAAATGGCTAAACCCATTTGTGGAAAACTCAAAGGTTCATCATAGAGTCTCTCAACATGATGTTATCATGGAGTCTCTCAACATGACGTCCACCATGGCTACTCCCATGTGTGGAAAGAAACACAAGTACAAGAGTTCATCACAGAGTGTCTCAACATGATGTCGTCATGGAGTCTCTCAACATGATGTCTCATCTCAGTTTCAAAGATGAACAAGGGCTCACACCTCATATTTCTCCATCTCAGAGAAATATACACTACAAGGGTTTTCACCTCATACTTCTCTGTCTCAAATAAAAATACACTACAAGGGATTTCACCTCATATTTTTCCATCTCAAAGAAATAAACACTACAAGGGCTTTCACCTCATACTTCTTCGTCTCAGAGAAATATACACTACAAGGAATTTCACCTCATATTTTTGTCTTAGAGAAATATACACTACAAGGGATTTCACCTCATATTTCTCCATCTCAAAGAAATATACACTACAAGTGCTTTCACCTCATATTTCTCCATCTCAGAGAAATATACACTACAAGGGCATTCACCTCATATTTATTTGTCTTAGAGAAATATACACTATAACAAATCTTCATGATGATGTGACTCCCTCTAAAACTCCAAGTACTTGCATCAACCTCCCGACCTCCTCGTCCAAGGTATCCTTTGTTGGTTTGTTAGAATCCCTCTGAATGTTATTTCCTCCTCTCCAAAGAAACTGATCACAAGTGAAGTTATGTGCCACCAACTCAGTCCCATGGCTGAAAGCTATGTCTCCATTCTTTAGCTTGTGTGACTTCCTCATAGGATGCATCAAGCTCTTCCTTCCTTGAATGCAATCTCTCATCATCCTTATGCTCCTCGATCTGTCTTGAAAGAATTTTAAAGAGATTACTAGTAGTTCATAGAATCAAACTACCCCAAAGAGAAATATCAAGACCAATGCTACATAAAACAATTATTCAAGTTATAAGCATAAAATACTTATCTCTTTATTGATTCTGATAAATGCTCCTGCACTCAATATAATTCACTGCTCTTGTACTCAAATCAGTCCACAACCTTCCTTCTACAGGTTCATGACTTGATCAAAGGCCCATGTCCTAGTATCAATAGTGACCTAGTAATACATCAACACTGGGATTTGTAGTGGTGTCTGGGTAAATTTGAATATGGTCTTTGACCATTCAAATTTATCGATGCACTCCAACAATCTTCAACGACATACACAAGTTTCCAGAGATTTCTCATACGTCTCTTCAATAGCTAATCAAACCCATAAAAATTTATCAGTGTAACCCATTGTGAGCAACAATTATCATGCCTAGATATAAGTGTTCCAATCTGTGATAAGACGTTGAAATAAAAGAAGGCCCAATCTCAGCCCCCATATTTGCAATACTATTATGAGTCAAATTACTTAGTCAATTCCGACCAGATATTTTCTTAGACCCGCTTTGATACCATGTTAGTTTTTAGGATCACAATTAACATAAAGTGGAAAATGCAACACATGAACAGTAAACACAACACTTTTACCCTGAGAAAACCCTCCTACTCGAGGGAGAAAAACCCAACAAAGAATATCTCTTATATATCAAATAAAAGGAGCAAAAATATTCTTACAACTCAGACCCAACAAAAGGCCAAATAATAACACTTCTCCTAGATGGAAAGATACACATGAATATGATTCTCCTTGAATTAGATCTGTTGCTAATGAATGATGATCTGCCGCTGAAGGGAGAACTTCTGCTTTGTAGAAATGTGAGTTATGGTGAATGAACTTGATGATCAACACCTTGTATTTATACAAAACTAGGTGACTCTTCATTTGGGTTGGCCTCTTTTAAGAAACAAGGCGACTCTTCATAAAATTATTATATATAGCATGTCTGACTTGCCTTGGTATTATTTATCCATCATTTTTAAATTTGAGATAAAGATATCTCCCACTGCTATAACATCAACATGTCCCACTTGTCACTATGATCGTAATAGCACAAAAAGATCTCAAAAGCTCAAAATAGATAAACATCACCCAATAATGCATGCAAAAGTATGCAAGACTCTCAAATGTAGACATATCAGCTAAGGATGACTTACCTACTACCCACAAATTGAATCAACTCAATCATTCTAATGTGGTGTGTGTATATGCTCGGATAGTTTACTTTTACAGGTTACCCAACCAATATCTTCTCCTGAGTGATACTTCCCCTCTGCCTGGAGGAATGGAACACATACCTACATCCACTAACACATGTACACAACATTAAATTGTTCATAACAATATGCAATATACATAAACATGTCCAAATTTAGAATAATAATAATTCAATAACCTTTCATTCACATATTTGCAGTATTTCACCATGAATAACATCAACTGAAGTAACATCAAATGAGAAATCCATCAAATGAGATAACATTCATTTTGATAACAAGGTATAAGCATATTTGATTCATCTCCAGAATTTACATTACATCCATATTTACCTTATGTAGTAATAGTAAATAGTAACTCTATACTTGGGGTGTAACAAGTGTTTAACCTAACTAGTTAATTAGTGGGTCCTATTTACATGTTAATTTCACTTCAACCCTAGGATTATTTATAGAAGCCATATTTGTCCAGATAAGATCTTATCCAATCTAATCTTTTTAATTTTATTTAATTCTAGTTTCCTAGGCCATTTAATAATAACACAAGTCATTAAATTTTTTTTATTAGGTAGTTCATCACACCTTGTCTATATAAGCGAGGTCATTGTACACTTTTGAAACATACCTTGAATCATCATATTTGATAGATTTTAAAATAAAGAAAGCTCATTTCTTGCATACCCTCTTGTGTAAGGTTTCCATTACTTTTACAGGTGGTCTTGGGTATTGAGCATTATCTTCAATTCCTACAACACAATAGTCAAAACCTAGTTTGGATAGTATAGAAAGAACTAGATGGTCCTCTTTTTTTCTCTATTTCATATTATTTTAATTACAACATAATTGATTTAAAATTAGTGAAGACACTTCCTCTAGAGTTTCAAAGGAATTGGGGCTCAAACTTATGTGTTCATTCTCTAACTCATGACCTTTCATTTCATCTACCTTCTCAAAGAGTTTTCTAATGCAAGCAAAGATTCATTGGGTGTATTTAATGACACTATATGAAAGAGAAGTTTAAGTGGCACATATATAAATATAAATCTAAAGGCTTGATCACACTTATTAATCCATTTTTCTTTACTTCCTTAGTAACAAGTTCCTTATCAATGCCCATTGTTACCTTATATAACACTTTATTCCTTAACACAAGTTGTAATTTTAGTTTCCACTTGCAATAGTTATAGGGTGTTAATGGAATGAAAACTTGATTTGAATCCATGCTTAAAAATTGATATTTTGGAGAAACGAAGAACCAAAAGGAAACTAGGAAATGCATACACAATACCCCCTTAATTTAGTATTAGATTCCCATAGATTTTGACAATTCATATGATTATTTATTTAGAAAAATCCAATGGAAAAAACAATGAAACTTTATAATTTCAATGTGATAATGTTTCTACCTTATCATCATATTTGATAGATTTAAAAAATAAATCAATATCACTCAATTTCTAGTTTCCATAAATTCAATTTTAACAAAAATGTTCCTTCAAAATCTATTTGGAGATAAAATAAAAAAGGGGGCTTGGTATAAGCACTCACTACTAGGAAACACGAGGTTTTAACCCTCATGTAACCCTACCTTGTGACCGAGGGCTAAAATTTTTTGTGGATTCTCCACAAAGATAAAATATGACTTGTAAAACATAAAAGTACAACCTCTATAATGATTTGGATTGACCTACAATAAAGTTCACACCTATGCCCTCTTTCATGTCAATCAACTTTGAATGATAATATAAAAGAAAAATCAACAACCTCTTGACACTTAAAACAAAATCTACAGTCTTTGCCAATGCACATAAACAAAAATGAATATATAAGAAATCCACAAATACATGTACTATTGTATAAAAAAACTTACAAAAAAATTCAAAATAAAACTCAATTACATATCTTCTTTAATACAATGTAGAATTCACCAGAATCACTGCAATGATTGCCCATATTGATGAGCCATGTGAGACAAGAAAGCACACACTCTACTTGTAAAAATGAAAATAAATGATGCAATGCGAAAGAGAACATGAAATTGGATAAACCAACATTTCAAATAAGTCATGAATAAGATGTACATATAACAAAGAGGGAAGCAATTGTCATCACAATTAGTGGAGGAACTAAGTAGTTGAATCCCACTAGCAAAGAGTGATGACGAGTTAACTTCCTCAAATCTCATAAGAGGTGGCAAGTTGCCTCTCTCTAACTATGACACCCTACTAGGCTTAATGTCATGTGTATAACCATGTGCATAAAATGCATAAAATAATAGATACATTAATAGAATGTATATCTTCAATATATTAATTAGCTTTATTATATTTTTTAAAATTTACTATCACTCAAAATTTTAGAAAGCATATTAAATTATATCTTTAAAATTTAAGAAAAATACAGTGCATTAGAGGAGAAAATCTTGTCTAGAAAGGTATAATTTTATTTTTTTTAATACCATTTTAGATATAATGTGGAGTCATGTCAAAACTATTATATTTTCATTAAACTTGAGTTAAAAATTTATTAAAAAATAAATATTCATTAAATTTTCTTGTCTTCGTCCATGTACTAAATATTTAAGTTAGTTATGGAAAAAATATTAAATTTAATATATTAAAATTGGAATCTAGTCAATGTCATATTTTGAAATGTTTTAGAAATTATTTTCAATTTATTAAAAACTATATCCAACTAATTTAAAAAAAAAAAAAAAAAAACATAAACATAAACTATAGCAAAAGTTTCTCTTGAGTAGACGGTTTGTTGTTGCCTGGCTGATGCAAGCAAGTTCTATTTATGGAAGGGGTGAGTGCACCAAGATGGTTCCCAAAAATGAGACTTAAGTGGACACCTTTTTTCTGAAATTAGGAAATACTGACCTTGGATGTGAAATTGAGGATAGTTACACTCAAAATTTTGAGATGGAACAAAAACAAGGATCGAAGTGCTTTGAGTCTACTTTCTAAACTACTAATTTACTTTTTAAATGGTTGAGATTAAGGGGTTCAAATGAGGGACGTACACAAATTGGTGTTGTTTTGTTAGAAAAAACATAACATAGCAACTCTTGTACGACCCTAGCATGGTGTACTTTTTTTTAGTATTTTTAAAATTGTCATGGTCAGAAGTTAGCTAGTAGTATGTAGTTGATGCACGATTTTTCTGATATATTTTTAATGAATATTTGATTTTTTACTAATTTTCAAAGTGGACACTTCCTAAAAAACAAAATTTTGGCCATGCTACCCCAACAATTTTTGGAAAATAATTGATTTTTTTTATAAAAATAAAAATTGTAGAATGGAGTCTAGTTTCTAAAAAAGTAATTTATTTTAAATTTTGATGAGCGATTAATTTATAACGAAAAAAAACCAAACATTGCTTTTTGGCAAAAAAGAGACATACAAACAAAATAAATTATGGATGAAAGGCTTAACATTGTTAGAAAGTGAAAAAAATTACATCGTTGGATAGCTAAGAGAGAATGTAACATTACCCAGATGTTCAATTTGTTTGATATTGAACCACGCGCAATCCTGATGGTGAGCACGAACTCGATTATGTGAAATATTGTAGAATTTTCAAAAACACATCTTTGGTGATTGGGAATGCCCTCCAAACCTTTGGATTGGTATTCCAAGAAAAATACCAATCCTAAGGCTTGGGGATTCCCAAAGTAAGATATAATGCGATCGCGTTATATCTCAGTTTTGACATGGTTTTTTGCTTTTGTAGGAAACATGTCAACCAAGACATAACGCGAGCACGTTATAACACGCTCGCGTTATGTCTTCCTTTATGTTAAATGCCACTCTATTGAATATATGCTGATATATTTGTATGTTTGTATGTATGCATGTATGCATGCTTGTATATATGTATGTATGTAATAATGCATGTATATTGTATGTATGCCTATATGTATGTAAGATTGTATTGACACATGTATGGATGTAGGATTGTATGTGCATATGTATTATGCTTGTATGTATGTATCTATGTATGTCTTTAGAGGGAGGGATAATTTTAAGAGAGAGAGAGAGAGAGAGAGAGAGAGTAGAGAGAGTTTAAGAGAGAGGGAGTGGTATAGAAGGGGTTGGAGTGAGAGGGAATTAGCTAGGTAGGGTGGGAGAGAGAGGGGGGAGAGAGACAAAGAGAAAGAGAGATTTATTTAGGTAGGGTGCCAAAGGGAGAGACTTGAGAGTGTGAGGAGGAGAGAGAAAGAGAGAGTTATGTAGGTAGGATTCCAAAGGGAGAGACTTGAGAGTGTGAGGGGGGGTGATAGGGAGAGACTTGAGAGATAGGTAGTGAGAGGGAGTGCGAGAGAGAGGGGTTGAGAGAGAGAGAGGGAGTGTGAGTGAGAGACCTGAGAGAGGGAGAGGGTGTGGGAGGGAGTGAACTGATAGAGGTAGAGAAAGAGGGGGGTAGAGTGAGATGGAATTATCTAGGTAGGGTGGGAGGGATAGATAGAGAGAGGGGGGGGAGAGAGAGAGAGAGTTACCTAGGTAGGTTGCCAAAGGGAGAGACCTAAGAGAGAGAGGGGTGGGAGGGAGAGACATGAGAGAGAGGGAGAGAGAGGGAGTAGGAGGGACATAGAGAGAGATGGATAGAGGGAGCGAGAGAGGGTGGTAAGGATTGATTGAATGAGAGGTACATAGAAAGAGGGAGAGGTAGATAGAAACAATTAGAGAGGGTAGGAGAAAGGGAGGGAGGGAGAAGTGAGATGTATAGATAGAGAGAAAGTGATAGGGGTTGAGGGTATAGGGTTGAGGGATTAGGGTGGAGGACCTATAGGGTTGATGGTTTCTAGGGTATTAGGGTTTAAGGATTGAGGGTTGAGGGATTAGGGTCAATAGTAGAGGGTACTGGGTTGGGGGTATAGGGTAGAACGTTTAAGGGTTTAGGGTTGAGGGTTTAGGGAATTGAGGGTAGAGGGTAGAAGGTTTAGGGTATAGGTTTGAGGGTATATGGTTGAAGGATTAGGTTGAGGGTCCAATGTAAAGGGTAGAGGGTATATGGGTTGAGGGTTTAGGGTTTAAGGATTGAGGGTTGAGGGATTAAGGGTTGAGGATTGATAATTGAGGGTTGAGGGTTTAATGTATAGGGTAGAGGGTAGAGGGTTTAAGGGTTGATGGTTGAGGGTAGAGGATTGAGGGTATAGGGTATAGGGTCGAGGGATTAGGGTTGAGGGTTTAATGTATAGGGTAGAGGTTATAGGAGCTGAGGGATTAAGGTTTAAGGGTTGAGGGTTGAGGGTAGAGGGTTTAAGGGTTGAGGGTTTAGGGTAGAGATTTTTCTTGGATTTAAGGGTGTAAGGGTTGAGGGATTAAGGTTGAGGGATTAGGTTTTAGGGTAGAGGGTATTGGGTTGAGGGTAGAGGATAGAGGGTAGAGGGTAGAGGGTTTAAGCATTTAGGGTTTAAGGGTTGAGGGTTTAGGGTTGAGTGTTTAAGGGTTTAAGGGTTTAGGGTTGATGGATTAAGGTAGAGAGGGATGGTTGGATGGATAGAGATAAGGAGAGAAGATGAGGGAGAGGCATAGATATATGAGGGTTGAGGATCCAATGTATAGGGTAGAGGGTATAGAGGTTGATGACTTGTAGGGTTGAGGGATTAGGGTATTAGGCTGAGGGTATAGGGTTGAGGGATTAGGGTACGTATTGTTGAAGGATTGGGGTTGAGTCCAATGTATAGGGTAGAGGGTATCGGGGTTGAGGGTTTAGGATTTGAGGGTTGAATATTGAGGGATTAAGGGTTTAGGGTTGAGAATTGAGGGTTGGGTGTTTAATGTATAGGGTAGAGGGTAGAGGGTAGAGTGTTTAAGGTTGAGGGTGGACGATTGAGGGTATAGGGTTGGGGGGATTAGGGTTGAGGATCTAATGTATATGGTAGAGGGTATAGGGGTTGAGGGATTAGGGTAGAGAGTTCACTAAGTGGGTTTAAGGGTTGAGTGATTAGGGTTGAGGGTAAAGGGTAGACGATTGAGGGTAGATGGTAGAGGGTTGAGGGTTTAGAGTTTAGCATTTAGGGTTGAGTGTTTAAGGATTTATAGGGTAGATGGTAGATGGTATATGGTTTAAGGGTTGAGGGTTTAGGGTTGAGGGTAGAGGATTAAGGGTATAGGGTTGGGGGATTAGGGTTAAGGGTCCAATGTATAGGGTATAGGTTTGAGGGATTATTGTTTAAGGGTTGAGGGATTAAGGATCAAGAGGGTTGAGGGATTAGGGTAGAGAGTTTACTAAGCGGATTTAAGGTTTTAAGAGTTAGCGGATTAGGGTTGAGGCTAGAGGGTAGAGGATTGAGGCTAGAGGGTAGAGGGTAGAGGGTAGAGGGTAGAGGGTTTAAGGGTATAGAGTTAGTGGATTAGGGCTGAGGGTCAGATGTATAGGGTAGAGGGTATAGGGGTTGAGGAAATAGGGTTTAATGGTTAAGGGATTAAGGGTCAAGAGGGTTGAGGGATTAGGATAGAGAGTTTACTAAGTGGGTTTAAGGGTTAAGGGTTGGGGGAAGGGTTGAGGGTAGAGGGTAGAGGATTGAGGCTAAAGGGTAGAGGGTTTAAGGGTATAACGTTTAAGGGTTGAGGGTTTAGAGTTTAGGGTTGAGTGTTTAAGGTTTTATAGGGTAGAGGGTTTGAGGGTTGAGGGTAGAGGATTGAGGGTATAGGGTTAGGGGATTAGTGTTGAGGGAATATAGTTTAAGGGTTGAGGGATTAATAGGATATAGGAGTTGAGGGATTATGGTTTAAGGGTTGAGGATTGAGGGATTAAGAGGGTATGGGGGTTGAGGGATTAGGGTTTAAGGGTTTAAGGGTTGAGGGATTAAGAGGGTATAGGGGTTGAGGGATTAGGTTTTAAGGGTTGAGGGTTGACGGTTGAGGAATTAAGGGGGTATAGCAGTTGATGGATTAGGGTTTAAGGATTGAGGGTTGAGGGTTGAGGGATTAAGAGGGTATAAGGGTTGAGGGATTAAGAGGATATAAGGGTTGAGGGATTAAGAGGGTTTAAGGGTTGAGGGATTAGGGTTTAAGGGTTGAGAGTATATAGGGGTTGATGGATTAGGGTTTAAGGGTTGAGAGTCGAGGGTTGAGGGATTAAGAGGGTATAGGGGTTGAGGGATTAGGGTTGAAGGGTTGAGGGTTGAGGGTTGAGGGATTAAGAGGGTATAAGGGTTGAGGGATTAGGGTTTAATGGTTGAGGGTTTAGGGTTGAGGGATTAAGAGGGTATATGGGTAGAGGGATTAGGGTTTAAGGGTTGAGGGATTAGGAGGGTATAGGGGTTGAGGGATTAGGGTTTAAGGGTTGAGGGTTGAGGGTTGAGGGTTGAGGATTGAGGGTTGAGGGTTGACGTTTGAGGGATTAAGAGGGTATAGGGGTTGAGGGATTAGGGTTTAAAGGTTAAGTGTTTATAGGGTAGAGGGTAGAGGGTTTAAGGGTTGAGAGTCTCCCTCCTTCCCTCTCTCTCTCACTCACTCCTATCTCTCTCCCCTATATCCTTAACC
Source organism: Sequoiadendron giganteum (assembly GCA_007115665.2). Lineage (NCBI taxonomy): Eukaryota > Viridiplantae > Streptophyta > Pinopsida > Cupressales > Cupressaceae > Sequoiadendron > Sequoiadendron giganteum. The sequence continues at coordinate 49,231,623 of CM021110.1, forward strand.
CTTAACCCTTTAAACCCTTAACTATTAAACCTCTACCCTCTATCTCTCTCCCACTCCATCTCTCTCTCTCTCTCAAATATCTCCCTCCTACCCCCTCTCCCTCTTTATCCCCCTCTGTCCCTCCTTCTCTATCTCCATCTCTCCCACTCTCTCTCTCTCTCCCTCTATCCCACTTCATATTTCTCCCACTCTCCCCCTCTCTCCCTCCCTCCCTCTCTATCTCCATATATCCCACTCTCTCTCTTTATCTCTCTCTCCCTCTATCCCACTCTCTCTTTCTCCCTCTCTCTCTCTCAACCCTACACCCTCTACCCTTAAACCGTAAATTGTTAACCCTCTACCCTCTATCTTTCTCCCACTCCCTCCCTCTCTCTCAAATATCTCCCTCCTACCCCTCTCCCTCTCTTAGGTCTCTCTCTCTTTGTTCAATAACTCCCACTCTCTCTTTCTCCCATTTTCCCTCTCCCTCCCTCTCTCCCTCTCTCTTCCTATTTCTCTCCCTCTCTTGCTCTCTCCCACTCTCCCTCTCCCTCCCACTCTCCCTCTCTCTTTATCTCACTCTCTATTTCTCCCACTCTCCCCATCTATCCCTCCCCCTCTCTCTCTCTCAACCCTACACTCTCTACCCTTAACCTTGAGCCCTTAAACCGTAAAATTGTAAAACCCTCAACCCCTCTCCCTCTCTACTATATATCTCTCCTCTCCCTCCCTCTAACTATCTCTCTCTCTCTCCCTCACACACACACACACACACACACCTCTATCTCCTCTACTATAAGGGTACAAGGAGAGATATAGAATTAGGGGAGAGGGTATAGGCAAAGAGAGAGAAAATAAATCTATTAAAAAAAGCATCTTTCACATAACGCGAGCACATTTTGAAGAAGTAGAGATATGACAATTTTAGCAAGAAATAACTCACTCATGTTATAATGCAAGTGAGTTTTGTATTGCACTAAAAATGATTAAAAAACTCAATATACCTGTGATCTCAAGGTCCACATTCTGCATATTCTCCTGGCTCTACGCGTACAATGACAAAAAGATGCTTTGTGATGATGTTGTGAAGTGTGCATGCATTTTTTTCACATTCCACCACCTTTCCATGAAATAGCAGAGTTTTCAAATTGAAAGGCATATAATATCAATTCAAGTTTGAATTCCATTCAAAAGTGATATACAATTAAAGATTGGAGGGGAACAAGCTTTTGAAAAAGTCAAATTGTTGAGGAGTTTGAAGAAAGAAGAATCAAAGGCTACATAATTGGGTTGGACTCCTCCATTTGAAGCTCTAGTTTTTTAGGTATGTGAAGTCTTTATACATTTTCTTTCAGTCTATTATGGCTTTCTTTCATTTTTATTTTATTTTGCATATTCCATGTTGATAATTGTTTGTTTGTCATTATAACCTTAGGTTTTCAATGCACATTTTAAATTACACAATTATATACACTTGCCAATTACATTTTTAAACCTGTTGCAGAGAATCTACCAGGATCCACAAGTCATCAAGGGTACTTTTGACCCTATCTTAAATTGGAGAAGATCAACCAACAAACTCAGTCATCTTTTCATTAAAATCCTTCAATTTCACTTGATTTCATATTTCCACGAAACATGAGAACTTGGCTCCAAATTTTTGTTAGACTGAAAAATAGATTAACCATCATAAAATTGATTTTAACATAGCATAAACTTGATTAGAAAATCAGAACCATTCAATTCCCTCATGATTCACTAATTCACTGTTCAATGCAACTTACATGGCAAAATAAAAACAAATCATGGATTCTTACTACCAGCCTTTATTGAAACATCCAAGACACTGTAATCAACATGTTATTGATTGAAATAAACCAGCAACACATTCAAAAACCACTGATCCATCGGGCTCTTTAATTCTTTTAGTTATAACATCATTTTGCACAAGGAGTCAACTTTTCTCAAAGCAACAAATTCCACAAGTTAACCTTTCTAACTTCTACCAAGCATTGAGACTGTATATTTGCCAACATATTTTAAAAAATTTCCAAACATAAACAATCAACCTTTTCACTATAACATAACTCAACACAAAATCAACCAACAACAATAATTCATAAAATTCTTCACTTTCACCAATTCAACAGTCATCCTTGTAGCATAGATAACTCACTCAACCAAGTATATATTTTAGAGAAGTCCTTCTCAGACCAAGACCCAACCCTTCTCTAAGTCCCAATAGGGCACACAATAACACACAACAAGCCACAATAGGCTTCTTTGTTACAACTTCATCAACACTGGATTTCTACACCAACTAGGCCTCAAATTAAACCTCTTTTACAAAGGACCTTATATTAAATCCTTTTCCAAAACACCAAACTACATTCGGAAATAGTTTATATGCTATCAAACCAAGGATTCCACCATTTGTTTTCTTCAGAAAATCACTCACCAAAGTGTCAAATCACAAAACCCTCCTTTTTACCCAAGAAACTAGGGGTTTCTTGAAAAACACTCATCCAATCTAATGCCACTCTCAAATTTCACAAATTTGAGGTGCCCATTTCGAGAAATTTTCTTCTACACTTTCAAAGTGCACCTGAGGGGTCAGTCTGAGTGACCCACTTTGGAGAATTATAATTTGAGGCCTGTTGATTTTCAAGAAGAACCCATTTACATACGTATTTGATTGACATATGTGAACATGTGTGTCAATTTTAAGCATCCCACGATAATTTTTGTTAGGGTTTCAAAGGGTGAAGCTGGAGGGTTTTCGCACTTTCCTGCTATTTGCAAATTGTTAGTTTTGCGAAACAACCTCCTGTTTGAGCTTGGATTTCACAACCAATTAACTGTCATGTCAAAATGAATGTTTTTCTGTGTTCTTCATACCTAAATGATCTCGGGTGTCAATTTTCAAAGCCTCATGATCTGATGTGCTATTTTTAGTAAATTGAAACCAAATGCAGTTTGTTCAGTTTCACATTTGCATTCCTGACAGCCTTTCTGAGAGGCCAAATTTGACCGTTAATATCTTTTGATCCAAGATGTTTCAATAAATTTCCTTTTGTACACATGATCAGGGTACCTAAATGATCAATTATGTCTGATGGCAGCTTGCTAGGAGTTGATTCACTATTTTTACAGATTGACAATTGGGTCAGTTTGAGTTGGTTCAGAACAACTGCTGTTTCATAAAAGTTTGACTGAGAAAATTTGTGGATTAATATCTTTCACCTCGTGACTCCTTCTTTTGAGCCATTTGTTTCACTATAATCTCGGGTCACATGACTATATGCTTGCATGTTTTTATGGTTTCACAAGGTCGTTTGCCTAGTTTCCCAGGCTGATTCTGGGGCTCACATAGTCAGTTTGCACCATTTCGTAAAGAAGTCGGAAAACTGTTTTCAATCATTACCCAGTTTACTTTTTCATCTCAAGAGCGTTCAAAGGGTGTGAAAGGTTAATTGGAGCATGAAACTTGTTTGAAAACAATTTTTTTTTTAGTCGGGCCCACATGTGGACACGACATGCTTTACACACTCATGAGATCGAAGTGTTTCTTTTAGTCACAAATGCATTGGTGAAGAGGACAACTTGGACCATGCTTCATTTGTGAATGGACATGTTTCAAAGTGTTCATATTGATAAAGCGAAGGATAGTGTTGACTGTGTTTTCAAATAGTAAGGGTGATCACTAATTCTTCAATAGTAGGTTGTATTGTGAACTATTCAAAGCCTATCTTCAAGGCATTCTAGGTGGAATATAATGATGAGTTTATTAAGCATAATAATGGATTTGAGGGAGTGTCAAGCTTGTCCTATGAAATTCAATAGTGAGGGTGATTTGATGAGCCTTTCACTATCAAAATAAAAAACCAATTGCTCAGTACCTCAGATTTCTCTCCTGACTAGGCATATTCAGAGGCAAACACAAAGGTTCTAATAAAAGGAAAATTTGTGGGAGGTGCTATTGTTCACTGATGCATGCAAAGTTACATTTCCATGTAACTTGGTACCATAGAATGCCATAAATGCTGCTCTGAGTCTAGGATGGAATGTTGGTAATGTTTCATTGAGGTCAATAGGGAGGTCTTTATTTTGATGATTGAAAATAATTATGTTGTTGATGGGGCGGCTATACCAGTTGATAGGGCCCGCTTTCTATCTGTAGGGTATGTTCATCCATCAAATAATGGAAGAGGGAGCTCATGCTAGAGAGTGAGGTACACATCCACCAAGGCATAGAGGCTCGCACATAGCTATTGCAGTGGGCGCGGCCAGTGTTGGAGGGTGTAGTTTTGTAACAGGTGAGAAATGGCAGATGAGGGGGCATGAATTACAATTGGTGTTAAAGGCATAGGCAAGGGCACAACCAGTTGGAAATTTGGGCATGACCTGCAACATGGAGGGAACACACATAATTGGTTGGCAAGCCAGGTGAATGGTGGGCGCGATCGACAGTGAAGGAAAGCCCGCGTGCTATTGGAAGAAGCTCATGTGGCCAGTAAAGATTTGGCATGGTTTTTCCAACTGATGGGGTCCGTGTGCCAAGGAATGGAGGCACAAGCCAATAGGTAAGGGCACAACTAGTGATTGAAAGGAAGCACGCGCTTGGTAGTTGGGAGCTTTGGAATAGATAATAAACATCCATAAAAGAATGAGGAGCTTGAATAGGGGTATCAGAGGCAAAGGAGAGAGCTAGATGCTAGGTTTAGGTAGGATGAAGAATGGATTTGGCCACCATGGATGCCCGTGAAGTGTGCAGAGCACTGTGAAGTGTCGAGAAAACAAAACGGAGGATTAGGGTAGTTGGGGCGATGAACAAGGCTGAAAGAAAATCGACGGTAGAGATCAGAGGTCAATCTCCAACAAGATTTGGACTATTCCCCGCTATATCGCTATTAGAAGTTGCCTAGTGGATAGTGATTGCGATGGCGCAGGGAGATGGGGAGAGGAGTAAATAAAAACATTTAAAATTAAATGTTTTGTAAAGGTTGTCAAATGGTATTAATTGGAAGGGCTTGTTCTATTTTCTCTCGAATGTTAAGTTAATTTTTTAAAGTGAAATAGGTGAATGAAAATTAATGGTGGGAAAATCCGATGAAATGCAGCAAGATTGTGACCATTGCCCGCCATATCGCGATCCAAAAGTAAGCACATGAATTTGATTGCGAGATGGCGAGGAGATGTGTGTGGGCCCGGGACTTGGTATGCTTTGCATTATTTTTTAAATATTACAAAGTGCAATGTTTAATTGGGTAAAATGGGCGCTTCCAAGCAAGTATTGAAATATATTTTCCATAGGAAGGAATGGGAGGTGGGTCCAAAGAGTAATTTTAAATGGCACGGGTGTGATTCCAACGTGCCAAGTGCACTTTTTAATGGGGATTGCCATTTATTTTAAGGGGAGAATTTTTAAAGTTATTTTACTCGAAGAGCTTAATATGGGAAAAATTAAATTGCCCAAGAATGTTTTATTGGTAAAAGTGTGGGGAAAACATAAAGTAAAATTGCATAGGTTTGGGTAAATGTTTTATAATATGACTGTGCTGGGGTGAAAAATCAATTGGTAAATATTTTATACAGCTGGGTATTTTAAGAGGACCCCAATATAAATGAAATTGTTGGGCAAAGTATTTAAAATACTTTGTAGCTACTAGAAGTTAAGTAAAGATAAAATATTTTATTTATTGATGGTGAATAAAATAAAATACAACACTGCAACATTATAAAGTATGAAACATGTTTTTTCAAAGGGCAAAACAAGAACAAAGATAAATGGATTTTTCACGTTTCACGGGAGTGGAGTTTTTTCTTTCAGCTACAAGTAATGAGTGTGGAACATTCTCACATGGGCATTTTTTTGTTAGAAAACGAATTGGGCAAATGTTGTTTTAAAAATAGAATAAAGTTTGTTATAGGGAAACGATGAAGAGGCTTTGTTGATTACTGTTCAACGGTGGAGATGTTTCCAGATGGCCTTTTTCTGATCGGATTTAGGGTTTCTTCTAGAATTTTTTCTCCTCTACACATTCTTTTCTTTTCTCATTGTAATGGGTTAGCAAGTCAAAATTATGGAGTGGAGCTACATAGCAAATTGTAAAACCTGTAGTTATAGAGAAAATGCAAGTTGGGTTTTGTGTCATTTTATTGTGGGATTTGAGTTTATGAGGATTTAGTATTTCATAATAGTACTGGCATTTGAGTTTAATTGATAAATCCTAGCTCATGTCTCTCCCATGTGCAAATGTATTCGAATTTTGAATGAAGTAATCAAGGGTTATTCTGTTCATCTCACTGTTATGGTGTGCACAATTCTAGTTTTAGCTTTAATTCAAGGAGTTAATTAAACTGCTTAAATGAGATTGCAGATTGATATGTTTTGTACAAGGATTTGTTAAGTAGTATTGAGCTGAGGTACAAATTAGTGATATTGTAAGGCAGTATAATCAGAGATATTATATGCTATGTGCTGAAATCTGCTATGAACCATTAGGTGTTGGTGAATTTGACTCCTTCAATGGATATGACACTAGTTTGATTTGCATTTGTTCTTTGTGATTTAGTGTTTGTTTATGTTCACCTGGGGCTTTCTACAATTTTAAACACAATGATTATTTTTCACCATGAAGTTGTGTTGTAATTATCTCACGCTCCAAATGGTTGATATTACTAATGAACAACCAATTCATTTTAGTTTTATCCCGTTCTATTGAGCTATTAAGTGAGATTATTTGTTTGAAGTTAATGATTGTTATATTTTTGTTCCAGAGATTCTAAAATCATTAAGGGATCACCCTCTTGGGTCTTGCAAAGCCCAAAGTGTAGGAGGTCTTTTCAAATCCTCGTCAGTTGGTCCAGGTCCTTTGAGCTACCTTTGATTGGAATTGGCAATTCCATAGGTAGATTAGGAGACAAACCTGGTTTACAATAAAAAACACCAACAAAATGGTGACTCTGTTGGGGATGCACTTAGAAGTTTTGGTTGCAGACGGTGATGTTATAGAGTCATTAAAGTTGTGAATTATTTATGTAACCATTGCTGAAAATTATTTCTGCCTTATAGAGTCATGAGCTTGATAGGTCCAATCTCCTTGTCGGCTGAGTCAATTCTCATGAATGTTGCCAGAGAGTATGTTATAATTCATCTTTCAATGTAATTCTATCTAGATTTGTCCATACTTCATGCCGATTTCATAATACCTCACAAGTTGTGAGTGGTGACTCTGAGATCTATGCACTAGTGTGCATTATTTTAGAAACACCGGGAAAGACCCAATAGATTTGCAGTAGAGATGAAGCAGATTCAAGCTCTTGTGATGAACTACCCTGACAAGTGTGAGGAAGGAATCCATATGATGTCATAAGGAGGTGTTGCAGTACTTATGTTGGTGTTTAATTGAATTTAACCTGTGAAGAATTTCTAGCTATTCAAATTTTTGTCCTCTACAAAGAGGTGGCGACTCTACCAAAGAACCTAATGAAGATGTGAATACGGTTCAAGATCTACAAGTTTTTCCAATCATAAGAACGATTTGCAGCTGCTGCAACAGTTCCAGGTATTTTCACTCTTGGTTTTCAAGAAACTCTTGTTTGAAAACCATATTTGAACTTCTTAGAAAGAAATTTGGTTCCCTAAATAGTGAGTTAGCACTACCAAAGGGAGAGGATAGTAAATTTAACTTTTCACACTTTCATTTGTTGGACTGTTGAATGTAATTTCAGTCCCATTGAAAGTGTTTTGTCTAGTGCTCAAATATTTTCTTATATGGATGGTTAGAATGCATTTGTGTATTTTAGTGGTTTCCATCCATTTGTATTATCATGTGTTGCAATCTCTAGCTGTACTTATGTCAACTATTGTCATAGTAATCCCTCATTTGGTCATGCTTGTAACTATGCACAATTAGTGAGCCTTAACTAGTAATATCCATGGATTATCAGGGTAATGTAACAATACCAAATAACACTTTGGTTCGGCTTGTAAGAAAGTGTTATGAACTTCAAGCATCTAATATCCCAAAGTGTAAGAACCCAAGAGTTAATAAACCTAGGTCCAGACCTGAATGGAATGATAGAAAAGAAAGAAGGCTTAAAATGATGGATGAAAGATACCAATTGTCTCAACAAGCACAGTCAAGATACCATCAAACGATTTCTGCTTTTCAAGTAATTGCACCATTTGTCAATTCATTTGACCCATGTATGCTTCGTTAGATTTGTCATGGAATGATTACAAAGCGATATGTATGCAAAATAAAATCTATAAGAAGATGCCTAGAATTGATGGGTACAATATTTGTGAAGGAGATGCACATGTAAAATGTTTTTCCAGCTTCATGGAGAAAAATTCATTTGGAGATCAGGATATGTGGATGAGATTCTTTGTCAGATCCTTTGAACAACGAGCTCGGGACTGGTATTTAAGTTTTTCTGAGAAGTCATTTCCTTGCTAGGATATATTAGTGAATTCTTATAAGAAATAATTTTCAAGAGAACCTCTAGATCTTGTCACAATGTTAAAAGAGATTAGAAAGAAAAACAAAGAGTCAAGCGTTGATTTCAGTCATAGATTTGATGTTGCTCTTTCACTAATCCTAGAAAGTTTTAGACCTAGCACTCCTAACTGTATCCATATGAATTTTGAGGCCTATGAACAGGGGTCTAGTGCATTGTTAAATGAATTAAAAATCTCCAGGATGCAGATAGCTTATACAGTCTCAGATGGTTTGGAGAAAATGAGAACTGAATATGTGTTAATTTTGTTGTCTTCAATTATGGGTAAACATGTTGATAAAATCAGTAAAATTTATGTAAATGAAAATGATCATAGGTCTTCAGACAAGTGCACATTTGAGAAGGTTGAAGACAAGAAAGGTGCATCATCAAGTGATGAGAAATTTGTCTTTGCACAACTCACAAAGGAAGTATACCCAAATACAAATCTGTAGCTAAGTTTTCTGAGCCAAGAACATGATAGGGAGTGTTAGTTGGATTCACTCTTTGAAGAAGAGAAATGTGATCATCAAGGTGATGATACAATTGATTATGTTTAATCTATATGTGAAGAATGTAGTCTTGATGTAAGTCTCTATGATGAGACAAAGAAGTTTGCTGATTTAGGGAGCCCTCTTGATAACATTAGTTTGTCAGTTGTAAATGAAGAAGTATGTGATGAAATCTAGCTTGAAAGACAAGCTACAAGCAACTGCAATCAAGAAACCATTCTTGGTTTTCAGCTTGATAAAGAGGATGTTTATGCCTACCCTCAAGAGGATGCAAATGATAAGCTCAGTGAAGATACCCAGGATAATGTTGAAGTACAAAGAGATGTGGATTGTTGTTATGATAGCCCAAAAGTGAGTAAGAATGAACAAGTGAACAATGTGTTTGCTATGACAGATGGTGACTAGGTGTGTGAAAATGTTATCAACAATTCAGTCTCATATGATTGAGGAGCTCCTATTTATGATCAGCCCATTGAATTTTTAGATTTTGATGATGAAGACATCTTGGAATACCCTAATTTGCATTTTGATAGTGCTTTTATTTCAAGTAAAGGCCAAGAAGAGGAAGTGGATGAAAAGGTAGATCAAAGAAGTGATCTACTAAGTGATGAACAAATTTCAGATCCATTGACCATAAAATATCAGGAGTATGCACATGAGGACAACTCTCAGTTGTTGTGTGCAGTCCCTATTGACTTTGACAATGATGAAGACTCTCAGAATGTAGGGTGTGATGCAAGTGAGTATGGTTTTTTTACTATGATGAACTAGTTGTTCATGACAATAATAATGAGGATGAAAACAAGTATCCACTTGATGGTAATGATGCAATGTGTGACGAATATGATAGAGAGAATGTTGATGCAAACTCAAAAATTTGTTTTGATGAGCTTGAAAAAATTGATAACCAAGAGGATTGTATGACTAATGAGTCAAATTTTGAAGTTTGTAATGCAGATTTGAACAAGCCTTTGTCTGCTGACTTGAATGAGCCTAGCCTTGAGCCTTTGAATGTGAATACATATGTTGATTTCAGTGAGAAATCAGATTATGCCTCTGAATTAGAATTTCTTGTTGTTAAGCACGTTTGTGATATTGAAAGTGTTGATACCTTGTGTTCAAAGGATAGAAAATTTAGTGATGCTGTGGGAAATTCAAAATCTTATGTGGAGGGGACAAATATGTTTGCATCAGCAGTTAATGTTTGGAAAAACCCTCTATTTGATGAGTTTCCCTTTTCATCATTTGGTACTAATGATGATCCTTACTTCTGTGGAGATAATCCACTCTTTGTTGAGAACTCAGATGAATTGAATGTTGCATCAGTTTGTACTGAGAATATTAGTGGTGACCCAAATGTCATTAGTCATCTGATGCCACATTATGCAGATGAGCCTTATTCTATTGTTGAAGATGATGACAAGATGACCACAAATGATGATGAGTCAGGAGTCCCTGATGAATCTAAATACCATCATGATGAAGGACAATTGCAAAGTGTGCTAATGCATGAGTGCATCTCATTGAATGCAGTTGAGGATAGTTTGCATGATGAGACATATCTTTTGGTAAGCTCTTGTGATGATTTAAAATTTGACATACAAACTAATGATCAGATTGAGCCTAATAGTTCCAGCCATATACCAGAGTGTGAGTGCTATTTTTGCCTGCTGGAAGAAATTTTCATAGAATGTGGCAATGTGCAAGATATGGAGGCAAGTTGTTTTCAGCTTGAGAATGATCCATGTGATGAATGTGATAGGTTTTTGCCACATGATGATCAAAATTTTGAAAGTATGCCTGAATTTTAGATGCACAATGATTGTGAACATATTGATAATGTTGTGAATGATTTCCTACTAGGAGATACTAACATGTTTAATCAGGAAGATGGTTGTGATCAAACTGTGTTTTTATATGGTCTTGATCACTATTTTCAAATCATGTCACTTGATGAAAAGTTAGAAAATGAAGAATGTGGCAGTGATATGACTTATTTGATCTAGTTGCCATATAATGAAGTTGAGCAGAGAGCAAGTTTCTACTTGCCCAAAGGAAGCCTGACACTTGTGTTTGCAAAGGTGCAATTGTTCATGTTGTGGTTTGATAAGCGCAACCATGAGTTAAGGGAGATCAGCTCTTTCGACAAAATTGTATTTGATAGAGGTAAATGCTGATTCATATTTTTCATTTGGTGACTTGGGGTCATTAGATGAAGTTGAAAACAAAGATGAATAAAGGGGCAGTGTGAGGACACCCAATGGATTCAGAATTTGGTCTACTCACCCCAAAGATCTGGAATCTTGTTATGCTCATAGGGGCATACATCCCCAGATGAAGCCACTGATGGCACTCTCAAATTTCGCAAATTTGAGGTGCCCATTTCAAGAAATTTGCTTCTGCACTTTCAAAAGTGCACTTGAGGGGTTAGTCTAAGTGACCCACTTTGGAGAATAAGAATTTGAGGCTTGTTGATTTCCAAGAAGAACCCATTTGTAGATGTATTTGATTGACATATGTGAACATGTGTGTCAATTTTCAGCTTCCCACGATAAGTTTTGTCAGGGTTTCAAAAGGTGAAGCTGGAGGGTGTTTGCACTTTCCTGTTGTTTGCAGATTGTTAGTTTTGTGAAACGACCTCCTGTTTGAGCTTGGATTTTGCAACCAGTAGATTGTCATGTCAAAATGAATTTTGTTCTATTTTCTCCATACCTAAATGATCTTGAGTGATAGTTTTAAGAGCCTCATGATCTGATTTGCTATTTTTTGCAGATTGAAACCAAATGCAGTTTGTTCAGTTTCACATTGCATTCCTGACAGCCTTTCTGAGAGGCCAAATTTGACCATTAATATATTTTGATCAAAGATGTTTCAAGAAATTTACTTTTGCACACATGCTCAAGGTACCTAAATGATCTATTATGTCTGATGGCAGCTCCCTAGGAGTTGATTCACTATTTTTATAAATTGACAATTGGGTCAGTTTGAGTTGGTTCAGAACAACTGTTGTTTCAGAAAAAGTTTGACTGAGAAAATTTGTGGATTAATATCTTTCACCTCGTGACTCCTTTTTTTGAGCCATTTGTTGCACTGTATTCTCGGGTCACATGACTATATGCTTGCAATTTTTTATGGTTTCACTAGGTTGTTTGCCTAGTTTCCTAGGCCGATTTCGGGGCTCACTTGGTCAGTTTGCACCATTTCGTAAAGAAGTCAAAAAAAATATTTCAATCATTACCCAGTTCACTTTTTCATCTCAGGAGCGTTCAAAGGGTGTGACAGGTTAATTTCAGCATGAAACTTGTTTGAAAACAATTTTTTTTTTAGTCGGGCCCACATGTGGAGCCGACATGCTTTACACACTCATGAGATCAGAGTGTTTCTTTTAGTCACAAATGCATTGGTTAAGAGGACAACCTGGACCATGCTTCAGTTGTGAATGGACATGTTTCAAAGTGTTCATATTGATAAAGCGAAGGACAATGATGACTGTGTTTTCAAATAGTAAGGGTGATCACTAATTCTTCAATAGTAGGTTGTATTGTGAACTGTTCAAAGCCTGTCTTCGAGGCATTTTGGGTGGATATAATGATGATTTTATTAAGAAGAATAATGGATTTGAGGGAATGTCAAGCTTTTCCCATCAAATTCAATAGTGAGGGTGATTTGATGAGCCTTTCACTATCAAAATAAAAAATAGTTGCTTAGTACCTCAGATTTCTCTCCTGACTAGGCATATTCAAAGGCAAAAACAAAGGTTCTAAAAAAGGCAAATTTGTGGGAGGTGCTATTTTTTATTGATGCATGTGAGGTTACATTTCCATGTAACTTGGTACCATAGAACGCCATAAATTCTGCTTTGAGTCTAGGATGCACTGTTGGTAATGTTTTATTGAGGTCGATAGGGAGGTCTTTATTCTGATGATTGGAAATAATTATGTTGTTAATGGGGTGGCTATACCAGTTGATAGGGCTTGCTTGCTATCTAAAGGGTATGTTCATCCATCAAAGCATGGAGGGAGCTCACGCCAGAGAGTGAGGTACAGATCCACCAAGGCACAGAGGCTCGCACATAACTATTTTAGGGTGTGACGAGTGTTGGAGGGTGCAATTTTGTAACAGGTGATAAATGGCAGATGAGGGGGCACGACTTGTAGTTGGTGTTAAAGGCATAGGTAGGGGTGCAACCAACATGAAATATGGGCGCAACCTGCAACATGGAGGGAACACACAGAATTGGTGGGCAAGCCAAGTGAATGGTGGGCACAACCGACAATGAAGGGAAGCCCACGTGCTATTGGAAGAATCTCACACGACCAGTAATGATTTGGCATGATTTTGCCAAGTGATGGGGTTCGCGCTCCATGAAATGGAGGCACAAGCCAACAGGTAAGGGCATAACCAACGGTTGAAAGGAATCACACGCCTGGTAGTTGGGAGCTTTGGAACTGATAATAAACATCCATCAAAGCATTAGGAGCCTGACCAGGGGTATCAAAGGCAAAGGAGAGAGCTAGGCACCAGGTTTGGGCAGGATAAAGAATGGAGTTGGTCGCCATGGATGCTCGTGAAGTGTGTAGAGAACGATGAAGTGTCAAGAAAACAAAATAGAGGATTAGGGAAGTTGGGGCGATGAACAAGGCTAAAAGAAAATCGACGGTGGAGATCAGAGGTCAATCTCAAGCAAGATCTGGATTGCTCCCCACCATATCACGATCAGAAGTTGCCTGGTGCATAGTGATTATGATGGCTCAGGGAGATGGGGAGAGGAGTAAATAAAAACATTTAAAATTAAATGTTTTGCTAAAGGTTGTCAAATGGTATTAATTGGAGGGGCCCGTTATATTTTCTCTTGGATGTTAAGTTAATTTTTTTTTTCAAGTGAAACAGGATGAATGAAGATTAATGATGGGAAAATCCGATCAAATGCAACAAGATTGTGACCGTTGCCCGCCATATCATGATCCTAAAGTAAGCACGAGATTTTGATTGCGATATGGCGGGGAGATGTGTGTGGGCTCGAGACTTGGTATGCTTTGCATTATTTTTTAAATATTGCAAAGTGCAATGTTTAATTGGGTAAAATGGGCGCTTCCAAGCAAGTATTGAAATATTTTCTCCATGGGAAGGAATGGGAGGTGGGTCCCAAGAGTAATTTTAAATGGCATGGGTGTGGTTCCAAAGTGCCAAGTGCATTTTCTAATGGGGATTGCCATTTATTTTAAGGGGATAATTTTTAAAGTTATTTTTACCCGAAGAGCTTAATATGGGAAAAATTAAACCGCCCAAGAATGATTTCTTGGTAAAAGTGTGGGGAAAACATTTGAAGTAAAATTGCATAGGTTTGGGTACATGTTTTATAATATGACTATGCTGGGGTGAAAAATCAATTGGTAAATATTTTATACTGTTGGGTATTTTAAGAGGACCCCAATATAAATGAAATTGTTGGAAAAAGTATTTAAAATACTTTGTAGTGCTGAAAGTTATGCAAAGATAAAATATTTTATTTACTAATGGCGAATAAAATAAAATACAGTAGTGCAACATTATAAAGTATGCAACATGTTTTTTGCAAAGGGAAAAACAAGAACAGAGATAAATGGATTTTTCACGCGAGTGGAGTTTTTTCTTTCAGCTACAAGTAATGAGTGGGAAATATTCTCACATGGGCATTTTTCTGTTAGAAAACGAATTGGGCAAATATTTTTTTGAAAACAAAATAAAGCTTGTTATAGGGAAAAGATGAAGAGGCTTTGCTGATTACTGTTCAACAGTGGAGATGTTTCCAGATGGCCTTTTTCTGATCGGATTTAGGGTTTCTTCTAGAATTTCTTCTCCTCTACATATTATTTTCTTTTCTCATTGTAATGGGTTAGCAAGTCAAAATTCTAGAGTGTAGCTGCATAGCAAATTATAAAATTTGTAGTTATAGAGAAAATGCAAGTTGGGTTTTGTGTCATTTTATTATGGGATTTGAGTTTATGAGGATTTAGTATTTCATAATAGTACTGGAATTGGAGTTTAATTGATAAATCTAGGCTCATGTTTCTCGTATGTGCAAATGTATTCGAATTTTGAATGAAGTAATCAAAGGTTATTGTGTTCATCTCACTATTATGGTTCATGCAATTCTGGTTTTAGCTTTAATTCAAGGAGTTAATTAAACTAGTTAAATGAGATTGTAGATTGATATGTTTTGTACAAGGATTTAGTAAGTAGTATTGAGCTGAGGTACAAATTGGTGATATTGTAAGGCGGTATAATCAAAGATATTATATGCTATGTGTTAAAATCTGCTATGAACCATTAGGTGTTGGTGAATTTGACTCCTCCAATGGATATGGCACTGGTCTGATTTGCATTTATTCTTTGTGATTCAGTGTTTGTTTATGTTCACTTGGGGCTTGTTATAATTTTAAACATAATGATTATATTTCACCATGAAGTTTTGTTGTAATTATCTCATGCTCCAAATGGTTGATATTACTAATGAACAACCAATTCATTTCAGTTTTATCCCGTTCTATTGAGCTATTAAGTGAGATTATCTATTTGAAGTTAATGATTGTTATAATTTTATTGTAGAGATTTTAAACTCATTAAGGGATAACCCTTCCGGGTCTTGCAGAGCCCAAAGTGTAGGATGTCTTTTCAAATCCTCGTTAGTTGGTCTAGATCCTTTGAGTTGCCTTTGATTGGAATTGGCAATTCCATAGGTAGATTAGGAGACAAACTTGGTTTACAATAAAAAACACTAGCACAACCCTCAGACCATCGTATGAATACTTCAAATAGGTCTAAAATGGTCTGCACAAACTCAATTCAACAAGAAACCACATTGGCCTAGCACAAAACATAGTTTAGCATATCAAAACCACTCAAAATCTCATGGAAAACTCAAAATTTCACTCTAGGGCTTCATGCCCAAGACCCTTTTAGACCTCCCCTGCACACAAACAACATTCCCTCACCGATTTATTGATGATGCAAACCCATTCCACCAATTACAGTAATCATAGTGAGTGGAATGGTCCAATTTAAACATTCAATGGTGCTCCTACACCATGTATGCTTCCACATTTTGTATACACATATATATGACATAATTTTGAAGGAAGTAAAATAAAACATCATTTCTCAATCCTTTATTATGGATGTGCATACCACATGGATTGTCCATGCTTCCATTTTGAGCCTATCTTGCAATCATGGCATGCCACATTACCACATCTCTTTAAGGCATTCCAATGAAACAAATCATGTGACCTTTGTCTATGCTAGAAATACTCTTGTACAAGATGATTGTAAGTATTCTTTATGAAGCCTTGAATGACATATATTTTGATTTGTTTGAATGGATACATGTTTTAGGAACTAATATTCATCTCATTACCATGGTACAGGTAAAATTATTTTCCATGTTGAAGAAACGAATATGGAAGAAAATAACAAACAAAGAGTATGAAACCTTCAAACAAAAGGAGAGAGATCAGGTGGCGACATATCATGAAAAGAAGAAATTGGAAACGATTGACAAAAACAAGCCAATTGAAGAGGAACCTCAATCGTCAAAAAGAGAAAAGGAATTGGTAGTACAAAAGGCACACATGTGAAAGCATCGTGGTAAGACATATTTGGATATCGTAGTTGGAGATACACCCTCTATGAAAAGTGAATATGAAGGGATACCATTAAGCACAAGCAAACATGGAGGGACACCATCTACCACAAGTGAATATAGAGGGACACTATCTTCCACAAGTGAATATGGAGGGACACCATCTACCACAATTGAATATTGTTGGACACCATCCAACGCATCTCAAGTGGAGAGTACATCATCACTTAGATTTGACGAAGAAGGTATGCCATCATCCCCACATGAACCTCGAGGTATGTCTTCTACTCCACCCTTGATCGAAGGTACACAATCTAGCCCACCTCAATTAAATATTGATGAAATTCCTAATGTTGAGATGTATGTACCTAGGAGAATACCACCTAGAATATTGCGTAGAAAGCCAAAGTATTTGATTAATATTGATGAGGATATTTTTCAGCACATGGAAGGTAAGATTTCAACACACACTTGTAGAAGATATGCTGATAAGATTTGGAAATTATTCTTTGAAAGGAAAAATGAGACCACAAGATGTCAACTATTTGTTGAAATGGTGTGGGGTGTAAAGTATAGAAACATCATGAAGACTCTTGGGTTGAGAATATTGAATGCATCAAGTGAAAACACTATTGTGAATAATATAATGGATGCTTATGAGAGTGTGGGTAGGACCTCATGCTCAAAGGATAGTAATTTCACCTGACGTGTCATTACATCAACTTTGGTGGTAATTTGTCAAACAAAGAGAGATCGTCTCATTAAAAACATGAGTGAAAAATGAGAATTAGTAGAAAAAATTTATCAAGAGCCGTTCAAAGGTGACAAAGAATTGAGGGCACCGATTCAAATGAATTATGGACATTCTCGGGGAGACTGCCACAAAAAGATAAAGAAGTTGTTGAAGCCTTGAGAACACTAATTGAAGAGTATTGGAAGAATAACACAAGTCCATCTCTGAATCAAAGGGATGTGGTAAGAAGGAGAATCGGTAGTCGAAACCATGAGCCACATCCAAAGCATTTTTTAGATATGACTCAAACCCATTTTTTTCATAAATTTCAAAATGATTATCCTCAAATTAGTATTTGTCAAATATTTTTTGAAATGATTAAACCTTTATATATCAAGATAAATCACACATTCACTACTTGTTTTTGTAGACTACATATTTAATTCTCTAACCATTATGATGTTTATAATTATAAATGTTTAGATTTGCATACTAATGATGTTTTTTAGGATTGTGGCATAGAAGCCCCACCAAAATCTTCAAGAGAGTTCTTATCAAAAAAATTATGTGAAATAGAGGATGGCCAAATATTTTATAGGACAACATGCTTGGATAGTTCATTTGAGCTTTGCGGTGGCTTCCAACGTATGCCAGTATGCCAATATATGGAAAGCACAGATGATGTGGGACATAAATTAGTAGAGTTCGGGAAGTATAAAATAGTGGCATATGCTACAAAAGATGAGTCTCAAGAAAAATGTGTGATTTGGTTATTGAGAAGATTCCAGTGTATCAGTTTATGTCCATGTTTTGTGACAATATACTATTTGAGTATGCAATGCATACCCATAGAGCTCGATGGTTGGACACAAAATTCAAGCTATGCAAGAAAACTTTTCTAGTTGGAATCATAGTATCAGTGGTTGAATTTGTAGATAACTACACTCTACAACCACAACATGAGGTGTAGTCACAGTATTACAACTCCACATAGTTTTTGATATTTGTGCACATAACATTCATTCATGCATCTGATAGTACAAAGGACCAAAGGAAAGTATTGAGGGAGTACCAATTTTACATTAGTGATGATCGCACACATTCTCCAGAGTTTGTGCTAGGTTGCTTCCAAATGTTCTACAGTGGTTTGGCTCAGAGGGGCATAGCATACAGTCGACATATAATATGGTCAGATAACTATGCAACATAATTCAAGAACTGACACATGTTCTACTGGTTGTGTAAGATGCATGTCATTATAGGTGTTCAACATATGTGGAAATTTTGTGAGGCCAAGAATGGAAAGGGAGAGCATGATGGTGTAGGAGCATGCATGAAAAGATCATTAGCACAAGAAGAGTTAAAGTATAAAGACAGTGCAAAGTTGATAGATGCAAGATCAATTGTCGAGTGGTGTAATGCTTTGATGGGTCTAGGTAATGAAGGTACATCTTTAGTTTGTAGATTTTTTTGGTTGATGGATGATACTAACATTGCATCATATGAGGATTGTTGTACACTAACAGGATCGAGTGAACTACACTCTTTCCTTAGGTCAAATGCAAGTTCATGGAGTATCTATACACACAAGATGACATGCTTTTGTTCTTCATGTATAATGCAAGACTAGAATGATTGTGAGTTAGGGGAGTGGGTTGAAAAATGGTTGACAATTTATCTTAGCCCAATTCACACTTGTCGTCCTCTGATGGCGTTGGAACTGACATAGATGGAATCATCGGTCGAATTTGACCACACATTATATCTAGTTCAACCAAGTGATATATCTACTTGCTTAGTTGTTCAAATTCCATATTGTTATCTTACTTTGTAGTTTATTCATAATGTTGACTATTTTCAAGAGATTTATTGCACATATCAATAAAGGGCATGTTTATGCAGTTATTGCAGATGAAGAGAATGAAGAGGGAATAAACTATTACTTGTGTCATTGTGTTGAGGCCAAAAAGAAATTGGAGGCCTCAGTTATAGATGAAGAAAACATCGAATACCTTACAGGCTCAATTGTGGTTACTTAAACGTGGCTTAGAAGGTACCCACATAAGGGTGTTAAACAATGGTTGTTTTAGTACTTCCACACACATCACAATATTCTTCATTACTCAAACCTTGTCGTGGCATCCAATGTTTGTTTGACCAAATATGGGGGTAAACCTTTGAACAAGACCCTGTGGAAGGTTCGTGAGTCTGACCATGAGACAATACTTGACACAATAAAGAGTAGAGATGACCCAAATGGTTTGTTGGATTAATTTGTAAGTATATGCACATTAGTCCTTATTAATTTTATACTTGTATGCACGTTAATTTTTTTTATGCCAATGCTATCATCTTCTTTTAATTTTCCTACTTGTAAGTAACCTGCTAAACATTGATTGGTGTCCCCTTGTAGAAAATGTAGATTTATGAGTCATCCAAGAGAATCTCGACCAAAAAAGAAATGCAACATCCTTCTTTTGATGATATTGAAAAATCTCAATTATGATTTTAAGCCATTACAAAAGTGTGTGCAAAGATTGGTGAGGGAATTTCAAGTTATTCATTTGAAGTTATCTTATCATGAGCACCTATGATGTAGACATTATAAGAGAATCTCGAATTTCAATATATTCTATTCATGAGAAGTGTTGTGTGCAATAGGTACCTTGGAACTCCCAGTGAATATGTATGATTGGGAGTGACTAAGTTGAGAGACTACCATGCCTATCTATAAGTGCCTTCCATCTATTTTCATTTCATTTACATTTTGGATGCTCTTTCTTTTTCTTCTTTTACTTTGTGTATCTGTAAGTAAATGACTAAAACTTGATTGGTATCTCCTTGTAGAAAATGCCAATTTATGAGCCATCAAAGAGAATCTCATCCAAAACAATAATGCAACATCCTTATTTTGATGATCTTGAGAAATCTCAATTCTGATTTGAAACCATTGTAAAAGAGTGTGTGAAGCTTTGTGAGGGAATCTCAAGTTACTCATTTGAAGTTAACCTCATAATGAGCACCTATGATGTTAACACTATAGGAGAATCTTGAATGTATTAGTGAAATTTTAAAGATCTTTGAGAATAGACTACTTAAAGCATTGTAATGAGATTTACTGAAATAATGAAATTTGGTGCAGGGGCACCAAGGTTATTGAGCAAATTTGGTTCAAGTAAGTCTTAAGTTAGTTTTATGTTTTGAGTTTTGTTAATTGAATAAGGTCATATTAGACCAATTTATAATGTAATAAGTCATGTTAATTGGTTTTGGGGTCATTTTTGGAGCTCATGTTGCATATTTGTCAAAATGATGTAAAATTGAAAAAATTGAAAAGTTGTCAATGTGAAAAAAGTGCAAAAAAATGTAAACTTGAAGTGATTCTGATAGTAATATATGGAGGCAATAAACTCAATTCCACAATAGAAAATGATTCCAACCTCCTTCCTTCCCTCAAAACTCAATCTTGTTTTATTTTCAACTTTGCAACATCCTCCATTAACCAGTTTGCCAAACCACCAATTCCTCCAATTTTAGGGTATGATAAGCCCTCTAACATAAAAAAACCCCAAACCCTCTTCATTAAAAATTTAGGCAAGGTTTTATTGACATACAAACTAACCCTCTTAAGACACCTTAGTAAAACATAGTACCTAAAAGATTCTTTTAAAACAGGGTATATAGACCGACCCTTAGTAATTGACTTCTAAAATGCACAAAATCACTTGAAATCCAACCAAACGAAAACTAAAATGGAGTTAAGTTTGTTGCCCACCTAATTCCATCGAAAAGAGACTAAAATCGCTTTGAGCTATGTTCAACCGTCTCGATCCCTAAGGGTCCAAAGTGCAAAAGGGCAACAATCTTTGACGAGGTATTACTCAAAAACTGTGGAACTTATGAAATCTTTTTCTAAACCTATGAGATCATGTTGGGCCCCTCTACAATAACCTATCTCATTTTTTGTTGTCTTAGAGTGGTTTTCTTGTGGTGTCCATTTTTCACTTGATGGAAAAAATATCAAATGCAAGCAGTGCAAAGTTGCAAAGTGGTGCAACTTTCGTTCTACTACTCGTGTGACCAAACAGACTATTCCAACACATCCGAATAGGTATGTTTACGCTAGGGATTTTCCTCTTTTTCACCCAAACACATGGAATCACTCTGAGCTACATTCAACCAGATTGATCCCTTAAGGGTCGAAAGTCCAAAATAGCTACAAACTTCAACATGTTACTCGGACACAGTGGTGCTTAGTAGGTGGCGAGTTTTCACTTGGGGAAAAGTTGTCAAATGCAAGTAGTTGAAAGTTGCAAAGTGGTGAAAATTTCGTTCTCCAATTTGTGTGACCAAATGGGTTGTTCCAACGCGTCTGAATAGGTATTTTTGTGCTAGGAATGGTTCTCTTTCACACCCAAACACACAGAATAACTCTGAGCTATGTTCAACCAGATTGATCCCTTAAGGGTCCAAAGTGCAAAATGGTTGCAAACTTCCGCATGATGTTACTTGGATACCACGATTCTTAGAAACTTCTCATCTAACCCTATGGGATCAAGTTTAGTCCCTCTACAATAACTTCTCTCAGTTTTTTCTATCTCAGAGGTATTTTCCCGTGGTGGTGAGTTTTCACTTGGGGAAAAAGTTGTCAAATGGAAGTAGTTGAAAGTTGCAAAGTGGTGCAACTTTCATTCTACAAATCGTGTGACCAAATAGAATGTTCCAACACGTCCGAAGAGGTATTTTTACACAAGTCATGGTCCTCTTTCACACCCAAATACGCGGAATCGCTCTGAGCTACATTCAAACGGATTGATTCTGTAAGGGTCCAGAGTGCAAAATGACTGTAAAATTCAGCATGTTGTTACTCAGATACCATGGCACTTAGAAAATTCTCATATAATCCTATGGGATCAATTTGGGCCCATCTACAATAACCTATCTTAGTTTTTTTATCTTGAAATAATTTTCCCGTGGTGGCGAGTTTTCACTTGGGGAGAAAGTTGTCAAATGCAAGTAGTTGAAAGTTGCAAAGTGGTGCAACTTTCGTTCTACTTCCCATGTGACCAAACAGACTGTTCCAACATGTTTGAATAGGTATTTTTATGCTAGGAATGGTCCTTTTTCACAACCAAACATGCAGAATCACTTCGAGCTACGCTCAACCAGATTGATCCCTTAAGGGTCCAAAGTGCAAAATGACTGCAAACTTCAGCATGTTGTTACTC
Source organism: Sequoiadendron giganteum (assembly GCA_007115665.2). Lineage (NCBI taxonomy): Eukaryota > Viridiplantae > Streptophyta > Pinopsida > Cupressales > Cupressaceae > Sequoiadendron > Sequoiadendron giganteum. Next base: position 49,254,201 of record CM021110.1, read on the forward strand.
AGATATCGTGATGCTTAGAAAATTCTCATCTGATCTTATGGGATTGTGTTGGGCCCCTCTACAATAACCTCTCTCAGTTTTTCTATCTCAGAGGAATTTTCCCATGGTGATAAGTTTTCACTTGGGGAAAAAGTTATCAAATGCACGTAGTTGAAAGTTGCAAAGTGGTGCAATTTTTGTTCTGCAACTTGTGTGACCAAACAGACTATTCCAACACATTCTAATAGGTATTTTTACGCTAGGAATGGTCCTCTTTCACACTCAAAGACATGGAATCACTTTGAGCTACGTTCAACCGGATCGATCCATTAGGGTCCAAAGTGCAAAATGTTGCAAACTTCAACATGTTTTTACACGGATATCATGATGCTTAGAAAATTCTTGTTTGATCCTATGGGATCATGTTGGGCCCCTCTACAATAAAATCTCTCAATTTTTTCTATCTTGGAGGCATTTTCCTGTGGTGACAAGTTTTCACTTGGGCAAAAAGCTGTGAAATGCAAGTAGTTGAAAGTTGCAAAGTGGTACAACTTTCATTCCGTAACTCATGTGACCAAACAAAATTTTCCAAAGCATCTAAATAGGTATTTTTATGCTAGGCATGGTCCTCTTCTGCACCCAAACACGCGGGATCGCTCCGAGCTACGTTCAACCGGATCAATCCCTTAAGGGTCCAAAGTGCAAAATGACTGCAAACTTTAGCATGTTGTTACTCGGATACCGTGATGATTAGAAACTTATTTTTTGATCCTATGGGATTTCCTTGGGCTCCTCTACAATAACCTCTTTTGGTTTTTTCTATATTGGAGGCATTTTCCCGTGGTGGGGAGTTTTCACTTGGGGAAAAAGTTGTCAAATGCAAGTAGTTGAAAGTTGCAAACTGGTACAACTTTCGTTTTGCAACTCGTGTGACCAAATGGACTATTCCAAAACATATGAATATGTATGTTTATGCTAGGCATGGTCCTCTTTCGCACCCAAGCACACAAAATTGCTTCGAGCTACGTTCAACTAGATCGATCCCTTAAGGGTCCAAAGTGCAAAATGGTTGTAAAATTCAGCATGTTGTTACTCGGATATTGTGGCACTTAGAAACTTCTCGTCTAATCTTATGGGATCATGTTGGGCCCCTCTACAATAACCTCTCTTGGTTTTTTCTATCTCGGAGGCATTTTCCCATGGTGGCGAGTTTTCACTTGGGGAAAAGTTATCAAATGCAAGTAGTTGAAAGTTGCAAAGTGGTACAAATTTTGTTTTGCAGCTCGTGTGACCAAAAAAACTATTCCAACGTGTCCGAATAGGTATATTTATGCTATGAATTTTTCTTTTTCGCACCCAAACACATAGAATTGCTTTGAGCTACATTCAACTGGATCGATCCCTAAAGGGTCCATAGTGCAAAACGGCTATAAACTTCAACATGTTGGTACTCGGATACCATGATACTTAGAAACTTCTCGTATAATCTTATGGGATTGAGTTGGGCCCCTCTACAATAACCTCTCTCAATTTTTCTATCTTAGAGTCATTTTCCCGTGGTGGCGAGTTTTCACTTAGGGAAAAAGTTGTCAAATGCAAGTAGTTGAAAGTTGCAAAGTGGTGCAACTTTCATTTTGTAGCTCGTGTGACCAAACGAACCATTCCAACACGTCTGAATAGGTATATTTATGCTAGGCATGGTCCTCTTTTTCACTCAAACACTTGGAATCAATTCAAGCTATGTTCAACCGAATCGATCCCTTAAGTATCCAAAGTGCAAAAGGGAATCAATCTTTGAAGGGCTATTACTCGAAAACCATGATACTTACGAACTATTTTTATAATCCTATGGGATCATGTTGGGCCCCTCTACAATAACCTCTCTCAATTTTCATTATATCAGAGTTGTTTTCCTGTGGTGTCTAGTTTTCACTTGATGGAAATAATGTCAAATGCAAGCAGTGTAAAGTTGCAAAGTGGTGCAACTTTCATTTTGCAATTCATGTGACCAAAGAAATTGCTCCAACGCATCTTGATAGGTATTTTTATGCTAGGGCATGGTCCTCTTTCACACCCAAACACAAAATTTCTTTGAGCTACATTCAACCAACTTAATCCCTTATGATGGCATGGAAAACAATAAAAAAAGAAACATATACATGATGGTTGAGAAGTCTGAGTTTTGCACAAAAAAAGTGTATGATCATTGAAAACTCAAATTTAGTGGTTTTTGAAGAGTTTGAAGGAGAATATAAATCAAATGTCTCTATTTCTTTGTTAATTTTTGTTCATTTTCTTCATTTCTAGCCTATGTACGGGTCTGTATAGTAGGATTTTTCTCTAAGATGATCTGAATATGTTGTAGAATGGATTTAGCTTTGATTAGAATTCATTATTGTGGAATTCTATTAAGTTCCAAGCAACTTAGAAGTAGATTTCTGAAACAGGTATGAACTTGCTCATACAAGGGTTTGAGTGTAATATGTTGAAATAGGCCATTCCACCTATTGCTTAGGCTATGTCTCAGTGGAATGGGCCTGATGTAAGTAGGATAGAGAGTAGGTATAAGAAAATAGCATTGGTAAAGGCATTGGAAGTTATTACTAACACTTCCCTTGCTGAAAATTCATAATTTAGGTCTTAAAAGCAAGGCTATAAGAGGTGAAAAGAAGAAATTGCTTGAGAATAAGTTAGAATAGGTTGGAAATAGAGTGAGGCTGTGGAGTTTGATGTATTCAAAATGTCTTAAAGCATAAGGGAGGTCAAAATTATGTTATGGCATGATGCCCTAGTTGGAAAAGATGGGGTTTTCAATGAAAAAGAGAGGTTTGAGGGAGTAAAAGTGGGTAAAGTCAGGGGGAAACATAATTTGGTGGTCAATTAAGTTTGTGCAAGAAGAATGAAGAGTGTTGGAAGAGGTTTTGAGGTTTTATGAGGTTTGGGTCATATGAGTAAAGTTATCAACATTCTTCAAAAATCATAAGAATATGTTTAGTACACAAGCCATTTTGATGTCTTCTTGCAGTCTCAAACATTATTTTGTATCATTGTTACATTGGTCTTGAGAGTGGTAACTTAATATAGCTCCACAATATAAAATTTGGCTTACCTATGCAATGTAACAGTGGCATAGGTAGATTTATCTTTGAAAGAACCAAAGGGTGACTGCACAATTGAAGTGTATAAACACATCTTTTTGTAATATCAAGGATACTTTTTGAAATATTTTTATGAATCATTTCATGCAATACCAATTGAAAACGTGCTTTTTTCTTTTACATAAAGTTGTTTAGCATCAATCAATTAATATTCAAGACAAACCATGAAGGACAACAATGATCAATGCTAGGGATAACCAATTAATAAGTATATACATGAATAAGTCAAGCATGTACATGTGAAAAAGGGAAGCACAAGTAATAAAAAACACATAAGCCTTGAAGTATACACACGAATACATAGTATACACAAATTAATACAAAGTATATGCATGAATACAAGGTATACACATGAAAAAAAGTAAGTCACAAAGTATACACGTAAGTTGTAAAGTATACACTTGAATACACGTAACTCATATCTATTGAACCATGAATTTAGAATGCAAATATGGACACCATCGATAAAAAAGATTTGCATTAACCAAATAGCCATGTAGGCATACATCAATATATGTCTATATAAGTATGAAATATAGGTACAAAATATCCATATAGTCTTACGAGAATGCCATATAGGCATACAATGTCATATATATCGAATACAATATATATATAAAAATGCCATGTAGGCATACAACAAAGGGCTCTGAAATCAAAATTCATTGCTCTCCATCGAAATAAAATCTTGCCCTTTGTTTGTCGATCGGATGACAATACATTTGTTACTCATTTATGCTACGGTCGAGGAGTGCTCCTAGTGCTCCTCCTAGTGTTTAGTTCTTTGTGAAGTTTTATCTATTATAATAAGAAGTAAAGACATTAATATATAGAAATTACATTATAAAAGATTATATATTTAACAAATTGATGACTTACCATCATCTGATGATCACTCTCCTTGAGGGAAATATTTTCATGCCCGGGTTGAGGTGTGTTGAAGCCCTGTATAAACCATCCAAATAGAAATTAAACCGGGAATCAATAATGGTTTTCTTTTTCACTAGAACTAACATCTATAACAATGAATGTAAATTGAAATTTAGTAATTTTCCTCATACCTCCCCTGTTAGAGCTATGATCCTAATAAAAATGTCAAGTCCTAATGTGAGATGCTAAAATGATGCAATAAGAGGAGATAACATAAGAAAAGGGAACCTCAATGATTAGCCTAAGAAATAGATAACATGAAAGCAATATAAATTTTTTTATTGTTGATTGGTTTATACCTTTATTCTACTCCTTCCTTGGTTGGCCCTTTGATTCTTGAAGAGTTGTGTGCTCCTTGGATGACAAGCTATGTTGAATGTGCAAAATGATATGCAAGATGGATGAGGGTATGATAATTATGAGATGAGAGCTCAAATGACAAATTGGCAAGAGTTTGGTAGCAAAATACTTGATCTCCAAAATGGGAGAAATGAGGGGGTATTTATAGGATAATTAGAATTCTCTAGAGAATTCAATGGTTGAGATTGATCCAACAAGATCAAGATGAAGGGCTATGATGAGTTGAGGACTCACAAGCCCTCACATCTTGACATGTGGAATGTGAGATGTCTTAGGGTGGAATGATGTGGAAATGAGGTGGAAGAGAAGTACAAGAGGTGGGAGAGAAGTACATGAGGTGGATGAAGGACAAGTACCTTTGAGGTACCTTGGGGGATGAGAAGATTTCCTCAAAAAAGAACTTCTTGTCCCCAAATGAGGATGAAAAAGACATTTGAGGGATTTTAGAATTCCTCAAAAATCCCCATGGGAAAAGGGGAAGTGGTTGGAAGAATAATTATTGGGTAAAATAAGGTCTCCAAAAAAATGGAGATTTGTCACATGTGGGTGATGTGATAAGTCCAAGGTTCTAGAAGTCCTTGACACATGTAAAGTGACAAGTCAAGACTTCTAGAATCTTGCATGGGGATGGGGAAGACCTTGGAAAGACAAAAGTGAATTAAAAATTCACATGGGGAAGAGAGGAACCTTGGGGAAATAAATGTGAATTAAAAATTCACATGGGAAAGAGAGTCCAGGCTAAAAATGGTAAGTGAGAAGGTTGACCAAAAAAGGTAAGCTAAATGTGGTTAATGATTTTGATTAAGGTTGTGAAAACACAGGATTAAGATAATTAATTAGAGATTAGAGGCAAGTGGGAGATTATGGAGGATGTGACACTTAATCAAGATTAAGTGATGCACATCCTAACCACAAATTAATTAATTTAATCTGGATTAAAAGAGGGTTATGGAGAATGTGACAAGGAGAGAGAAAAAGGGGAATTAAAAATTGATTTTAATCCAAATGGGTTAAAAGACTAAATTAAATAAGTTGTCATATTTATTTAATTTAGAGAAGAAAAGGGATAAGGTAAAGTATTTAATTTATTTAATTATATACTTTAGGAACCTTAGGCAGAAAATGAAATAATGATTAAATAAATTATTTAATCACTATTAATGAAATAGATGAATAGAGTAGACAATTTTGATCATATGGAAGTGATCAAATTTGGATGTCTACAAGAGCCATTGAAGATTCTATAGCAAATGAAACACCAATCTCCATTGCCCTCATCACATTTGGAGGTGTCTCTGCTTGCAACAACTGAAAATGAAACAAAAAATTATTCAACAACAAAAACTACAATAGCGATTTACGTCATGACTTATAATGTATGAGATAATAAATAAAATTAAGTACTTATTAAACTATATATTTTTGACTATCATGCTTACTATTTTCCCTATCCATATCTTGTTTGAAAGTATGTGTTTTTAGGATTTTACCCATAGCAACAAGTCAGTGAACCGTTTGATAAAATGCGTTCATAGACATGTACGATAATTGTGGTGGCATAGAGAAGGTAATTAACTATTTTTAAAAATGCCTCAAAGAAGTGGGGTCTCATGGTGATGGAATGCCATTACAAAAAAATGCATGTCATGGCATTCCATCACCATAAGACTGCATTTCTTTCAGGAATTTTTTTAGGCAGTTCATTTCCTTCTCGATGGTATTATTGCTTACTATTATGCTTTGATAGAGATTCTTCTAAGCATCCATAGTTTTTTGGAAAGCACCTATTTTAGGCTTTCAACCATAGCAACAAGGAAGTGAGTAGTTTGATAAAATGCTTTGGTACACATGTATGGAAAATGTGGTATCATAGAAAAGGTCGTGACCTGTTTAAAGAAATGCCTCAAACAAATGTGGTCTCATGGTGATGGAATGGCATTTCATCACCATGAGACCACATTTCTTCAAGACATTTTTTCAACCTACTAACAGCCTTGTTTATGCTATTGCTTACTAGTATGCTTTGATAGATTTTTTCCAAGCATCCATAGCTTGTTGGAAAGAACATTTTTTAGGATTTTAGCCATAGCAGTGAGGAAATGAACTGTTTGATAAAAATTCTTTGGTAGACATGTATGGAAAATGTGGTAGCATACAAAAGGCGAAGAGTTGTTTGAAAAAGCAGTGCAAGTGCACCTTTACAAGAGCATGCCTCCATGAGAAAAAAATAGGATTTTGAGGTTGTATAGGTATTTTCATGATGTAATATGGCTTAAATAGCCATTTTAAAGTTTGTAATGGTCTTTGGTAGTCATTTTAGGCATAAATTGTAAAGTTGCAGAATCTTAACAAAAGTTGTCAATCAATGTTGCAAAAATGCAAAAAGGTGCCAAGTGGAGGAATATGAAGAGTCAAGGTAGTTGTAGAGGAAATCTTAGGCACTTAGGAAGTTGAAATTATTGGATAAGTGTTTAAAATATTTGATTCATCATTGTTAGTTTTTGTTGAAGCATTTTGAAGGAGAAAACTAATAAAATACCACTCTTATATTGCTATTTTCTGTGTTTTCCTCCATCATCTGCCAGTGTATGGTTTTGTGCATCTTTAATGTGTGTGAATTGAAGGAGTTAGGTGTTGGAATCATTTTAAAACTATTTTGAGTGTTTGATATTGAGTTTCAATATTTTGGTGGCCTGATTTCTCTAGGCGGTCATAAAATAGGGGCTAAGGGTTTGATTGCCCAAATGAACTAAAAACTCCATTCCACCTTTCTGTAGCAATTGTGTTCTTGGTGGAATGGACTGGTCTAAATTAGGAGTAGGTGTAGAAGCTAAGGAATTGGTTTGGTGAAATTTTTGTGTGAGTTCTCCTCGTTGCCCTAGTGAAAAACCAACTTTGGTGCCTTTTAAACAAGGCTAGAGTGAATGAAAAGAGGACAAGGGTTTAAAAATGGATAAAATCCCTTGGAAAATGTGAGAGAAGGTGAATTGGAGGGTTTTTAGAAGATCTGAGAGGTTGTAAGTGGTCATAGAAGTGAATAAGTGAGAAAACCTAGGTGAAAGAGGGTGAAAACTAGTGAAAAAGAGTGATTTTGTGAAGGAACTGTATGTAGATCTTTGGGGCAACACTATTTGAGGATGGAATGAGCATGTACAAGAATAAATAAGCCTGATTGAGGTGATTATAAGCTTCTGAGAGGTTAGGGCATACAAGTTTCAATAAGCCCTAATTGATTGCAAGAAAAGTGGGGGTTTTATGAAAAGGGGTTGAAATGAGCGAGAGGAGACCTAAAAGTTGAATAATCTGACATTTTCTTGGCTTTATTTTGATTGTTTTGAGGTTTCAAGTGTTGTTTGTGTGTTTGGAGAGGTGTCTCTTTGAAAAAGAGGCCTAATTGTGGCGTAATTCAACATTAAAATCCAAATTTGGGATAGTTGCTCCAAAAGAGTTGCAAGTGAGTTTCAAATATATCAGAGCAGGCCATAATGGGTGCCTAGTTTGGAGCATAGATAAGGTAGTGAATTTTTTGAAAAGATGCCTCAATAAAATGTGGTCTCATGGAATGCCATGACAAGAAAATGCAATTGGAAGCTGCTCCTAGACTTATTACTTATGCCATGTGAAGTAATTGCATCACTACTTATGTTGGATTTCTAATCAACTATATTGTAGTTGAAATGTTGTGATCTATCAACATCTAGTTAATAGTTATGGAATGCGAAGTAATGCTTTGAGTTTGAATGATGTGCAATGCAATGTAATCAACGATATGAATTTAAACTACACAAATCTATTAAGTACAATTCATTAGTTAAAGTCTTTGTTCTATTACCCACGTGAAGGTTTGACTAAATCCATTGGCACCAGGAGGTGTTCCCTCGAAACCTTCAATATTATTCTATTCAATATCCAAAATCACATATTAAAATACCATTCATAAAACAATGCTATTATGTAATAAATTTATAATTGTTTACTAGTTACATACCCCACTAATAGGTGTACTGCATAAATAAGTAGGTGTAGGGCCGCTGTATCCAATATCAACACTGTGACCTTGCAAGTTTATTAAAATCATAAAACTAAATTAGTTAATCTTGCATTTCAAAATTGAAATTTAATAAATTCAATTCAATGAAAATGTTAACTTTTACCTAACTATCCATGCCATATGCGTCATGCAAAATTTTAGCTACCCTCTCCATCTCCATAGCTGCATATGGATCCTGCGCAGTAGCCTCCTGAGTGTTGGTGGGGTGATATGAACAATTTTCCCCGCAAGATTGACACATATGGGATCGAAGCCCACCTGTTGAAGACTCCCTTGGATAACACTGTACAAGAGGGATACCATGTTGAATGGCACTCTATGTCAAAGAGCTGATGGCCTACAAAGTCTACATCAACACTCTCCTTTGTGATGGAAGGGATGGCGATGTGCTCATGAAGTGGCCTAGTGAGAGGTCATCTCACTTGTCACTTAGGATCCAATTGTGCACTAGGTCTATCTTGTGCCGACCCACCACCTCTCCCTCAGAAGTCCCTCATATCAAAATAATTTGGGATTTTGTTCAAGATGAACTCAGCGTATAGTTTCTTGATAAAATATTGTGGGACTTCACAATTGTTGCATGGTGGGTCATCAAAAACCATGTACCACCTATCCCAAAAAATAATCATAATCTCTTGGTGGTTGCACCAATGGATAGGAAACCTCTTTGCATTGAGGGAGATATTTCCATTTGACCGTGGATCAGTGAATAATGCACACAAATCTAATTTTGTAATTTTTAAATCTTTTACATCTTTATATGATAATCTATCTTGATAAAAATCCATAGCCGCTTGCCTCCTATCTTGCCAACCAGATAATTGTTTTATGATTGAATCTACATTTTTTTAACATATCTTGCAGTGAATTTGCCAGGGTCATTCTTTCTGCAGTTGAACCGTTTGGATTGTTCAACCTCCTGATTAAATTCTCAATTTGTAATTGTTCTCAATTTCACCCATTAAATTTTGTTCAGTTCCAGGAAGGTATTGAGCGATTGGTGGATGAGGTTGTTGTTGTGGTCAAGGATTTTGTTGCTGAGGATTTTCTTGTTGAGGATTTTGTTCTTTCTGTGGATTTTGAGGAGGGTTTCCAGGTTGATTAACATCTCCTAAAATTTCAAAAAATAAATATCAAATACAACCTAAAACTAACAAATAATTAAAAAAAACAAACAATCCTTACTTCTTTCACCTCCTCGTTGACGTGACGACATCTTGGCGATGAATCAACAACTGTTGATGATTTTTTTTGCACAAAAGAACCTCCTAAAACGCGAGCATGAAATTCTCAGGTTTTTGGCCGCGGGCAACAAAAACCAGTGACAAATGAAAATGAAACTCGATTATTATTATTTTCTTTTAACATGACATAACCCGCTCGCATTATGAGTTTTCAATTTTTTTAAAAAAATTGGCCATGAAATTGCTACCCATCTCCATGCACTTACTTGAAGGGTTTCTAATCCCAATTAAAACTAGGTTGTAAAAGGGTTTCAGGCACTTGCTTGTTTGTAAGTTGCATTGTGTGTAATCATGTTAATATTTTAGAGACTGTTGTGGGGCTGCTGTTGGTTTATGGTTTATTTTAATTATAACTTTCTTTTCTTTGATAGGTTGATGGTTCCCTTCAAAACCATTTTGTACTAGGTTTTGGGCCCCATCAAATCCTGCTTTTACCTCTAATAAAAAAACTATAGAAAAAGTTTCACATTTAATTAGTTTATATCATTGTAAAATTAAAAACATATATGTCACTTTCAAGTGCTTCAAGTTGAAAAACTATATTTGTATTGGTTAGTTCCTTTATGAAAGTGAGACAATTTTGAACTTTCACCTTTCATCGGGCAACAAAAAATGCTAATTAATGAGGTCCATTTTTTCCCTAAATATTGAATGAATTCATGTTTACCAAAGGAGCTTAAATTACTAAACAATATAAATGTGTAGCTTCATTTCCAAGAGCTTGGAGTGTATGTACACCATCACATACAAGAATCATTTGAGTCATTTTTGGCACTTTTACATAGATTTTAATTTTAATTATTTTTTCACTACTTTGTGATAAGAATTGTATTTTTTACATAAAATTATAAATATATTAATTAGAATATTGGTTATTCTTGACACTCCAATGTAGAACCTACTTGTGGCTAGTGAAATTTTCGCTTTCTCACTTTTCCTTTCATTATATAAACTTTCAAATTCTATCAAGAAGTGTATTTTAATTCCAACACATCCTGTAAGGTGTGTTCATGTTGAGATTGACTATAATACCAAAATAAAAATTATAGACATGATGTAAATAATAGTTCTAGTAAATTTTATATTAGAGTTTCAACCATGATACATGAATTTTAGTTCTAATTACCTTTCTACTACTTCGTAATAAAAGTTATTCCACTAATTTATATCTCATAAAATGCATTTAATAAATTATATACATTTTCAATGATTTTCCATGTAATTAAGGATTTGATTATAAACAAATTATCTCTATAACAAAAAATTATTGCAATTGAAAAATAATTATTAGTGTGCCTATTGAACCCATGAGCCCAATTACTAATTTTAAAATATTGTAATGGTAAAAAATTCATACCCATGCCCTTTTACCATATGTTTTGGGCCCACTTTGATTGAAGTGTCTTGTTGTGCATGTTTTGCACACAGGCCCCGCCGTGGGCAGTGACCCCCTCTTTTTTCTCTAGACGGGTTAATTTTCCCCCGTCTTGTTTTGTGTGCCTCTTTCCTGGAGCCTAAATTGGTCATGTGCCATCAAATGATCAAATTCTCTGACCAAATTCACCTACCTGAGTTTTGCTAAGTCTTTTGCTTTCACAGAAGTGCCTTTGTGGGTCCGCCCTTGCGGAATGTTATCTTTCCACTGGCCATTTTCTTTTCATCCATCAACTATCGTCCTTCCAACCTCCGAGTTCCAAAACTTCTATCACCATCCGGAACTTTGCTTCCAAATTGTTGTCTTTCCGTTGGCGATTTTCTTTCTATCTGCTAGCTATCATCCTTCTGGCATTCAGGTTCCAGAAATTTTGTCACTATCTGAAACTTTGCTTCTGAATTGTTGTCTTTTTGCTAGTGGTTTGCTTTCCGTTTGCTGGCTTCCATACTTTCAGCCTTCAGGTTTCAGAACTTTTGTCGTTGTCTGGAACTTTACTTCCAAATTGTTGTCTTTCTACTGGCGATTTTATTTCCATCCGCTAGCTTTCATCCTTTTGGCCTCCAAGTTCTGGACCTTCTGTTACTGTCTGAAACTTTGCTTCCAGATTGTTGTCTTTCTACTAGACATTTCCTTTTTGTCCATTGGCTGCTATCTTTCCGGCCTCCAGGTTCTGGAACTTCTGTCACCATCCAGAACTTTGCTTCTGGATTGTTGTCTTTCTGTAAGTGGTTTTCATTCTGTCCGCTAGCTTCCATCCTTTCAGCCTTCGGGTTCTGGACCTTCCGTCACCATCCTAAAATTTGCTTTCGGATTGTTGTCTTTCTGCTCACTGTTTTCTTTTTGTTCGTTGGCTGTTGTCCTTCTGGCCTTTGCATTCTGGACCTTTCGTCGCCATCTAGAACTTTGCTTCCAGATTTATGTCTTTCTGTTGGCGGTTTTCTTTTCGTCTGGTAGCTTCCATCCTTCTGGCCTCTAGGTTTCAGACCTTCTGTCGTTGTCCAGAACTTTGCTTCTAGATTGTTGTCTTTCTGTTGGTGGTTTTCTTTTTGTCCACTGGCTTCCGTTCTTCAGGTCTCCGGGTTCCGGATCTTCCGTCGCTATCTAGAACTTTGCTTTCAGATTTTTGTCTTTCTGCTGGCAATTTGCTTTCCATCCGCTAGCTTTCGTCCTTCTGGTCTCCAGGTTCTAGACCTTCTGTCGCCATCTGAAACTTTGCTTCTAGATTGTTGTCTTTTTGTTGGCTATTTTCTTTTTGTCTGTTGGTTTTTGTCCCTCCAGCCTTCAGGCCTTTGGGTTCCAGACCTTCCACCTGCTATCTGCCTTCTGTCTGCCTCTTGTCTATTGGCCATCAGCCTCCCGGGTCTCGGGTCCCGAACCCCGAAACTCTGCCCCTAGAATTTCGTTTCACCTTGGTTGTTCCATACAACAAACTCCTGACAACCTCCTCTCAGTTTGACCTCAGATGCTCTAATGATCATCCAAATGACTTCCAGTCTAAAAGCAAACTTTGACCCACAAGTCTCAAATTGGATCCTCTCCTGTGTGAACTTTTGAAATTCAAAATTTGAAGCCAAGAGAAACCATCCGGGTCACCCTACCCTTTTCACTCTTTCAAAACAACATTCTGTCCAGGGAAGTCTGACCTCTCGGGCTTGGAATGTCCAAAATCCCTCCACTAAACTGCTAATGGAAATTTACACTGAATATTTTGATCTTTTGATGATGCATGGGTGAATCTAACAAGGAGTTTGCAATATTTGACTAGCGCTTACCTTGATTTGTGTATGAAGGAACTTATGACACTTCATGTATGCAGGATTCAAGAAGCCTACCACGGGTCCATTGGGGAGACCAATTGAGAAATCTAAACAAGGAAAAACATGTAGCTCATGTCACCATTCATTTTATGCTCACCTCTCTTCCTAGCACCCATCAATAGAGTTGGAATTAGAAGAAGGCCTGTGCCAAAGAAGTCAATGAAAAAATGCAAGGGGGTGGCCTTGAAGAAAGCATAGTGGAGTTGCCTTACTTTTCATCGGATGATGATGATTTTTAAGGAGTTGTTCGCCTGAATCAGAGGCATCCAATCCATTAATTTCATTCGTCAATGAGCCTATTTGATCCAATGAAGAATGTTGCAAGTCCATCAAGCAAAGGGCAGCTTTCAGGCAGTTTCAACTACAGTAAAAGGGAAATCAACTAGAAGAAAAATTGCTATAGCACCTAGGCACTTAAAGACAAAATAGAGAAAAAGACAAAAGATGTATTTTAAATTGATGAATATTGTGGGGTAGGTGAAGCCCTAGTGCAATCAAATCTGGGCCACACAATGTAAATCAATCCTAGCCATTCATTCGGGCTTTGGAAAACTATAAATAGCGATCTTCCCCTCATTTGTAAAAGGTTGGAGAGATGGTATAAGAGAATTTTGTAGTAATAGAAAGAAACATTGTATGATTTATAGGTGTTTCCTTTTGAGATTTCTCATTATGTGTGCATGTTTCTACTTCCCCTATTAGTTTAGTAGTTAGTTTCTTGAAAGGAAATGATGATGGTGTTTTCTGTTACTTTATTTGATGAATTTACAACCCATACTTTTGGCAGTTGTTGATGACAAGTTGTTGTGCAAAGTTAGCTTGGGCTTCCTTACTTCATTGCTACAATCTGGTTCAATTGCATGTTAATGATGTGTGTATGCAATCTGAAAATCTACAATCCTTAGAAGATTGCATTGGTTTTGTGTAACTATAGGATCCTCTTGGCCAAGCAAAACCTAGTTTAGGGAGTTTGTCTACTGTAGTAGCCTCCATGATCATTGTTCATTTGTAGTTTCAAGTCCAGGAAATTACTCTCTTCCTTGCTCTTTTTTTTTTAATAATAAATAACCTTAGGCAAGATTAATTGCACATTATAAAGCTAAATATGATGTTGAAATAGAGTTCAAGACTATTATTTGAACTTGCAGCAAACACACAACTCTCCCATCTTAAGAACTCCATTTGCAGATCTAGCTTCCCCCCATTGTGACTCATCCATAAGACCGCCTTGTGATTCTAGAAAATCACATAAATCAACTGAGATATTCCAAGCATTGTCAAGACTTGTCATTAGAGACCTTGGGATAGTTTTTGCAATTTGATTGTGGAAGATTGTCTTTCAAGAGAGGTGATGCACCTATGCATAACCCGTGTTGAAAAGTGCATAAAAACACATCAATAGAACTAGCGCTAGAAGGAGGGCATGACTTGTTGAGGCTACAAAGCTGAAAGTTGGTCCAAGTTAAAAAGAGCACTTTCAAAGAAGAAATCTAAGGTAGGGAGATCTCTTTTAATATTGAAACATAAAATCATAAAATTCTGAAGGTAAACAAAGTTGAGCTGAAATGGAGTAGCATGTACAAATTGACATCACTCGGCTATATGTAGATTTAAATAGAAGACCGAGGAAACTGTTGCAACAATTGACACAATGGAAAAGTGCAAGATTCATCACACTCATGGACACAATGAATTGGAGTTTCTAACATTCTTGGATAGAGTTGAAAGAGTCTTGTAGGGAGAGATTCCCTTTTGGGAAATCTATCAACCTTTAGCCCTTGTAGACCCAGAGGAAGAATTGACAACCATGGAAGCCAAGGCATTTGAAGAGATGATCCAAGAATGTTTGAGTAAAAAGGATAGAACAAGATTGGAGGAAGTACAAATGTCAAGTTTGTGCAGATTTTATAATGCACCACATTTAGAATTTACTTGTTCGTTGTATGCAAACATCATCACTCATGTCAAGGGTATTTTGAACAAGTTGGAGCATGCAACTATTAAGGAGGATGAGTCATCCCATGAGGCATAATAGATTTCAACATCTGGAGGACAACACATTGCAGATAAACCAAGAAATCTAACACAAACTAGTGTTGGGACAATGCACATTGAAGCTAAAAATGAAAAGGAAAGAGCTGATTTCTGTAGGACAGTAGAAAATTTTGATGAAAGCTCTCTCAAAAAGAGGTTAGAAATTATTTCCTCTATCAACAAAGAGAAACCCTCCGATCTAGAAGAGGAGCCATTGGAAGTTGAAGATGGGTCAACAAAGTTTGCAACAATTCATGAGGATGCTGAAAATCATAAAGAGGAAAATCAACAAGGGGAAAGGGATGATAGCCTTCCAAAAACAAAAAGTGATGATGAGAGTATATATGAAATCAGATTAGGAGACCTATCCTTCGTCAATGACAGCGATCAAGAATCTGAAAAATGAAAGTTTGGAGGAGTGGGAACAACCACTCTCCATGACTGTCTACCATCAAGTTTATTTTTCAAGTGATGATGAGGACTCAGTAGCAGAAATATATGACTAGCTTGTCTCCAAATTAGCAAAGGATTGGTCCAAGCTAAAATACCAAGTGGATGTGGAGGTGTTGCTACTACCGAATTGGTGCAGGCTCCATGACTTGCCACGTTAATATTTCATGTGTGAACTATGCCAAGAAGCCATCAAGAAAGTTAAAGAACAAGCAAGGCAGCCAAGCACACCACTTCCTATAGTTGCTTCAAGGATTGAACGTGAGGATCAAGAGCCTGAGCCAAGTGACAACCTAGCTGAAGGTAGTCGTCAAGAGGATGTTGGGACAACAATAGAAGTAGGACAACAATGCAATCTCGAGCTTTCAAGCGATGAATTGGATCAAACAAGAAGGCTATCCACCAGTCATCAATAATTTCTCCCTCTTCAAGAGCATTTTTGCACTGTGGATGATAGGATTTATGACAAGTCCTTGGAGGGAGATTACGTAGTAAATTTTGCCCCCCTTGATGAGGTACCATAAATTGATGACTTCTTTCCATTGGGAGTTGTACTACAGAGGTATGCTCATGTTGAGGAAGAGCACATCCTATAAGAAGGTAGTGATGAAGACATACTCCTTGAGCTCCGAATGGTGATGCACTAGAGTTTCTGGATTGGGAAAGGGATTCCTTCTTCGTCTATAGTGATAGTGAGCAAGGGGAAACAAGTGAATGTCATGATGAGATGCATGAACAAAAAAAAGAAGAAGACAAAGGCAGGAACGCTAAGGTAGCTGCCAAAAAAAATGAAGCCCCTAGTCGACTACAAGATGCAACTTGGAGTCCTTTCGTCGTTGCTGATCCTCCTTCATATTTAGATGGTTGCAATAGGACAAATTCACGTATGTCATTGTCCCACAACATTGAACACCACATAAATAAGGACAACACTTGGGAAAGGAAGTGGGACAACGTGATGCCTTTAGAGGACAACAATCAAGTGGACACTTGGTTTGTAGAAGATCGAGATAAGTCTATCTTCTCAAAGAATAACTGACAGGGATTGTCGATCCCACACACGATGTGGAAGAGTTTTTTTCTACCCTGTTCTCCCTACCTTATGTAGGCTTGATGCCTAAAATGTTGCACGATCCCATGCCACCCTCTGAAGCTATCGATGCAACGATCGACGATGCAATGCTCACTCTCGATTGTCAAATTTTGCCACCTCCATGTGACGACACCCAAGTTCTATCCTTTCTTTCTCTTGTTGATCTTCATAGTTGCATTTATCATTTTGATTATGGGAATGAGGGGAGACAAACATGTTTATGGATTAACCATGGGTTTAGTGAGCCTCCTCAATTGTTGATTTTCCCTGACTGGGTGACTGAACTTGAGTGTTGCAACATTGAATTTCTTTTTTCAAAATATAAAGATAAATTTGTATGGTTAAGAATGATAACGATTTCCTGTTTCCTTGTGCATGCATTGCGAAATCCAATGAACGTTGATGTCAGTTAGCCTTTCCTGAACATAGTGCTTTGTAAATATCTCTTTGTACATAACTCATTTATGAGTAGTGTAGGTTTCCTATAAATACTCCACTTTCCTAATTTCCTTAGGTTAGTTTGGTTTTTGTAGGTTGCTTTCTTTAGAGTAGTTTCTTCATTGTTTTCTTTTGCTAGACCCCACTTTGGTTTGTTTTGGTGTTTGTTTTTTGTTCTTTTTGCTTTCATTTTTTTTTGTTGCTTTGCTCGGGGTCCCTCTACTTTTAGCTAGGCACACTTATGTGTACAAAAACCATTCTTATGGCCTGGGCTTGTTCTATGTATTTCTTTGTCAAAATCTAATCAAGTTTTCAGAGTGGATGATTAGGGTCTTTTGTTAGTGTCAAGTGATCTGGATGTTTGATTCAAAGTGGATAAGTCGTTGGTTGGTTTGATTTTGAAGTATTCTAGAATCTTATATCTCAAACATATTTGAATAATCCGACGGTCGTCGTAGGTCCTCTGTGAAGTCTAGTTAAGTGAAAAATCTAAAATTTTGTTTCAGCGCCACTGTGATTCTCAGCCCTAAGCGCAAGCTTCAATGCTTGTGGGTTGAAATAAAAAGAATTGAAAATTTAAAATCAAAAGAAAAGAAATTCAGCTTTTCAAGGATATCCTAGCAACTTTACCAGGGCTATGGACGCTCGATCGATAGTAGAGCAATGTTCAGGAGAATCACAACGACAACCTCGTCGGGGCTATGGATGCCTGACCGGTAGTGAGGCAATGTTCTGGATGCTTTTGGAGTTAGAATAAACTACATAGCTTAACTTAATGAATCTTGGGTTCATATAGCAAATGAAGGATCGGAATTGACACAACTGCACACACTTAGATTTTCAGCATACTAAAGGTTGGATTAGCTAGTGGTTTTGATCCTTTGGTTGAGCGTCTGGCTTGTTTTCCCTAGCATGGAGATTGAAACCAGAGATTCTGAGTTCATGATTCCAGTTTGTCATCCATCCTTCTGCTAGCTTCCATCCTTCCGACCTCCAAGTTTCGGACTTTCCGTCGTCATCTGAAACTTTTCTTCCAAATTATTGTCTTTTTGTTGGTTATTTTCTTTCTGTCCACTGGCTATCATCCTTTTGGCCTCCAGGTTCTTGAACTTCCATCGCCGTCCAAAACTTTTATTCTGAATTGTTGTCTTTCCGCTGATGATTTGCTTTTTGTCCGCTAGCTTTTGTCCTTCTGGCCTTTGAGTTTTGGATCTTCCATCACCGTCCAAACATTTGTTTCTAGATTGTTGTCTTTCTGTTGGCTATTTTCTTTTCATCTGCTGGTTGTCATCCTTCTGGGGTGATCCCACAAAATTGGTTTACAATTTCTGAGAGGAACTGTTTTTTGCTGAAATCACATATTTTTATAAAATATAATGATGTAAGCCTTTAAAAGTTCCATTTTAAGGATTCCAATTGAAGAGGGTTTTATCAAACCACCTTAGATCAAACCCCCTTGGATAGAACCTCGCTAGTTTTAAAACATACCTATAAATGAGTCTCCTTTACACCTATCAAAATGTTGATAAAAAATCACTTTTGATTTACCTTTTGGGGGATCAAATGAATTCATTTAAAATTTATTTCAAATGATTATGGTAGTCCTCAAATGATCTATCCCATGAATATAATTTTAATATGTTTTGGTTTTATTATGTATGTGTTTTTTTAGTTTTATTAAACATAGGTTTTTCATGGAAAATAAAACTCTATGTTTTGCACATGTGGAAAAATATAAAATTATCAAAATATTTAAAAAAAAAAAATGTTCGTGCTAGGTATTGATGTCCTTGGTCCATTAAAAAAATAAAATTGAATTTCGATACATACATAAAAAGTTATGTTGTATACAATCCGCCTATGTCTGAGTTGCAATTGGTTTGACTTCAAAACTCTATTAAGGAAAAAATATTCAATAAAAAACTATGAGACCAAATGAAAGTGCTAGATATCAAAAATTAGAATTTTATCCTTCATACAAAAAAAATAATGTTGTATACGGTGAGCGTCACTTTTTAAAAATGTTGTTTTCTGAAATAAACCAATTTTTGTGGGAGATGGAAAAAGAAGTGGAATCTTATTCCAAAAATTTTGAAAAAAATATTTTTAGAATCTATAGACAAAATGTGATGAGACTCTGGTTTGCATCATCTTCAAATTCCTCATGGTTTAGCTGCTATAGGCGCTTGAATGTGAAGATTTAGTTAAAAATAATAATTTCAATGTCCAGTTTGGCCAAAAATTGTAAACCACTATTGTGGGATCACCCTCCGGCCTCCAAGTTTCAGACCTTTCATTGCTGTCTGAAACTTTACTTCCGGATTGGTGTCTTTTCGCTGGCGATTTTCTTTTCGTCCGCTCGCTTCCGTCCTTTCAACTTCTGAGTTTCAGACCTTTCGTCGCTGTTTGAAACTTTGCTTCTGGATTGTTGTCTTTCTACTAGCGGTTTTCTTTTCATTTGTTGGCTTTCGTCCTTCTGACCTCTGAGTTTTGGACCTTTCGTCGTTGTCTGAAACTTTGCTTCTGGATTGTTGTCTTTCTATTGGCGGTTTTCTTTATGTCCACTGGCTTCCATCCTTTCGGCCTTTGGGTTCTGGACCTTATGTTACGGTCGAGAACTTTGCTTTCGGATTGTTGTCTTTTTGTTGGCTCTTTTATTTTTGTCAGTTGAGTGCCATCCTTCCGGCCTCCGGGCCTCTAGGTTCCAGACCTTTCGCCTGCTGTCTGCCTTCTGTCTGTCGGTCATCAACCTCCTGGGTCTCGAACCCCAAAACTCTGCCCCCAAAATTTTGTTTCACCTTGGCTATGCCAAACAACAAACTGTTGACAACCTCCCCTTAGTTTGACCCCAGATGCTTTAATGATGATCCAAATGACTTCCAGTCTGAAAGAGAACTTTGACCCACAAGTCTCAAATTGGACCCTCTCTTGCATGAAATTTTCAAATTCCAAATTTGAAGCTAGGAGAAACCATCCAGATCACCCTGCCTTGTACGCCCTTTCAAAACAACATTTTGGCTAGGGAAGTCCAACCTCTCGGGCCTGGAATGTCCAAAATCCCACTAGTAAATTGCTAATGGCAATTTACACTGAATATTATAATCTTTTGATGATGCATGGGTGAATCTAACAAGGATTTTATAATATTTGACTAATTTTTTCCTTGATTTGTGTATGACGACACTTATGACACTTCATGTATGCAGGATTCAAGAAGCCTACCGCAGGTCCGTCCGGGAGACCCATTGAGAAAGTTGAACAAGGAAAAGCATGTAGCGCCTGTCACTATTCATTTAATACTCACCTCTCTTCATAGCACTCATCAATAGAGCTAACATTAGAGGAAGGCCTCTTCCAAGGAAGTCAATGACAAAATGCAAGGGGGTGGCTTTGAAGAAAGCATAGGGGAGCTATCCTACTTTTCACTGAATGACGATGATCTTTAAGGAGTTGTTCACCCGAATCAGAGTCCACCAATCCATTGATGCCAGTCGTCGACGAGCCTGTTTGATCCAATAAAGAATGTTGCAAGTCCATCAAGCAAAGGGCAACTTTCAAGCACCAACTATAGTTAAAGGGAAATCAACTAGAAGACAAATTGCTATAGCACCTGGACACTAAAAGACAAAATAGAGAAAAAGACAAAAGATGTATTTTAAATTGTTGAATATTGTGGGGTAGGTGAAGCCCTAGTGCAATCAAATTTGGGCCACACAATGTAAATCAATCCTAGCCATTCATTCGGGCTTTGGAAAACTATAAATAGGGGTCTTCCCCTCATTTATAAAGGGTTGGAGAGCTGGTGTAAAAGCATTATGCAACAATTGAAAGAAAAATTGCATGATTTATGGGTGTTTCCTTTTGAGCTTGCTCATTATGTGTGCATGGTTCTACTTCCCCTATTAGTTGAGTAGTTAGTTTATTGAATGGAAGTGATGATGGTGTTGTCTGTTACTATATTTGATGAATTTTTAGCCCATACTTTTGGCACTTGTTGATGACAAGTTGTTGTGCAAAGTTAGCCTGAGCTTCCTTACTTCATTGTTGCAACCTTGTTCAATTGCATGTCCATGATGTGTGTATGCAATCTGAAAATCTACAGTCCTTAGAAGATTGCACTGGTTTTGTGTAATTGTAGGATCCTCTTGGCCAAGCAAAACCCAGTTTAGGGAGTTTGTCTACTATAGCAACCTCCATGATCACTGTTTATTCGTAGTTTCAGGTCCAGGAACTTACTCTCTCCCCTGCTCTTTTTTTTTTTTTTTAATAAATAACCTTAGGCAAGGTTCATTACACATTATAAAGCTAAATTTGATGTTGAAATAGAGTTCAAGACTGTTGTTTGAACCTGCAGCAAACACACAAATCTCCCATCTTAAGAACTCCATTTATAGATCCAACTTCCCCACTTTGTGACTCATTCATAAGTCCGCCTTGTGATTCCAACGAATCACATAAATCAATTAAAATATTCCAAACACTGCCAAGACCTGACATTAGAGACCCTGGGATAGTGTTCTGCAATTTGATTTTAGAAGATTGTCTTTCAAGAGAGGTGATGCACCTATGCATTACCTATGTTGAGAAGTGCATAAAAAACACAACATGTTCTAAACACAATAATAAGTGTACAATTGACATATTCTAGTATAAATTTGGCTCATAATGTTCGCATATCTCAATCATGTTATCACTCATTTACATAGACTTGGTACTACTCCCTAGATGCATTTTTCATCACCTTGGATCAAATTTGCACTTTATGGAATTGATCTAGTTCACTTTTTCTCTTGCAAATATGAACCCAATTTTGAAAATCAAAATCAAAATTTATTTTTTGACTTCCTCCTACTAACCATTATGAGCAAACCTAACACACATTTGTGTTGATTTATGTGCTTGATTGTTGTATTTAAGAACATTTATCAACTCATTTGAAATCATGTTGGAATGTGTAGAGAGCATCTAGGTCAAAGAGATTAAAAGAGGATCATTTATTATGTATTTGCTTGTTACATCAACTTAGGTATATTACATGCATGTTTGTTGTCTTTGAATCTTTTTGTTAGAGTTGTAAAGCTAATCCAACCACTTCAAAGAGAATTTGACCCTCACAATTCAATAATTTATGAAAGAAGTTCCTAAATGCAACCAATATTTACATCTCATCTATTAGAAATCAGGTGAATGAGTTACAATAAGACTCCATATCCTACCAATTCATATCTATGAATTATAGTTCAAGTCCATTCATTAGTTCAAATTCACACACATATAGATTGAGTCTACACTCACATAAGTGAAGTTGAGTGAAACACAAATAATTTGTAAAATTTAAAATCTTTGTTTGAGCAACATCTATCCCACCATATGCTCATTACTAAATTTTGAGCTAAATATGACATTTCATTTATTTCATTTTCTACATTTAATTTAACATTTATTACTTCTAGCTTCAAATTATATATCTAAATTAATTATTATTTTTAAAATTTTGGGGTCAATGATTTTGATTGGAGCTATGAAACAATGACACTACATACAAGTGACCTCATGTTCAATATGAACACTTAGCAATACCATCCCAATAAAAGATTGAACTTTGGTGATAAGAATCACAACACCATAATTTAACTATAACATATTAATATTTATATATGTAAATTATTTATTTATTTAAATAACCTACATATTTATATAAAAGATAATTATTATAGAAGAAATATTAAAATTAAAATTCCCATTGTAATAATGAATCATTGAATTGAATTGGAAAGACTGATGAGAAATTAAATTTACTTAATTAATTTTAAGATTCTCTTTTACTCATCCTAATAAAAAATTGTAAAAAATTCATGAAAACAAAAATTTGTGGAAGCTACTAGTGGGCTTTCTATAAGTATGTCATGTGGATGTAAAGCTAAAATTGAAAAAGCAGGTTTAAAATAAATTAAAAATTCACACCCTAGGGAAAGAAACTAATTTTTAAACGGACACAATTATAAAAGTATAAACTTACCTCTTCCCCATAGAAATGAGGGGATTCCACCAAGATGAATTCAAACTGTTGACCTCTAACCCAAAAGCACTTAGCGACTGCCAATAGATCTACGGGAACAGCTGATTTTTAATGCTTAAAAGTTGGAAGGGAAATTTCCTGAGAAACGAGCAATGCAGGTAAACATGTAAAAATCTTCGTTCCACAGCAATAATCTTAAATGCGACCAATCAAATCAAACCCACCCTGCCGCGAGGGACACGTTCAGGTCTGATTGAGACTGAAAAACGGGGGCGGCCTTGACTAGACCATTGACGGCAACTGTTCACAGGAAGACTGTCTCCGTCTGATAGACGCAAATTAAAGCCTTATCTTTTCTGTGGATCAAAATAAAGCTATGCATTTTGATTATAACCAGGTAAATTCTGAAACAAAGGGGAAGGTTTCTGTTGTGACAAACACAGAAGCCATGGGTGTTCCATGGGTTTTACTATTTGTTTCCATGGTTTTTATTTGGGTGGATAGCAGTCAAGCACAAGAGCAGACGAGTACAGTGCTTAGTCTGTCCTATGAGCAGCTAAATTCTTCTGGATTCAAACCCAGCGATAGCCAGTACTTGGTTTCTCCAAATGGTGTGTTTTGTGCCGGTTTTTATAACTTGACAGCCAGTGGTTATGCCTTTGGTGTGTGGTATGCCAATGATTCAGAAAGGACTCTGGCATGGGTTGCAAAATCAACGTCTTTGGTGGGCAGAAATTCTTCTCTCATCTTTAGGAACGGAGCTCTGTCAATTGTAGATGAGAAAGGGCTGATAGCCTGGGCTAGTCAGAATGTTTCTGGTTCTGCAATGGACCTCCTTACCTTACATGACACAGGTAACTTGGTCCTCAATACAAGCCAGAGCGAGTTTGCTTGGGAGAGCTTCCATTTTCCTACAGATACTCTTCTTCCAACCCAAAACTTCACCAAAAGCGGCACAATGGTGTCGAGGCTTGCAAACGGTACTTATGGCAGTGGCAATGACTACTATTATCTTTCTTTAGACGATAAGTCCAACAAAATCAGCTTGTATTACATGAAAGAACTGCAACCGTACTGGCAGTCAGACGGCAGCTTTCCAGCAGTTAACCTGGACGTCAATGGATTCCTCAATACAAGCAGCGTGGATAAATCTAATTTGATCATGGCGTCCGATGCTGGCGAGGGCAACCGCTTGAGAAGGCTCGTTTTAGAGAGCAACGGGAACCTTCGGCTGTATAGTCGTCAAAAGAATTCCCCTTCTTCATGGGCTATAGCGTGGGAAGCGGTCTCAGAGCACTGTACAATCCATGGGTATTGTGGAGAGAACGCTGTGTGTAAGGTCAACCAATCGTGGGAACCAGAGTGCCAGTGCCCGCCTGGTTTCGAGCACAGCCCTAACGATAATCGAAGCTGCAAGGCGCTCACTGATATCAAGGACCCCTCCAATGTAACATTTGTGCCGCTGGACTACGTCAATTTTGTTGGAATGGATTTTCAAGAGGTGCCGGTCATGAGATTACAGGATTGCAAAGATTTCTGTAAGCAGAACAGCAGTTGTATGGGTTTCGCGCACAATTTGGACAATGGAAACTGTGTCTATCAATACGGCAAATTGTTGAACGGGTATTGGTCTCCAGAAGCGCACACGCGCATGTATTTGAAGGTCTCTGGAAGCGGGGAAAAAGATTATATGAACCCCTTTTATGGACTCTTCTCCGTAGTCGAAAATGTTTGTCCATCTCTGATAATGCTAGCGTTCCCCCCGAAGAATTCCGACCACACAACACGAGATCTCGCAATAATCTGTTCCTTGTTCGGCGCGGAGCTTTTGTGCGGAGTTCTTGCTTTCTGGGCATTTCTGAGGAAGTATTCGAGATTCAGAGACATAGCACGAATATTCGCCCTGGATCTTATGCCTTCCGGAGGGCCCAAGAAGTTCACATACGCAGAGCTGAAAGCAGCCACAAATAACTTCAGCGAAAAACTGGGCGAAGGAGGATTCGGGCCGGTATACAGGGGGCTTCTGCCCGACCAGAGGCAGATTGCAGTGAAGACGCTGCAAGGCCTTCAACAAGGGGAGCAGCAATTCTGGGCTGAGGTCACCATTATAGGGCGGATCCATCACCTCAACCTTGTTCGTATGTGGGGCTTTTGTGCAGAAGGGGAGCACAAACTGCTTGTATACGAATTCATACCCCACGGGTCGCTAGACAGGCATCTGTTCTACGGGGACGGGGCGAATGTAATGGATTGGGGCATCCGATACCGCATAGCGTTGGGTGTGGCGAGGGCCATCGCCTACCTGCACGAGGAGTGCCTGGAATGGGTTCTCCATTGCGACATCAAGCCGGAGAACATTTTGCTGGACGAGAGCTTTTGTCCCAAGGTTTCCGACTTCGGTCTGGCAAAACTGGTGGAAAAAGAGCGCAGTCTGAGCATGTCGACCATCAGAGGAACGCGAGGGTACTTAGCGCCGGAATGGTTTGAACTCAACCCAATCACCGCAAAAGCGGATGTGTACAGCTTTGGAATGGTGCTTCTCGAGATTGTTAGCGGAAGAAGGAATATGGCTGTACCCAATGGTCTCAATTCCGAGATGGAGAACCGTGACTGGTATTTTCCTGCTTGGGCTTTCGATATGGTGGTGACCGAGAAGGTAGTGGGCGAGGTGGTAGATAAAAGGCTCGTTGGAGTAACAGAAAATCGCAGTCAGTTGGAGGCGGTGGAGAGAATGGTGAAGACAGCGTTCTGGTGCATTCAGACTCGGCCCGAGGAGAGGCCTTCTATGGGGAAGGTCGCCAAGATGTTGGAAGGCAGCGTGGAAATCGATAACCCACCGAAGCCTCAGCTCATGTCTGATGTCGATGGAGATACACAGATATCTTATAGCAGCGGCATGCAATCCATCAAAAACTCTGCAATCAGCCGCTCTTAAGATACCCAAACCAGGTAATCCCATGCTTATTTCGATGAGTTAATCTTACATGTTAAAACTAAATGACTTCGTGTGAAGGACAAATGACCTTTCCCAACGAGGCATGTATAGTTAAAGACTATTTGAGTTTGTCCTGTTAAACATTAGTCTGTTATCGTATGATATGCTATAGTTTTTGAGTCTCTAGAAGATGCCGCTGCAGCTTTGGCATCTGGTCACATGCTTAAAAAAAATGTACTTTTATATGGTGTTTTTTCACTCTAATATATTTTATTCAATAAAATAAAATAATGTAGAAAGTTTTTGAAGTAAAATAAATCAATTTGGTGAGGGACTCCTCTTGAAATCCACAAGTACTTTGCATATAGTACGGTTCTCTTTCAAGTAAATAAATATTTTTTATTCAAGTCAAAACAATCAAAAGCTTAATATGGTTCTATTTTGAGATTTAATTTTTAGAAAGTAAAAAATAAAAGTTATAAATTGAATTTATATCGAAAATATAATAAATTAATTTATACTATTTTTCAATTTTTGATAATTTATCGTGTAGTTGAATATTGAAAATTTTAATTTCAGCGATTTAGTAATACTAAAAGGTGGGACACAATATTGTATTATCATTCATATATGTCATGTTTGGGTGCTTCGAGTCAAAAAGTTGATTGTTATTTTACATTTCTTTTATAAAAAGTTGTCAACATACTAAACTTTCAATGAGATAGTAAAATAATAATTTGAAGGCAAGGATTGAATGTATTGAAGTGTGTTGCAATAATGATGAGTAAATGACACATGTATGGAAAATAGTACAAATAGGGGTGAAAGGAACATTAGAGCATGCCAATTGTTGATATGCAATTGCATTCAAACATTCCAATCAAGATGAGCATAAAGCTAAATGAGTTATCATGGGTGGATACAAAAAGATGAGGGTGAAATTCGAGGTAATTATTGGGCATGCCAAATCTTGTTGATGAAACCAAATATTTGATTAACCTAGATTTTTTTTTTGGTTAGACTTGACTACTTAAGCCTTACTAGATAGTCAATAGTACTAGATTACCATAACAATGGAGTGGTATTTATGAACCAGATATCTAGTTCAAACACATTTATCAAAAAAAAATTCCTCCCTTGTTTTCTTTGCTTTTAGGCGTGGGCCTACAATTACAAGTTCATGATGGAAGCCACTAACAAACTTCACTTTTGCAATATAGTTGATGACTTTATATTATAATTTGTTTGACAAAATTATGGCTTTTAGAGAGGACGTCTATTTTTCAGATATCTAATGTTTACAAACTTTAAACGTATTTTAAAAATCATTTAACCTTGACAAAATTAGGGCTTGTAGAGAGGATGTCTATTTTTCAATATATTTTTTTCAAACTATAAACCAATTTTAAAAATCATTTAACATTTTCCAAACACAATGTCTCACAAATTTGAAAAGGTGTCTACTTATTTTTTTGATAACTTTGATTGATGAATCTATTTTGTTATGATTATTTGTGTTATTCACTTTACAAATCCTTGTTGGTATGTGGCGATTGATCATGCTATACTGTACACTCTTCATGTATTCTCGTTCGGATCCTCACCGAAAAAGAAAAAAACTAACTTTGTAGAACCCTAATTTCTGGAAGCTTCTAAAAGCTTGTTATAAGCGGTTGGGATGGGGAGTTGCAGCTGGGCATTATTCACAAGATTGTAATATGTTTTGTACTGGATAATAAAATCATTGGATGACTGCGGTTTTGTGGATGTAGCCCAGATTGGGTGAACCGTGTTAAATTCTCTGTGTTATCTTGTTTTTGTTATAATTTTTTGTGTGTTTTATTTCTCTGTTTTATTGATCAAATCTGCATTTAACTTGTTAGATATTTTCCCTCTAACCCTAACAATCCTAAGTCTTGCAAATTATATTTACTTATGTGATGATACATAATGTCTCATCTGTAAACATCATGGAATGAGTTAAGATGGATACCAATTGAGAGGGAACTTTATTTTTTATTTTGTATTTAAGATATTTTGATTATTGTGTAAAAAGACATTAAATAGAGAGGCTACATAAAGATGGTCAAAATTAGGAGTTGTAAGAAGATTTTCCATATTTGGTGATATGACAAGGTAATCAATACCCTCAAGAAACACGTAGGATTGAGATATCTTGGTTAGTTTGGTCATTATGATAGAATCTATGACATTTATGATGTGCAAGAAAGTTGTAAGATGTGTAAGGGGATTTGCTATTTTGATAGGCTTGAACATGACTATAGCTCATTGGATTTTTGTTATGGCTTACGGTTTTGGGTTCTAACTATTTTGGGAAACTACTTATAACTTCTTATTTTCTATTTTCCTATTTATTATAGGTATGTGATAGTGGATTCATGGTACTTTCTAACTACACTTATGGTGTTAGATTACTATCAAACTTGATGGATAAGTACATTGTATTAATATACTATCTTTGAGGATTAATACAAGTGTCTAGATCTCTTTGGTGGTGGATTGTTTTTGTAAGGGTTTCTCCATGTTCATTCGATGTTATATGTATAATTTATATCAAGAGTTTTCTTAATTTATTCTCACCTCTTCATTATTTCATTATTAAATTTTATTAGCATAAACACATTTTAATTAGATTTAATCTCTATTGTTAATATTTTCATTGTGTTGTTTACCCTATCTTTCAACAATTGGTATTAGAGTTATTACTTGATTTAGAAAATGATGTCTTTACTACAATGTTGTGGATTTTTTTTGTGGTTGCAATGATGTGGGAGTATTATTTTAATAATTTTGCATATTCAAGTGTAGTTAGAGAAGCTATTGAAAAAAAATTACAATTAAAGATTAAGAATTTCAATCCAAGTATGAGTTATGGAAGCTAAAAATAGAGGATCTCTTATAGGAGAGATATCAATGGAGAGTTGTTCTATCAAAATCTAATCTTGCAAATATTTTAGATGAAGATTGGAGAAAGCTAAACAAAAAGACACAGTGAACGATAAGGTCGTTCCTTGCAGATTTCACTTTCTTGAATATCTTAGAGGAGGCTACCATAGTCAGTTTGTAAAAGAAAATTAGAGAGATCCATCAAACAAATAGTTTTTTAAACAAGCTTTATTTAAAAAAAAGTTGCATTCCTTAAAATTAAAGCGAAGAGACTTTATTGTTGAACATTTAAATTATTTAAATCTCATTTTAAGTTAGCTAGGTCTAGTATAAGGGTAAATGCAAGAAGATGAGTACACGAAATGTGCAAGATTTTGCCTTAGCAAAAATCTTGAAATCGGCTTCAATAAAATGGGATCTCGTTTAAGTTCGGGGTC
Organism: Sequoiadendron giganteum; assembly: GCA_007115665.2. Classification (NCBI taxonomy): domain Eukaryota; kingdom Viridiplantae; phylum Streptophyta; class Pinopsida; order Cupressales; family Cupressaceae; genus Sequoiadendron; species Sequoiadendron giganteum. The sequence goes on from CM021110.1 coordinate 49,283,488, forward strand.
TCAAGCCTAAAACTAAAACGAGATCCCATTTTTCAAAGCGGGATCCCATTTTGAAAACTTTCCATTTTTGGAAACTTTATGTTTTTGGCAACTTTTCAAAACGAGATCCTGTTTTGCAAAATAGGATCTCGTTTAGTAGAACCATAAATTTTTTTTTTTATGAAATGTGATCTCGTTTTAGAATGGGATCCCGTTTTTTAAAACATGAATTTTTGGTTGGGTTTTTGGCTTGTTTTTCAGTTTGGGAAATGGCTTGGGGACCTGAACCTGGTTTAACCTTCAACTTGAAGGTCATGTCAATGTCACAAGAAAATATTGACTTTGGACATATGTCTGAAGACCTATTTTGTAGATTTATTTGATGAAATTAAAGCCCATTATAGATGAGACACTGTAGATTCCAAATATATAATGTTTTTTACAATTGGATTATTTTTTATATTTTTCAATTAATTCCTGATGAAACTAGCCCATAAACTTGAAATATCAGGATTTTTTAGTATTTTAATAACTTTTTATTAAAATATTTTTTTGGAAAATGAATTGCACCAAAACATACTTTAGACAATTCTTTTCAATTTGAAAAAAAAAGTTCAAAAAATGATAAGTTTAGGTCATCTTATGCATGACGTACATGATATTTTTCAAAACAACAAATATGGCCAATAAAAATTTAACAATAAAATTCAATAAAAAATTAAAAAGAATATAAAAAACATGCTTCAGTGAGTTACAAATCTTTTCCCAAAAGAATTTAAAAAAATATGATTATTTAGGTCAAAATATGGATGATTTACATGTGCATGGTATGGTAAAGAAAAAGTTACTTTTAAATAGTGGTTTTTAGAAATGCCTATTGAAAATCATTTTTTATCATTTGAGTATTGAAATAAATTACATATTTGGAAACTAGACTCTGAGTACTATATTTTATGATTAGTGACTTTTCAAAGATTCCATCTAAGTGCTTCAAATTTTAAGTTTAAATGTCACTGTGAACTTTTATTCACGAACCGCTATCCTTCGCGGTTATCTTTTCCTTCACGGCTTCGCCTTGACCATTATCGCTAGCAGCTTTTCAGCGTCTATCACGTGGCCTCCTATTGGAGCTTCCTGCCGATCCGTATCGCTTTTCCTCTACCGAGTTTCGTGCATTCAACGCATGGCTTTCTCTCGCTACTTTCTGAGTCGGGCCCACTCAACAGTTCCTTTTGCTTGGCATCTTCCACGTGGCTTCCTCTTGGAGCTTTTCGCTGGAATATCCCTCTTTCTTTTGCTAAGCTCTGTGTGTTCGACGCGTGACATGTTTCTGTGCACCGGTTATGTGGGAGTTGTCGCCTGTGTCATTTTTTCTCTTTTGTTGTCGCGTATTCTTCTTCGTTGCCGCGTGTTCACTGTTGTTGCTGCATGGCCTTGTGTTCTCTGTGGATGGGTTTGCTGGCGCGTTGCTGGGCGATCTTCCTGTTTGGTGCCAGCTCAAGAAGATCTGGGACGTCGATATTTTATCGATGAATCTTTCTCTCTGTGGCTTTCAGGCGGTGGGCTGGCTTATATAAGAAACCTTGCTTCTCTTTTATTAGGTTGTTGTTAGATAGATTAGAAAAATTTGCCGAGCACTGAGAATTGGCCTTTTGTAATATTTGCTATTGGACTTGAAGTTTGCAAATTGTGCCAATCAATTCAGCCTCTCTATTTTTCATGCATTTGATAGAATATTAAGACTGTGATTTTATTTTCCTATAGCGTATGAATGTCTATTCTTCAGCTTTGGTAATCTCATACAGCTTAATAAATACAGACCATGTTTCACTCTTCTGTGTTGGTTGAGGTTGTATTAGATTATGCTATGCAATAAAATGATGTTCTTATGTTTGAAGTGCTTTTGAGATAATCTATTTGATAGACAATAGTTTATTGTTCAGGCCTTTGCTTTCAACATTGTGCTCAAGTAATTACTTTCATGATTTTGGCGCATCGCCTTAGTTTAGTTTTTACTATTACATGCTATCTTTCTAACCCTTTACCTCCCCCATTAAAAAGGAAGAGTTGACTTCGATAAAATCGTGGAGGTCACTTAGCTAAGCACACAAGTCCCCCAGTAGCTAAGTTTCCCATAAGGCTGCTGTCCTCACAAATTCTTGCGTCAACAGTTCTTTTTCTAGCATGCTCGGTGGGACATGAACTAGCACGTTCGCTTGATGTAAGAGTGTATGATCCATAGGCCCGTAACTAGGTCACAAACTGCAAGATTCCCTGGCCTACTCGTACCACCGTTAGTTTCTGTCCTTCCGAGAGGTAGACAAGGTAGTCCTTCACCCCGCCCCCCTTTCTCCTTCGTCTACTGCGCCAATGGCTGCTAGAAATTATGTAGCTTGAGATGCTGGTAGTCCTTTAGTAGTGTCTGTTCCTCCTACAGTATGGGCTCCGATTCTAGCTTCTGCTTTAAAAGCTATCCCTAAATTTTCTAGGGATGAATCAAAGACACCAACAAAGAACTTGCACGATGTGGTAGACGTGTGTTTGGTGCATGGTGTTTCTAATGAAAATGTAGCTCTAAGATTGCTCACCGCCTCTTTCCGAGACAAGGCTTTGAACTGGTATCGCACTCTTCCGGCTAATTCAATTGCTACTTGGGACAGCCTTGGAGATCCGTTCTACGAGCATTTTTCAAATGCTGGCGATAGGTCTTCGCTATATTATCAGCTGCCCAGCATAAAGTGAGCTCCTCATGAAGCTCTTCTTGATTTCAACACGCAATTTCATTCAACTTGGCAGAGGGTTCTTGTTGGTAGTCGACCTCCTCTAGATTTGGCATTCATGTTCTATTTGAAGTCCATTAATGCTGATATTTCCATGATGCTACAAGCTCTTGGCGGAAATACTCTACCCGATGCTTATGGTCTTGTTGTCACTGCGGAGAATAACCTTATTGCTGCTGGAAAGTTGGCATCAAGACCCATTATGCCATTGTTCCCGAAATTCAACGCCGGAGAAGCTGAAGCAGCTTTGACCGACGCTCCTGCAACTCCTCCCTAGCCTATGTACATGTACCCAAGAACGATGCCGAGTGTAGCTCCAGTGCCTAACCCCCTGATGGTTGAAATGAATGAGATGAAAGAGCAGATGTAGACTATGACAAATGAATTGACAACTATGAAGTGGCAACATTAAACGTAGCAAAAGCTGACTTACTAAAATTATCAAGGCATAAAAGCTCCTTACCAGTCAAATTAGTGGCAAGATAGATCATGCAGCAATACCCAAGCTCAACTGAACAATCAAGTTGTTCCTGTGACTTTACCGATGCAGACCATCCATCCTAGTTCAAGTAAAGAGCTAGTAGCATGACATAATAACTTTGCCGAAGATACTAATTCATGGTGCTTTCCTTGTAATGATGCACACATGCCCTGAAATTGTCCATGGGGGAATTTGCAATAGAAGATTGCGGAGCAACATAGCCAAGGCAATGTACCTGATCCCGAAAACCAGTCATATGCCTCTCAGCAGATGGATAATGCAATCCTCGCTGCTCAAATGCAAGGGATGTCCATAGAGCAGGAGTTAGATATAGTTCTAGACCAAGCGCTCTTTTCATGGATGAAAGGAGAAGAGTCAGCATTTCCGAATGACATTCTTGTAACTCAAGTGCCTCGAGTGCAATTAAACTACAACACACATTCAAAGTAGAGACTTATCAGAGAATTCACCTCTGTCGACTGGTGGTCCATCCAAGTCAACGCCCAGTCCGTCGGCAAATCTGTCCTCAATTCCACAACAGTCCAAGGCGACTGCTCCTAGTTCTTTGAATCCACCTCCTTAGAAAGCAAAAGCCCCCATGATCATCCCAGTTGTTGTCAAATAGTCAGATGCACCAGCTGCGAAGCCGAAGGAGCAAGCAACTGCGACTCATTAGTCGCGAATGTAATTCAATGTGGTGGAACAACTAAAGAAATCCTCTGCCAATGTTTCTTTGTGGGATATCCTAGCTATTTTGAAGCAAAAGGTGTTATTACAAAAAGCATTGTTGGGAGAAGAAGATGTGAAGATGCCTAGTCAGCCCAGTGAAGAAAAGATATCCAAGCCAGACCTGGATAAAGTGCTAACGAATCAACCAGGAGAAAAGCTCGAAGCCGAAAAAGAGAGTAAGCCTAAACCTAAGCCTTTCTTTCTAACACTTATATCATTGGCGATAAGTTATTGCATAATTGTATGATCAACTCTGGTGCTAGCACCACTGTCATGCCTAAGCAAGTGGTCGATGCTTTGGGGCTAAAATATGAGCCTCTTAACAAGGGAGTCATGTAGCTCGACGAAAATAAATTTGATACTGTCAGGGTAATCAAAGGATTTCCTATGACATTGTTTGCCTGCCCCAGTATTACTGTGAACCAAGACACTGTACTCATTGACGTTCCTCCTCTGTTCGGGATATGTTTGTCTCGAGAGTTCACTGCAAATGTTGGAGGCTATCTAGCACTGGACTGGTCACACCTAATCTTGAGAACCAAGCATGGAGATAAGATGAATCTATTGTCGAAAACTTTGCATTCTGAACATGTTGCTGACGAAGCCCTGATCAACTTTGAAGCGACACATACTTCAATCAGCCGGGAAGAGAGGTTCAATGTTGAATTTCTAGAAGAAGAGGAAGCAAGTAGCTCCTGGACGGAAAGTGAAGAAGCTCTGTTGAATGAGTTTATAGACACAGACCCTTTTGGAAATTATCATGCAACTAGTCTCGAAACCTATGTCATACATAAGGAATGATAGATTATGCCTAGAGTTACTAAAGAGTCCGGAGGCGAAACATCCTCAAAGTTATGGACTTTGCACTTTGATGGAGCAAGATGCAGAGTAGGAGCTAGAGCAAGAATATGTTTGACATCTCCGTTTGAAGAAAAGACCTTGAGGTCTTATCGCTTCCAGTTCGCATGCTCGAATAATGAATCAGAATATGAAGGCCTTGTCCCTGGTTTGAGCCTTGCAGAACAAATGGGCGCAAAACAAATAAAAGTGTTCGGAGATTCAGAATCGGTGGTCAACCAAATTTGAGGGCTATCTGCAACAAAGAATGTCCGTATGCGATCATACCAGCATAGGGTCTGGGATCTCATTTAAGGCTTTGAGGCATTCAACATTCAGGCTATACCAAGAGAGCAGAACTCTGAAGCTGATCGAATGGCAACTGTCGGGGCTCAGTTTGAGCCAGCTTCTGAGTTGTTTAAAAATAAACATGTAGTGAGAGTAATTGTATGACCTGTTGTTCCGAACAATGATCAAGACTGGCAAGTGTTCGACAGTGATGCTCATATCGTGTCATTTCTCCAGTCATCCGGGGAATTTGTTGACCAATTGCAACCAAAGATTGCTAAAGCCTACAGGGATCAAGTAATCTAGTTGAAATCCAATAAGCTTCCCAGAGGCCTAGTTACTCTGGAGAGTCTCTTTGATTTTGATGATGCAAGGAAAGATAAAAGAAAGCTTGTAACTGACAAAGGCAACTACACCGATTTGCATATCGGAGAAGACAAAAAGCTCAAGGTCGATAAAGGAGTATCTAAGAAGAATAAAGATAGGCTAAAGCACTTCTGCGAGGAATATCCGAGCGTAGTAGCCTGGTCATATGATGATCTTAAGGGATATGATCTCGAGATTATTCAGCATACAATTGAGCTATTTGAAGGAGCGAAGCTGGTTCATCAGAGACAGAGGCCAGTAAATCCAAAGATCAATTCACTCATGTCACATGAGTTGAATAAATTGATTGCGTCATGAATAGTGTTCCCAATCAAGCATAGCACTTGGGTGTCTAACCTGGTGCCAGTCGGAAGAAGAATGGCGACATACGGTTGTGTGTGGAATTCCGAGACTTGAATAGAGTGTCCCTGAAAGACCATTACCCCCTGCCTTCTATGGAGGTAATTCTACAAACGGTTGCTGGTTCCGAAATGTTTTCAATGCTGGATGGTTTTTTTGGCTACAACTAGATTCGTGTAAAGGAGGAAGACCAACACAAAACATCATTCACCACTAAGTGGGGAACATATGCATATGCTAAGCCAGAGCCACCTTTCAAAGAGCTATGGATATTGCCTTTAGAGATTTAATACATAAGATTATACTTATCTATCTGGATGACCTGACAGTGTTTTCCAAATCTATTGATGATCATTTTGATCATCTTGAGCTTGTCTTCCAGAAATGCCAGAAATTCAGGATTTCTCTAAACCCGAAGAAATGTGTGTTCAGAGTCCCTTAGGGGAAGCTATTGGGATATGTTGTCTCGAAGGAGGGCATTTCCATCGATCCGGAAAGAGTTGATGCAATCAGGGAGCTTCCTCTACTCGTAAACAAGAAAGGAGTGCAATCATTTTTGGGAAAGGTTCGGTCGATTACCTTGATGCTGAAAAAGGACCAGACTTTCAAGTGGACGGCAGAAGCCAGAAAATATTTTGAGCTAATAAGAGGTTATTTCTTCCGCTCTTGTATTGATTAATCCTGACTTTTCTAAGGATTTTATTATGTATGTTTTTGGTGGTGGAAATAGTATTGCCACAGTGCTAATGCAAAAAGATGATAAAGATAGGAAGGAATCACCTATTTATTTTTACTCGTGCACCCTAAAGGAGTATGAGGTAAAGTATAATTTTATAGAAAAGTGGGCCTTTGCTATTGTAAAAGGGCTGAAGAAGTTCCGACACCTGATATCATGCAATAAAGTGATTGTTTGTGTGTCGCATCCTAATGTGCGGGAATATATAATGGAAGGGGAAATCACCGATAAAAGAGCTAAATGGATCACTAAGATCCTAGAGTATGATATTGAGATTAGGCTTGTCAAGACTGTTAAGGGAAAATGATTGTGCGAGTACCTAGTCGAAAATAATGAACCAGTAGCAGAGTTCGAAGTCTCGAAACCTGTGCTACTAAATGAGGAAAGCTTCGAGACCGATTGGCTGGAAGACAGGATAAATTTAATGAAAAAGGGAAGGTACTCGACCAATCTCCCTTCATTTAAGAGACGTTTCTATCGATTGCAAAATAGTAGTTATGTTCTCTTAGAAGGAGTGCTTTTTAAAAGAAATTTTAATGGTGTCCTGTTAAGATGTGTGAATGAAGAACAAGCCAAAAGGATATTAGATCAATATCATAGTGGCCCTGCCAGAGGGCACTTTTCCGCAAGAACTACTACAATTAAAATCATATGTGTTGGTTATTTTGGCCAACGTTATTCAATGAATCATTTTCATTAGTAAAGTCTTGCAGTGAGTGTCAATTTTATGTTGGGAAAAGAAAGAATGTTGCTATGCCACTAAGACCCATAGTAGTGGAGGAACCTTTTGCTCAATGGGGTTTGGACTTCATTAGGATGATTAACCCTTTTTCATCAGCTAGAAATAGGTGGATTCTAACAGCAATTGCTTACTTCACTAGATGGGTAGAGGTTGTGCCATTAAAAAATGCAATGGAAGTAGAGATTGTTAACTTCCTGGAAGAATTGGTAGCCAGATTTGGCCCGTCGAAAACAATTATTTTCTACAATACTAAAGCTTTCCTTGGCTCTAAAATGAGCCAATGTGCATTGAAATATGGGGTTTTCTTGAAAACCTCTTCTAATTATTACCCTTAGGGGAATGGCCTCGCGGAATCCACAAACAAAAACCTCATCAGGTTAATCAAAAGGATAGGCTCAGAACACCAGAGGGAGTGGCATAAAAACCTCTGAACAATGCTATGGGCAGACCGTATCATGTCCAAGCAGATATTAAAGACATCCCCTTACGAGATGGTGTACGGGAAAGAGGCATTGTTTCCTATTGCTATGTAAATCCCTGCCCTCCAATTGCTCAAATCTCTTGAAATCGAGCAGAACGGAGCTATGGAGGTACGGTTTTCTAAGTTACTAGAGGTACAAGAGAAAAGAGAGCATGCTCTCGAGGTCGTGAACAGCCGCCAACAGGTGGTGAAGAGGGGGTTTGATAAAAATGCATCTAACCAAGGGTTACAATGCGGAGATTTGGTGCTCAAGTTCAATGAACGCGGAGAAAATCTCGGACAACATGGAAAATTCGATAGTCTCTGGGAAGGGCCTTTCAAAATCACCCAGTGCAAATAGTATAACTCTTTTGAGTTATAAACTATGGAAGGTGATGCTTTGGGTATTCCAATTAATGGAATACACCTTAAAAAGTTCAATTAGTTCTACTTATGCAATAAGTTTGTAAATTTGTAAATATGTAAATATTTTTCCTGCTTTAAGTTTTGGGTTTTCTCAGTGCTTTTTGAATAACAACAACAGTATTGAAAAATTGAGATAAAATAAACAATGAGCCCAAATATGAAAAACTTGTATATTATATTATTTCTGGAACATTTACATTATATCCGGCAAGGGCCAGTGGTCATATGTCAAAATATACATATAAATCCACTACTAGGAGACATGCGTTGGCAAAAAGGCAAAAAAGAAAAATGGGATTATCTTTTCATGATTCTCAAATGGAGGAAGGACCAACAACAACAGCAGGTGGCGCAAGGTGGGGAAACACCATCCTCTTGAAGTCCTCGTACCACTGCATGTTTCAGAAGGGTTTAATATTATGTATCCGCATGAGGAAGTAGCAGCCAACGTGAGCCTTGGAGCGATGTTCTTCATGGGTTTCCAGCTCAAAGCCGAGCATAAAGGGCTTGGTTAGCACAGGTCCTCCATGCAACAACAACCAACGCAGGTTGCGAACAGAAGGAATCCCATGATCAAATTCGGCGGCCTGAACTATATGCTCCAATCCTCCGAGGTAGCGTCAAGGGAAGACTTGCTTGGTCAGCTTCAAAATTTTGCATTTGAAAACGTCGATGTCCAGGAGCGAAGTGACAAAGTGAGAGAAAATGCTGGTATTTACCTTATATTGGTCCTCGTACTCAACGTAGTCTCTCCCTATGACCCATTTGATCACCTTTGCATATAACAGGTTTTTAACACTTGTCATGTACTTTAGGTGCCTGCACCTAACCTTTCTTAGAAATGCATCTTGGGTCTTTTTGCAAACTAATATAATTGGCGTCTCCATAGTTGATTGCTACTCTAGCTAAATGAGAAAATTGCTAAGATAAACTAGGGCCGAATCAGTGAGAATGCTAAAAGTAATTATGATTAGCAAGGTTGTCAATGGTCCTATTTATAGATAGTTGGGGTTCGCCTGCTGAGACAAGCTATGATTACGTCATAAGCAAATGATGTTAGAGAGCCTTGTTATTCAGTGTTGTGGCGTGTGAAGTGATGTGAGTAATCAAGTACAGTTGCAACTTGCTCCGTTCAAGTTGCTGAATTGTATGAGGATAAGCTAGTTGTCCGCATGATATGTCGCTATCCTAATTAAATCGAGGCAAATCTTTTGGTAAGGCTGTTGGGTGATGCGCCCAAAAATGATCATGAAATCAATAAATGCAAAAGGGTTTGCAAAAGATATGGCAAGGCTGTCTCGGCGCATTATCCAAGAAAATCAGGGGTCACCTTATGTGAAGTCATGTCTCTTAAATTGAAGAGTATTTTGGCAGGTTGGCGATCTCTTCGCACGCGCGAAAAAGGAGGGTGGTGCATGAGATAACTAATGTGAAAAGCTGGCATGTACACTTGCTATGCCGTTTTTCACGAAAATCAAAAAGTAGGTTAAGTGCATGGAAGACATTTATTGTGAAAATTTATCAAAGTGTATTAACTGTTCGAGTCATTTGCAAAGAAGAGAAAGCATTTTCAGAAGCTAAAATTTGCAGAGTTTGCGAAGCCTCTTGCAAATACAAAGAAATGGCTGAAATTGCGGGAAGTTCAACACAGGCCGTGGTTACAAAAAGCATTGATGAGCGAAGGTTGATGACACCCTTTGTGAACATATATGACCAAGAGTCTTATGCTACCCCGGGCATTTCAACAAAGCCATCCTGGCCCTTTACCAATCAAGCGGACTAGAAAGCAATTGGCACAGTTTCTCCTAGAAATCAAGCCCTAGTATCAGAAGATTGGGACAATATTTTGGATCCTGAGTTATCTCAGAACCCCAAGAGCCTGAGGGAGGCTAAATGCGATAAAATGAAGATGTCAGACCCCTTCCACAAACGTTTATGGAACTGTGGGCTTCCCCAGTACATGGTTCCTCTGGTGCATTATTGTCCAGAAATTGTGGCGGCATACGCAACAAGTTTCGACCCCCCAGACCGGAGTCATAAGTGGCCCTAATTTGAAGCTAATTATCAATTCCCAGGCCCTGCAGGATATGCTATGCATTCCGTTCCTCTTACTCGATAATGTTGAGAATTTTGACATTCACAAAATGCAGGACTACTGGAGAACGCTTCGAATGGCACAATAGTTTTATCACTTTGAGACTTTTCAGCTGACAGATGTTTCAGCACCTCCCAGATTCCCAATTGCTCTGGGCGCTTTAAATTCGGTTTCCACTTCCGTTTGCTCTATGTTGGTGTTGGTTTGTGGGCTGGATACAAACAAGGGGGTCTTCGAATTCCAAACGAATCTCAGCTTTATGCTGAAGAAGAACAGCACACCTCCACTTATGGACTTTGTGAAGGTTATAATTGACGGGATGAGCCAGCAGCTGAGGGAATTTGAGCCAGGTTCTAGGTTCCAGGTTCAGGTATTCTTCTTTCCTAGTATACATGATTTTGCACCAGAATCCTGATTATTTCAAGCAGTTCATGGCCCTAGCCGTATTTGACGAAAGAGGTGCAAGAAAGTCGGTTTCGACATGGACTCCCATCCTATCGATTTTTTTTTATTATTATGCATTTTCGGACTCATTCCTAGCTCCAAATTTGTGGGCTTTGGATGGATCTAGAAGTAGCATGTCTGTGCGATTATCACCAAGCCATAAATAATGGATGAGAGGTCTCTTGCCACCTTGTGATTTTTTTTTGGTACAGATTTCACTATGCTCCGTATGAAAGGTTTTGTCCAAGAGCCCTTCTGACTCCCGCATTTTGTTTTCGATAGAGTGCTGGCCCTGGAGGCGTTTAGGCAGTTGTGTAATATTGAGAATGACTACGGGGGAGGAAGACATTTGACTTCCTATTTGACGTTGCCGGTCATGTTCGACTCTGTATCGTTGGTAAAGAAAAGGACCTCGAAGGTTAACACCTCAGAGGTTTTGTACTCTAAGTTGGGTAGTTTTGGGTTGGTGGTTATCAATGAAACATGACAATACAACCCAAAGAATAATCTATTGGAGGTTGGCATAAAAATTCCACACCAACCTCGGCCTTTCTGGGACCTTCGGAGAAATGTTGATGAGGGGAATTTAAAATTATACGTCGGCCTGGAGTATTTGCCTACTGAAACAGGTCGATTGTCATGGCTGAAATTTTATCATGTTGTGGCAAAGCCCAATCCCCAGCATAAGATGAGTCAGTTTCTATGCAGCCAGTTAAATAAGCTCAGATGGAAGCCTAAAAGAATTAGGGACTTCTGGACGTACAAACAGGAGATAAGACAACAAACGAGATTTTTCAGGAGGTGGAGTCAGACAACCGGTTTGATGGCATCTGGTTACATGAACATTTAGACAACGAGAACTCCCAAAACCCTTCGGGTTCTGAGAGGTTCTATGTGAAAAGAAGTGCTGCCACGGAGCCCGGAGAGGAGGTAACCCAGAACGCCCCCATTGCTGAAAGGGATCCTGCACAAGAGGTGACATTCAGCGGACAACATTCACAGCAGGAGGACTCTTCAAATGCATAGATGTCAGAGCCTTCCAACTCGTCTAGATCAGGTACGAAGAGGCCAAGGAGTTCCGGTCATCGACCGAAAGTTATTGTGGAGCTTGACAGTTCTCCGGAGGAAAAGCGATTGCGAATGAGAGAGTCCACCGGAGAGGAGTCACAACATGAAGAAGTGGTGGTATCGGTTGCAGTTCTTCAAGAACCTCAGGTATTATTTCCTCCCTCTTCTCTCTTCTATGTCGCTAGTCTCCTCCTCGTCTGCCCCTGCTTTTTTATCTGCACCAGCTATTCCTATCGTTGGATATCCAAGGCAGTCAAATATTTTTCCTCTTGGGTTTCCCTTTCCATCTCTTACTTTCCCTTTCACCCCTGAAACACAAATGGTGGCCTGTCCTAACCTTTTGAGCCAACAATTTTCATCCCCGAGGCCCAGCGTGTCAGTTGGTGCTTCCCTGGCCTTTCCTCATACCATGTTTCCATCATCTTCAGGGGGCCAGTTTATTCCGCCCTTCTCCCCAGTAGTTATCATGAGGCCTAGCAAGTCCACCGATGCTCTGAGCACGCTTTCCTTCCCACTAGCAATCCCTCAGGAGTTTCGTTTTGCTGGTGGGCTAGGTATTCCTTCCTAGGAATATTTTTCGCAGGTGGATGCAAACAAGAATGCCCGAGCAAGCCAAATTCAGAAAAGAAGAGAAAAGGGTGTAGACAGACAAGTGAAGCCTTGTTTGCAAATGGTATTCCATGAGAGTTAGAATTCACTGATGTTTGCAAAAATCACCCCCAACGTGATCAAACCGGTTGGAGAAATGTTGCCGAGCAACTATTCTGTCAACACCGTTGGGCTGGACTTGTAGCATGCTCGTCTACAAGATAAAGTCGAGCTGATGACAGAGACTCAAAGGGTGGTGACCAGCGACTTCCTCAAGCTCAATCGCCAAAAAAAGAAAAAGGAGGATCAATTAGCGGAGCTGAGAAGTAAGGTTGATATTTGGGCAAACAAGCATAAGGCCCAAGAAAATGAGATTAATCGCCTACTGAATGAGAGAAATGCCTTGGAGTGCAAGGTGAGAGACCTTCAAGCTTTGGGCGCGGTTGTTGTTTCGGCCCTATGAAATGAAATTGAGCAATGTCGGGTGACTGAGATAACTCTTTGTGTTGATTTGAGGCAAATAGATGATGGCATGAAGCAGCTTCGATAGAGTATGAATGATGAAGTAAATGAGATGAATGCCACTCTGGAATCGGAGATTGAGAAGAGAAGGTAGGCCAAATTGGGCTTAGAAGAGTGTGAGAAAGAAATTTCTACTCTGAGGAGTCAGCTGTCCGTATTGGAGGGAAGTCTATCAGAGCTTCGGGCGGAACTGGGCAACAAAGCTGCAGAATTAGACCTTTTGAGGGCCCAACCTCTTGCACCACAAATGAGCTCGTTGGAGATTGCCAAAGAATTATATGCGTCATACTAGGATAAGGTCAAGGCATTATGCCTTACTTTGTAGCCCACTCTAAAGTTTGTGGCGCAAGCGACCAGCCTATGTGGGATGGTTAGCGAAACAATACAACAGGTGTAGGATATGACTTTTGATAAAGTTCTAGAGGCCAGGCATTTGTTAGGAAAGCTGTATACAGCTTTCGATGAGGCTCTGAGCGGCGTAGGTATTGAAGATTAGACAACAATGGCTATGGGTGTAAACATTCTCATTTCCATGCACGAAGTCATCCGACATGTAGCAGAGTACAGAGCCAGATTGAATCAAATTACCAGTGACATACGGGTGAATTTTTCCCGATTGACTCAACGAGGCCTCCCTTCGCCCTTCATCGTAGATCAGGCAGTAGCAGGTGTCGAGCACATAATTGCAAGGATCGAGGAAAATAATTAAGATCTTTTTGTTTTCCAATCCTTTGATCAATCTCCGACCACCGAAAATATTGAAGGTATTGTGCATCAGCTGGTGCAACTCTTTTTCCAGCTTGAATTAGAGGTGAAGGTATCTGGCGAATTGCCTTTCAAGGTGATCATCGATCTTAATTTGGTGCACGAAAAATATGTGAGCCCTCTCCATGCCATCAAATGAGGTCTGGGCTAGCTTGCAGGCTGCCCTCTATTAGCTTTGAGCAATAACGGTAGTGTTGAACCAAGGTTTTTGGGTTTCTTCATTCTGCAAGTGAAATTCCGCAGGTTAAATTTCCTTGTGAGTCGCCAAACTGTGAACTTTTATTCACGAACCACTATCCTTCACGGCTATCTTTTCCTTCACGACTTCGCCTTGACCATTATCGCTAGCAGCTTTTTGGCGTCTGCCACGTGGCCTCCTATCGGAGCTTCCTACCGATCCGTATCACTTTGCCTCTACCGAGTTCCTTGCGTTCAACGTGTGGCTTTCTCTCGCTACTTTTTGAGTTGGGACCACTCAATAGTTCCTTTTGCTCGGTGTCTTCCACATGGCTTCCTCTCGGATCTTTTCACTGGGGCGTCCCTATTTCTTTTGCCAGGCTCTGTGTGTTCAACGCATGGCTTTTTTCTGTGCGCCAGTTATGTGGGAGTTGCTGCCTGTGCCGTTTTTTCTCTTTTGCTACCGCGTATTTTTCTTCGCTGCCACGTGTTCACTGCTACTACTGCATGGCCTTGTGTTCTCTATGGATGGGTTTTATGGTGTGCTATTGGGTGATCTTCCTATTCAGTGTCGGCTCGAGGAGATCTAGGATGTCGATGTTTTTCCAAGGCATCTTTCTCTCTGTGGCTTTCAGGCGGTGGGATGGCTTATATAAGCAGCCTTGCTTCTCTTTTATTAGGTTGTTGTTAGATAGATTAGAAAAACTTCCCGAGCACTAAGAATTGGCCTTTTGTAATATTTTCTATTGGACTTGAAGTTTGTAGATTGTGCCAATCAATTCGGCCTCTCTATTTTTCATGCATTTGATAGAATATTAAGACTGTGCTTTTATTTTCTTATAGTGTATGAATTTTTGTTCTTCAGTTTTTGTAATCTCATACAACTTAATAAATACAAACCATGTTTCACTCTTCTGTGTTGGTTGAGGTTGTATTAGATTATTCTATGCAATAAAATGATGTTCTTATGTTTGAAGTGCTTCTGACATAATCTATTTGATAGACAACATTTTCTTGGTCGGGCCTTTGCTTTCAACACTATGCTCAAGTAATTACTTTCATGATTTTGGCGCATCGCCTTAGTTTAGTTTTTACTATTACATGCTATCTTTCTAACCCTTTACCTCCCCCATTAAAAACGAAGAGTCGGCTCCGATAAAATCATGGAGGTCACTTAGCTAAGCGCACAAGTCCCCCAGTAGCTAAGTTTCCCATAAGGTTGTTGCCCGTGCAAATTCTTGCATCAACAGTCACAAATTTTAAAAATCAGGGAAAACACTTCCACGTTTTGGCCAAAAAGTAGACTCAACTTCTTACACACACCCATTAATGTTAAATTAGAAGAGAAGGATATGCGTATTTATTTACCTTGATCTTTACCCAACTCTTGGAAGAATCTAATATTTGCATTAAGTGGTTTAGTACAGGGTATATATGCAAAGATGTGACACAAAAAAGATGCAACTTTCTTTTTTATGTCTTAAATGAGCATTTGGTGAGTGCCAAATGTGAATGATGTTATAAAAACAAAAAGACTAGGATTTCTTGTCATTGATCCACTCTTCAACTCATGACTTGCATGTTTTCTACTCCTCAACATGTGCTTGCCAAAATACATTACCATTTTTTTTTACCTTGAAGTTGTGAAATCTTCATCAAGATGCTTCCAAGATGCTGAGGAGGTCAAAGAGGTAAGTATCTCTACTTTTTTAGTTTCAAATTTTATTAAATTGTAGATTGGATTAGGTTTTTTAATTTTTTTTTTTAAAATTTCTAAGAAATGATATTCCACCCCCAAATTTTGGAAATCCTCCACCACCTCCTCATGAAGACCCTCCTAAACAAAAACCACATGAAACACCTCCATTAATGTTGGATTAGGGTTTTGTCTTACAACTTGCATTGCATTATCTTTTCAAAGTCTAAACTTGGTGGTGAACCCCTCATTAAACATCATTCAATCCCTAAGACAACCCTATTGCAAGATTTCAATCTCCTTTGCATTGGGATCTCTAGGGTTGTCCTTGAATAGAATCTCTTTGAAAGGGGGTTTGAACATCAACATCCAACATGAGTCCTTTTTCGGAGGTTCCATTTTGTGAACCTACATTTTGAACATCATAATTCTGATTTGGAGTGCATTTACATCCTAGATTTAGCTTGCATTAACATTGCATTGAGTTTTGCATTTGTTAATTTGCATTCTAGGGTTTCATTTTTTGCCATAGTGAAAAAATCATTTAGCTTTCATTATTGCATTCAATTTCATTGAAAATTAATCAAGTTATGTATTTGCATCTCATACATAGCTCAAAAAACATAAAAAACATAAAATTCAATTCAAAAATTTTAAAAATTTTCAAAAAAAATAGTACCTGGACTCATTCGCCATCTTGGGCGAATCAGTTTGTTTGCATATTTTTCACTACATTTTCTGGCATTTACAATTTATTTTCTGAGTTTTTGTTTGCTATATCTACATTTCTGTTTCACTTTCTAGAATTTTAGTTATAAGCATTTCATTGTTCTTAGCTTACATTGCATTTGCATTCACCCCACATCTAGTAGCCTTTGCATGAGTGGTTGGTGTCCTATTGCTAATACCATAGTGAGAATAAGTTCAAGACTCATGTCATCCCATGATAGCACAATCATTGTGGATCTTGGGTTATCTAGAGCTTCCACTCCTAGTATTGACACTAGTATAGTAGGCATGGATAACACCCCTAGTAACTCTTTGCCTTCAAGTAGATGCAAGTCGAAACAAGGCATGATAGTATCCTGCAAGAAAACATAATTCAAATTCATGAAGATTTAGCAAAATTACAACATCAAATAAGACTTGAAAACATTTCAACTACCACCATCCCTACTATTGAAAACATTCAACACATGCTTGAAAGTGAAGATGGCCTTGATCTTGTGAAAAACATAATGAACATATTTGGAAAACATCTTCCCTCAACCACTAGTTGTCCCTTACCAACAAGCAATATTACAAGTCAAGGAGGAACTAAAATTCCTCCTCCCGCAACGATTGCCTCAATACGTACCTACATCCCTCCTCAAGTCACAGTTCAACAATGCAACAAGTTAGTAATGTGATTCCTTCCTTGGGTATTCTTGCTAGTATCCCTAGTTGCTATGTGGCATTGCAAGTTATATCTCCTACCTTACCACCTATAATCATTCTATTCACTTGTCCTACAAACACATACACTCCATCACCACTTTCACTTCCATCTCATAACACAAGCAATGACCCTCTCATAACTCAACTTTTCCAAACCATGTCATCCCTTCAAAAGCAAATTTCCACCATCAACCAAAATCAGAATGTCCTACCCACATATTATGTCAAAAGCAGTCCATTATCCTTGGAGATATTACGAACACCAATGCCACAAGGTGTAGAGGTGCCTAGATTTGAAAAATATGGAAGGGAGGGAGATCCTTCTAACCATGTTAATACCTACACTGCCTTATGTAGTGACTTTGTCCTTGATGATAAACTGTTGGTAAAGCTCTTTCCTAGATCCTTAAAAGATACTGCCTTGGAGTGGTTCTCTTCTTTACCGAACAACTCAATTTGTTCATTCGATGAACTTATTAAGGCATTTATAAACCATTTCCAAGTGCATATGACTCCCAAGATGACCTTGGCTGATTTGATGAGATGCAAGAAAGAAGAAGAAGATAAGATAACTGATTTTATCTCACATTATCAATCACTTTATTCCCAAATCGATGTCAAGATCCCCGACCCACACCTTCAAAATATGTTCATAGAAAATTTGCAAAGAAAAATCCAAGACAAGCTTAACATGATGAAATTCCCATCTTTCATGCACTTGTGTATTGCCCTTCGTGATTATCAAAATTCAGTTAGTAGTCGAGATACAAAGTCCACTTCTACCCGAATCGAGAGATCCAAGCCTGCACAACAACACAATTCCCAACCTTTTAGAAAAGAAAAAAAAAAGGGTTCCTTCAATTCAATCCCCCTCAACAAACAACCCAAAATAACCAAGTAGTTACTGTCAAAGCCATGGTTCCCTTTAGTTATGGAGATCTGAAAAGACAATTCACTCCCTTATCTGATACCCTTCATAATACCATGTCCCGACTTATAAACCAACAAATGATTATGGGTCATCCCACAATAATGGGTTACACTTTTTGGCCAAACTTGACATTCAAATCAACATTTTAAAAAAAACTTCACTTTCTGACACCTATAGTAGGTAAACTATTAGGAATTTAAAAATGATGTAAACTAGTAATTTGTGAGATTTTGTATGTATTTTTAAGAAAAAAAATTGAAATTAAATTGTATTTTTTTCCATCTCCTTTGATAACTAGTTTCTAATAGTAAACAACATTTTAAAAAAGTGGTGTGTACTTCAACTCGCATAACTTTTTTCTACAAAGGATAAAATTATGATTATTTTTGAATTTAGGTTGGTAACACTAGTATCTAGTGCTTTCATTTTGTTTTATAACATTTTATTAAATATTTTTATTTTAATTAAGTTTTGAATTCAAAACAAATACAATTTAGACATAGGTGCACTTTGGCTCGCATAACTTTTTTGGTATGTATTGAAATTCAATTTTTTATTTTTTTGTTGGAACAAGGACATCAATACCTAGTGCGTATATATTTCTCAAATTTACTATTTTTCCACAATGATTTTTCACCAAACTTGATTTTCGATGAAAAACCTATGTTCAATAAAACTAAAAAATAAAAAATAAAATAAAACAAAACATATTAAATTTATAGTTGTTGGAAAACACGTTTCAACCACTACAGTCCTCCACCTTGGTTTATCAAGTTGAATCCATTTGCACCTCCTTCCTGGGCTTCGATAGTAAAAAAAATGCATAAATTTTGAAATGGTGGAGGGGAAGGTGAAAAAAGGGGGTTCGAATGAACCCCCCCTATATGGTGCAAGTGGAGGTTCATTAGAAGGGGGTGGGGGTTCATTAGAAGGTGGGGGGGCTCATTCGAAGGGGCTTTCATTACAAGGGGTGTCATTCGAACCCTTTTCATTAGAAGGGGTAAGCCATTTTAAAAAATTTAATGGGAATTTCTATTTTTCCTTCATGCAAAAAATTGTAACCCACTATTGTGGGTTTACCCTTACCTTACCTCTCATTAGAACACCCAACCCTAATAAGCCTTTACCTCCAAGCTTTAAATCAAATGCTTATTTACACTATCACAGACAAAATAGACATGACATGGAACATTGTAAGCATCTTAAACATCTTGTGCAAGACCTCATTGATTCTGATCATCTATCCATTGTAGGTATCAGTGATCAAGGCAATAAGTCTGTTGCCCCTCCTAACCAAAATTTACAAATTTTCACCAATCCTATGCCAAAACATAATATTTCATTTGTCAAAGCCACTGAAACTACAAAGAATGATGTGATGAATGTTGATACATATGATGAAAACAATGATTATGTTCTCAATAATGCTATCAATGTCAATCCTATAGATAAAATGGTAGGGGTGATAGATGCTATACCTCATAAGGGCCGAACTAAGAATTCTCTTGAAACTGCTTTCTCCTCTAAGGATATACTTAAACATTTACCTGATGGTCCTCTCTACATAGTCAACCGTATCTATGATAAACCCACTAATGGGATACTAATAGATCCCACCTGTGAAGAGAATGTGATCACTGAGGAATTATTAATTTTACATGAACTCTATCAAGATATATATGATATGTATAAAAATCATGGATCAAGACACACAATGGTTTTTCCTGCCCTACATTGGGATTGATCACCCTTCCATTCAAAATAGGACCAAAAACATTAGATGTCACATTCTCCATCATCACGTAGTTAGACCAATTTCCTATGAGCCTAGGCCATCCATGGCTTCGCTCCATGAAATTCGTCCCTTTGATTGTGCATAAATTTTTTAAAGTTTCCCTTTGACAATGAAATATTCACCATTCACCATAGCGACTTTAGCCCCTTGTCTTCCAAAGTAAACTTTTCCTTGGAAGCCTTTTGGCCTGAGCCCATGGAACCTATAAAACCTTGAGAAGCCTTCTTCTTCTTATCCTATAAAAAGTTCAAGGCAAAGAAGATAGAAGATTTATCTCTCTGAAACATGTCCCCATCCACCTCTGAACCTCCCATCCTTGATGAAACCATGCTTGAACCTAAAGAAGACCAAAAAAACCAAAACCAACCTAAAACAAAAACTTCACCTACCTCTTACAAGCGACCAAGAGATAATGAAACCAATCTCGTCACACCTCCTAGAATAGAACAAGTTTACAAAGTTAAAGAGAAAGCGGTTGAACAAACTCCTGTGGTTCCTTCTATTCCTCCCCTTAGGGAAGAAAATAAACCTATGATTGATGAACCCGCTCCTACACAATTGAAAATTGAAAACAAAACCAAAAGAAACAGAGGTGCTAGGGAGCGTAGATGTCGTGCCCTTTCTCGCAAGTTACATGACGAATTAAACAAAGAAAATCGAGATCCAAACTTGACTGAAGCAATGCATGATGACTCTACCCCTCCCTCGAAACAAGAAGATTCAATGCAACCTCCAAAACAAGAATCAAACTCTTCCATGGACATTATCCTTCGACCTGCTGTTGTGATCAACTTAGATGATGACAAAGAAGTTGCTAAAATTGACGAAGAGGTGAATAATGAATTGAATACATTGTTTTCCTCTTCCATGAGCTTAAACAACAAATCTTCTGCAAAGAGTTTTGAACCTGGTGCTTCTCCTAGTTCAACACTTTCTCTTATCCCTTTGGCTAGTTTCTAGTCATTGGTATATAATGAACATGATTGGGAGGCATATGACTTACTCATAGGTTGGCTCACATTTTCCTTACTAGTCTTTTTATAATTTTTTTCTTTTTCATTTTTCTTTCATGTGATTGCATGTGCGTAATGTGATCCCCCGTAACGTTTTGTTTGATGTTCTCTCTCTTTGTGATATTCCTCTATTTTTACCTTCATTTCTCTTCATGTTGTGCATCTCTTTCACTTTTTATCTTTATCTCTTTTTTCATTTGTCTTGTGTTTTCCTTTTGGGGATGACACAAGGCGTCGAAAAACCCTATGTCTCTTCCATGTTGACCCAAGAGGTACTCCTTTGTTTTTGCTCTCTTTGTGTCATTCTTCCATTTCTATGTATTTGGGGAATGATGACAGTTCCAAGTGTTAGTGTTTTAATGATCATATAATACAACTGAAAGCACTCATAAAATGAAACACATAAGACAATAAACATAGCAAGATACCCTGGGAAAACCCTCCTCTTGAGGGAGAAAAACCCAGTAAATATGTCTCTTATATAATGAAGGAATAAGAGCAGAAATATTCTTACAACTCAGGCCCAGCTCAAGGTTGAATTTGATACAATGAATAATAACACCTCTCCTAGATGCAAAGATACAATCGAATATGCTTCTCCTTGAAATCGGCCTGCTGCTGCAAGATGAAGTGTTGCTGCTCAAGTGCAAACTTCTACTTGGAATGCGAATTATGCTGAATGAACTTGATTGAGGAAATGAACAAAAATCACCTTGTATTTATTCAAAATAAGGTGACTCTTCAAGGAGGTCGGCCTCTCTTGAAAATAATAAATTACAAAAATAATATCAAGGAAGGTCGGCCTCATCCATTTAAATCAAATGAGTATAAATTAAATAGCCATAGGCTATCATTTAATTTATTACAACTTAATGTGATCATTGGAAGAAGTAGCCTGATGCTTCTAATAACATCAACACTCCCTCTCAACTAGGGATGATACTTCCAGCTGCACAAAATATATCACCTCATCATGATGTCGATCAATGTAGTCACATCCAATGTGAAGAACGCTTGTCACCTCACCATGAAAGAATATCACCTCATTGTGATATTAGATATCACCTCATCATGATATCAACCATCATGGCTACCTCCATAGATGGTATGTATAAGTGCTCATCACTCAATGTGATTTTGTCACCTCACTGTGACTTTCACCATGGCTCTCCCAGAGGGTGAAACACAAGTACAAGAAAATCATCACGGACTCCCTCACATGATGTTGTCATGGAGTCACACACATGACATCCACCATGGTACTCCCAGAGGGTGGAAACAAGGGATTTCACCTCGAACTTCTCCTGAGAGAAGAACTCATAGCCAAGGGATTTCACCTCGAACTTCTCTAAGAGAAGAACTCATTACCAAGGGATTTCACCTCAAAATTCTCTCACAAGGAAGAACTCATTAAAGAGGATCACTGATACTGAGACTCCTTCTCAGTCAAGGTTGCATTCTCCACCATACCAAGCTTTTCTCGAAAGTACACAAAATTTATCCTGGAGAGGGGCTTTGGGAGAATGTCTATCGTCTTCTCATCAGTGCTAATATACCTCAACTGTATAGCTTTCCTCAATACCATATCTCTGATATAATGGTACTTGATCTCAACATGCTTTGTTCTGTCATGAAACACATGATTGACAAAAAGCTTCACACAACTTTGGTTATCATAATGAATGATAGTAGGCTCCATTGATTGTCCAAACAATCCTGCAAGGAGCTTACGAAGCCAGACTGCTTCACAAGCTACCACACAAGCTGCAATATACTCTGCCTCAGCTATACTCAATGCTACTAAAGACTACTTCCTGTTGCACCAGGATATCATGGCAGATCCCAAACTGAAGCAACAACTAGATGTACTCTTTTGATATGCGACACACCTTGCCCAATCAGAATTAGTAAAACCATGCAGCTCCAAATCCACACCTGTAGAATATCTCAACCCATATCTAACTATTCCACACAAGTATCTCAGGATATGTTTAGCTATAACAAGATGTATCTGCCTTGTTTCACACATAAACTGGCTAAGTGCACTCACTGCATAACAGATGTCTGGTCTAGTGTTAACTAGATACATCAATGAACCAATCAGCTGCCTATACATCGTAGAATCCACCAATTCTGAACTAGCTGTAGCCTCCTTAAACTTATGTAAGTTTGTCTCCATAGGTGTAGACATGGTTTTGCAATCAATCATACCAAAAAATTTCAAAATGTCAATGGTATGCTTCCCTTGACTTAGAATCATCTCATCTGGCTTTTGCCAAACTTCTAAGCCAAGAAAGTAATGCATGCGACCAAGATTCTTCATTTCAAATTCAGAAGCTAACTCCTTGCATTTGAGAATGAGGTGTTCTTCTCCAATAATAATCAGATCATCAACATACAAAACCAAAATCAATGCTTCACCATTAATTACCTTGAAGTAGAGGTTATAATCTACATCATTCTTTGAGAAACCTAGACTCAACAGGTAATGATCAATTCTTTTGTACCAAGCACAAGGAGCCTTCTTAAGACCATACAAGGCCTTCTTCAACTTGCAAACATGAGACTCCTTCCCATGTACCTCAAATCCATCGGGTTTCTCAATGTAAACCTCTTCTTCTATTACACCATTCAGAAAGGTTGTCTTTACATCCATTTGGTGTATCTTCCATCCTCCAGATGCAACAATAACAATAATGGTTTTGACAGAAGTATAATGAGCCACAAGAGCAAAGGTTTCTTCATAGTCAACTCCCTCTTTTTGTGAGAACCCTCTTGCCACAAATCTTGCCTTGTACTTCTCAATGCTCCCATCAGTCGCATGCTTTATCTTGAAGAGCCATTTAGAAGACACCACAGATTTGCCTTTGGGTCTAGGAACGATATCCCAAACATCATTCATAAGTATGGATTGATACTCCTTGGTCATAGCATCTTTCCCTACTTGTTGACTAGAAGCTTCCTCAACACTAGAAGGCTCGGACTCAATAATCTGATTCATCAGCGCTACATAATCAAAGAACTTATTAGGTCTCTTACTTTCTTTGAAGGTTCCTCTTGGGGTTGCAAAAATTTCTGCACCCTACATTATTTTCCTGGCCAAAAGAGGTCTCTTCCTTCCAATCACAATATCTGTAGGCCCATTAGTAGGCTCCAAGGGTTCACCTGGATCGTCATCTTCTTTAGGTTCTAGAACCTCCCCCTGATTCTCAGGAATATGGTTGACTTCCATATCCCGGGGAAGCTCTTCTTCATCGATCTCCATATGAGTTCCCTTGGATCTTCTAAATGTAACAACTTCCTCAAATGTGACATCTCGATTCATTTCAAGACTTTTGACCCAGAATGTAGATTTTGTAGGCTTTTGATGTCTCGTTGTAGCCCACCAGAATTCCCTTCTTCCCAAAAGGTTCCAACTTTGTTCTCTTTTCCTTTGGAATATGAACATACATTGGACACCCAAAGATCCTCAAATGACTGACTTCAGGCTTCACCCCTGAGAATGCTTCTTCAAGAGTTATATTCTCCAAGATTCTGTGGGGACTTCTATTCTAAACATAGATGACTGTCCTAGATGCCTCAACCCAAAGTGAGGTTTGCAGGTCTTGATCATGTATCATTGCTTTGGCTACTTCCACAATAGACCTTTTCTTTCTTTCAGCAACACCGTTCTGTTGAGGATTATAAGGAACAATTAACTCCCTCTTAATTCGTGCTTCAATACAAAAATCACATAAGATGCCAGAAGTGTACTCTCCTCTGTTATCGGATCTCAAAACCTTGATCTTTTTCCCGATCAAATTTTCCACCTGTGCTTTGAATTCTCTGAATCTTTCTAATACCTCCTCAAATTCTTTAGATCTCAAGAAATAAATCCAAGTCTTTCTAGAGTAGTCATCAATAAAAATAATGTAATACAAGAAACCACTAGAAGATGCAATAGACATTGGACCACATAAATTAGAATGAATGAGATCAAGAATACATTTAGATCTACTTTCTCTACTATGAAATTTACCTTTTGTATTCTTACCTAAGGCGCAACCTTTTCATGTTCCTGGTTGAATTTCGGAAGGCCGGTGACCATCTTTTCCATGATAGGTAACACTCGAAGGTGAATGTGAGCCAATCTCTAATGCCAAAGGTCATACACATTAGAAGAATCATGCACTAGAGCCTGAAGGGGGTGAGTGCATAGCCTGTAGAGACCCTCATGTCTAACTCCAATTACCCGAGCAGACTTGATGTTGGAGTTCTTTGCCCATATAAGAACTTTTCCTTCTGAAAAGACAACTTGATAACCCTTGTCTTCCAAGGCTGAGATGGAAACAAGGTTTCTCTTTATGCTTGGAACAAATAGCACATCATTTAACTCCAAATAAATTCTGGAATCTAAGTGAAGAGAGGAGTTCCCAACTCCTTTCACAGAGTAACTAGCATCATCTCCAATAATGACTTGTTCACTAGAATTTGTCTTAATCAAATTGGATAGATGCTCCCTAAATCTAGTGATGTGGCGAGAGGCACCACTATCTATCAACCAAGTGTTGGTGTTGGTGGTTACACTGCTTGACAAGGCTGAATAGAACAAATATTCACTTGAGTCCTTTTGTGGAGAGATTTCTTCAAAATTTG
Source organism: Sequoiadendron giganteum (assembly GCA_007115665.2). Taxonomy (NCBI): domain Eukaryota; kingdom Viridiplantae; phylum Streptophyta; class Pinopsida; order Cupressales; family Cupressaceae; genus Sequoiadendron; species Sequoiadendron giganteum. Next base: position 49,308,838 of record CM021110.1, read on the forward strand.
CAGTGACAACCTGCTGCTTAGGCCTAGAAGGACATTCCTTTGCAAAGTGACCATACTTCTCACATCGAAAACATTGGACTTTGGATAAGTCTCTCTTCTTCTTGAATGCAGGAGCACGATCATTTACATTATCTTGATTCCTCTTGAAGAATACTTTCTTCCCATCTCTTCCTTTCTTCTTCATTGAGTGAGAGGCGAGAACATGAATATCTTCATTAGTTGAACTTTGACCTACGGCTCTAGCCGCCAACCTTGACTCCTCTTGAATGCAATCGGCCCTCAACCGATCAAACTTGGGAAGTTTAGATCTTGCATTGATTCCCTGAATATAGGACTCCCATGATAATGGGAGACCATTGAGGGCAAGCATGGTCAAGTCTTTGTCATCAATTATGTGACCAATTGTAGAGAGTTGGTCTCTCAATTCTAAAATCCTCATGAAATAAGCAATCATTACTTCTCCTTTCGCCATCTTCACATGGTTTAGTTGTTGCTTCAATGCAAGTGCCCGACTGGTGTTGTTGATTTCGTACATCTCTTCCAATTTTTTGAACATGTCCCTTGCCATCTTCAGCTTGGAGACAATTGGAACAATATTATCTTTAACAGAATCAACCAACATCTTCTTTGCCTTGATGTCTTTCTTCCTCAACTGCAATTTCTCTTCTTCCTCCTCTGGTTCAGGAACTTTGGTTTCCACAAACTCAGCCAAATCATTCTCTTCCAAGGTGAGCATGATTATGAACCTCCATGATGTGTAGTTGGAAGCTCCCTCGAGTCTATCCTCAATTTTCAAACCATTTACCATCTTGACTAAATAGAGATAGATAGAAAAAGAGATTAGGGAGAATGCTGCAAAATAGATCTGATCACGATCTTCTTCAAATTTTCTCTGATACCATGTTAGTGTTTTAATGATCAGATAATACAACTGAAAGCACTCAGAAAATGCAACACATAAGACAATAAACACAACAAGATACCCTGGGAAAACCCTCCTCTTGAGGGAGAAAAACCTAGCAAATATGTCTCTTATATAATGAAGGAATAAGAGCATATATCTGCTTACAACTCAGGCCCAACTCAAGGCTAAATTTGATACAATGAATAATAGCACCTCTCCTAGATGCAAAGATACAATTGAATATGCTTCTCCTTGAAATCGGCCTGCTGCTGTAAGATGAAGCATTGTTGCTCAAGTGTGAACTTCTGCTTGGAATGTGAATTATGTTGAATGAACTTGATTGAGGAAATGAACAAAATTCACCTTGTATTTATACAAAATAAGGTGAATCTTCAAGGAGGTCGACCTCTCTTGAAAATAATAAATAAAAATAATAATATCAAGGAAGGTCGGCCTCATCCATTTAAATAAAATGAGTATAAATTAAATAGCCATAGGCTATCATTTAATTTATTACAACTTAATGTGATTGCTGGAAGAAGTAGCCCGATGCTACTAATAACATCAACACCAAGCTCTCTAAACAAACTACAACAAAGAATATACTGACCCCAAATCCATAGATCCCTTATGTGTTTGGTGTTTTCATTTTGGGGGCAACTGGGCTCTCTCTCCTTTCCTTTTTCTCTTGGATGATGCAACTTTACTTGGAAACATGACTTGGCATAGGGTTTTCTAAGTTGGCTCTCATGTCTTCTTCCTGTTTGCATTTATCATTTGCTACTTTAAAGCAATTTCTCACAGTATGGTGTTTAGCAATTTCTTTAAAGTGGGGGCATACATTGACATTATTCCTTTTGGCATTCTCCCTTTTTCATGGTTCTTGGTGCAACCTTCTTACTTCATACAATGGGTTTTTCGCTTTGTGGATGACATTGGGTGTAATTTCCTTCAAGAGCATGATCTCTCCTAGAATATTATATTCCTCTTAGTGGCTTGATGAGACACATTGCATCCCCTAAGTTGTGAATCATCTATTCTTCGATTGGTCATCTCTTGGAGAGATTAGGCACAATGTTCCCTAAGTTAAGACCTTGCATGAACTAAGCAAGAATCCTTTGAAAATTTCCAATTTTTCATTTTTTGTTATATGGCCAGCTTGCATAACACAACTTGCACGCCTATAGAGCCATCATGTTTGTTCATGAGCTCCAAGCATACAAATTTTTTCTTATCTCATGAAGCTTGAAAATCATTACTTTTTTGTGTGGTGCCTTATTAAAGCTATCATGAGGTATAAATTTGGCATGGTTGAGTAGGAAGCCCAGTCTAAGGCATGAATTTCCCCATTACTATTTGTGTGTGTGTGAGTGCATACCAGCCATGAGTGTATGTGTCTCACCTTTTAGGACTTCTCACCCGATGGACATCCAAGAGTTTCGTTGCCTCAAAGTGAGTATGCATTTTTCAAACAAACAACCTAGGTATGATCAACATCATGTTGGACAAATGATTGAAGCTTGTTCTGATTCTTTTATTTCATCATTTTTCTCTTTTTCATCTTTGGCAGTTTATACTTGTCCTTTTTTGTTGCTCTTTATATCATTTTCATGTGTGTTCCTTTGTGTTCATGTTGGTTTGTCATGGGATCTTGATCCTAAGGGATTGATCACCCCTCTTGATCGTTGCCATCTCATCTTGTTAGCATTGGTACATTGGAACCCCTCTTGGTGTGTGTTTGTCTACTTTAGTGTGATTTTGAAGCAAGTTCATCCTCTCACTAAAGTGGGGGCGAAATGTGACCACCGAAAAGTGAACCTTCAACTTTTTCTAGTTTGTCCAGGCCCTCCCTATGATTTTGTCTTAATGTTGCCTTGATTTGATGTTGTAATGTGGATAACACATCCACATTAGGTCTTGGGTCCTTGTAAACTAATGAATTTTAATGATGCCTTGAAAAAGTGTTGTGAAGTGTTGTAACACACTTTCGCACTTTTCTAGGGTTTTATCAATTAGCTAAGCATAATAAGCATAATTAACCTTAATGTTGCCTTATTTGGTATGTTGTAAAGTGTTGTAACACACTTTCACATTTCTCTAGGCTTGTCATAATTAACAATTGGGCTTTGTTATGCTTTAATTGGCCCTATTTTGCATCCACAAGCCTCATTTATTGTATCTTTTTGAGAGTAATCTCGACACCAATCATTGACCAGTCATAATTCAGGTATTCCTGGCTTGTGTGGCCCAGATTTAGTGTCTGGGACTCATTCACCACCTTGGGCAAATGAGTCCCACCGAGGTCTTTTTAGTCTCGATGCAAGTTTCACACATTTCTAAGCACTTTTCATTTTTGGTCCCTCACATTTCGCCTAGGTGGACTCATTCCCCTTGGGAAAATGAGTCCCACCTAGGTCTTTTTGGCCCCAATGCAAGTTTCACACATTTCTAAGCACTTTTCATTTTTGGTCCCATACATTTGGCCTAGGTGAACTCATTCGCCACCTTGGACGAATGAATCCCATGTGACCAAAATTCTAATTTAATTAAATTTTTTGGTGGGATTTTATTAGATCCTAGATCTGATGTCAACTTGTAGTGTTGCAATTTTGGGAATTCTTGTATAATTGAGTATAAATACAAGGTTATTTCTCTCATTTTCATACCTAGCATTCAAGAGATCACTTGACAAGTTTACAAGCATTCACAAGAGCATTCAAAGGCATTTCAAGCCCCTGGAAAATTATCAAGCATTTTTTAGTAGCATTTAAGTGCCAATCATCATGTCAAAGATTGCATTCTTCATATTTGTTATTGTGCTAACAATTGTGATGTAGAGTTCACTATTCAAGCAAGCATTACATTCAAGATCTATTGATATCAAACAAGATTCAAAGAACACATTCATTGGAGCCATTACTTACATATTTGTAGGACCTTATTGCTAGGGTTTGGTGAGTTGCAACATTGTTATTTGTTTATTCATCATTCTCCCTTCATATTTTCTTTCATTTCAATGTTTAATTACCAACAAGGAGTTTGACCAAGGCAAACCCCTATTCTTTAACCCCACAACATTTTTCCCTCTTCTTGTGTGTGATTTACAGGGCTAGGTTGCAGATGTTTCAAGAAGCAAAGCTGGAGAAAAGTTGGAAAATTGCTAAAGTTGTCAAAGTTGTCATCAAGCCTTGAAGAAGCTTGGAGAAGATCTATAGGTGGCAATTTGTAAATTTGGATCTAGAAATTGGTCAAAAAGAATAGACTAGACCGAGAGGCACAAAATCTAGTCCAGAACTTCCAGAAAAGAAAAAGTAGATTGATTCGCCACTATTGGTGAATGAGTCCCACTATACAAGCATGACAAAGGTTTTTAAAGATTTGGATACCCTTTTGGCTAAAACCTATATCTGCACATTTTCTCGGAAACTGGACTGATTCACCCGGCTTGACGAATGAGTCCCAGTCAACATGAGCAGTGGATTTTCCAAATTTTCAGATCTCCATTTTTCCTTCTTCAGTTTCCTAGGTGCACACTTCCAGTTGCATAGATTTTTTTTGCATTTTGTTCATCTTTCTAGGTCATTTGGGATTAGTTTGCATTCAATTAGGTTTTGTCTTACAACTTGCATTGCATTAGCTTTTCCAAGTCTAAACTTGGTGGTGAACCACTCATTAAACATCATTCAATCCCTAGGATACTCCTATTGAAAGATTTCAATCTCCTTTGCATTGAGATCTCCAGGGTTGTCCTTGAGTGGAATCTCTCTGAGAGGGGGTGTAAACATCAACCTCCAACACGAGTCCTTTTTAGGAGGTTCCAGTTTGTCAAAAATACAAGAAGTAAAATAAATGAGAGCGGGCCTATTTGAACATTTTTCACATACTAATATGTTGTTTGTAACAAAACAAAGTTGTTTGTAGCAAAACAAACATAAAGACCAAAATAAACATAAGAGTCTTGAAACAATTTCAATATTTCCAGGGTTTTAGAAAAACCCGTGTTTCCTATTGGTGGCTGTAAGAAAAAGAATAAATGTTCAAGTTACTTGTCGTTCCAAAGAACGACCTTCAGTTAAATGTCTGCTCAATTTTATCATAAACAATATCAATGGTCGATCTTTGATGAATGCCTTTTAATGGCATATATAGCTCAACATGCAATATTTTACCTATGATCAATAACATGTTGTTAGTCAATCTTACAGATCAAAACACATAATCCAAGAATGGAGTGATATCTTCATTCTGCCATCATTTGTAATGAACGATGCAAACTTATTTATACAAGAACAAAAAATTTCTATTTGCTTTAAGATTTCAATCTAATCCTTACACCCCAAGGGTGCAACATCCATTATTCGGCCTAGGCAACATGGGAATCAAATACTATGAAATAAAATAATAGTGATAATACAATCGTTCCCTAAGGGAACATTTAATGATTTTTCTACATTGTTTCAAATAACATAAACTTATGCTATTCAGATATAACTTGAATAGCCATAAAATGGCTGATAAAATCACATGCAAGGAATTACAAATACAACCGATAATGATACAACATACATATCTCGACCTTGTTTGACTAGCATGTCGATAGGGTGAAGAATGCACAAGATTAAAACATGCAAGGATGGATGATAGGCCCTGGTATCCTAAATCAAGAAATATGGTTGATCTTACATAAAATGACCAGGCTCAAAGTCGAATACATTTGTAGACATTTATTAATTTATCATTGATTCTAATAAAATTGACATTCTAAGAAGAAGATTGCAATTTTTTTGAATAGAGATTACTAAGAAATCAAACATGCTCTAAAAAAAATTGATTTACCTCAAGGTTGAAGCTTTTTCCTAAGCTTTTTCTTTTGTTTCCCACATAGTTGAGTCACTTGCTTGTTTTTTCCCTGGATACTTGTCGCCACTACCAGATGTTTCCCAGTTATTCCCTTTCAAAAATGGAAGGATTTTCCTTCTTACCTATTCGCATGGATATGGGGTCTGTTTCTTTCATAATTGGCATTAATTTACCACCCCACTTATTCAAATTTAATTATCTTGGCCTTAAATTTGGATACAGGCCACTCATCCATTATGTCCTTATTGATTTTATTTGAAATTAACAGTATACAATTTAATAAATTTGATCCATATTCGATTTTTATATGAAATTTGTATATATATATATATATATTTATATTTATGTATATATATATATATTTGTGTATTTATTTGCATACATATATAGATATATATTTTTGCATATTCATATATGTTTATTTATCATTATTTTCATTTTGAAACAATATAGTACTTAATCACCTCCAAGCACAAAATAAACTTTTATTTTGTTCAAACATTAGTCTTTAAATGGAATTCTTATTATTTATTCACGCCTTTTGAATACATACGCATATGTTTAATCATACTATCATTATCTTTCAAATTCAAACACACACAAGATCAAGATAGACAATTTGAATATGAAATCATATGTATTTCATTTCACAAGCCTATTTTTCAATCATTGAATCAAATCGAACCAAGTCAATAAAATATTCTATATGAAATTTCAAATTTAAACATCATGCCATTTGTGGTGTGTGCACCCAGATTCCATCGAGCTTACCATTCAATCTGGCTAAATGATCCTACTTCAACCGTGTTCTCATCCTTCAACCTATTATCCTGCAATTGCACACACTTGCACTTACACAATTCATCAGTAACATTCAATCATTATAAAGTATAAGATAGTTCAAAATATCACATAGTCAATGACGATCGACTTATTTCAAACTTTTCAAAAATATCAAAATTTTCACTCAACATATTGAATTTCCTCAATAATTCAATTTATCATATTGTAATTTAAATGCAATAAAAATTGGGTTATGACACCAAGGCTAAGGGACCTGGGATTGCTCAATGTGCTAGGTGTGATGATTAAATTCTACCCCTTTTTTTGGATGTCAAGGGTGCCAACTTGCTACTACATTGAGCATGAATGATGGAGGGGGTGAAGTTTCTAAAGAAAATGTTGTATTTGGAACCAGTTCAAAACTTTGACTGGGTCAACAATTTCATAAGCTATATTGAGGAAATGGTGATGCATAGCCCAGATAATTAAGGTATAGTATTATTACATTTTCCTCTATTATATATTTTTTGTGAGAAAATTATTTGTATTGAATATTAGCAGTGTTGGGTGGGGCTTCGCGTAGCCTCCATTTTGTTGATAGGCTCTCTTTTGGATTGTTGGGGATTAGGGCTCTAGTTCGGGCTAGAATTTGAGTAGTCTTCTTGACCATTGAGGAAGGTGCAAAATATCTTGAATGAACATAAATAAAATGTAATAATTTTTAATATAAATAAAATTATTCTCTTACGTAGCAAAAAAAATTTAAATTTTATTTTTTAAAAAATTAAGAAAAATATAGTGTATTAGACAATATAGGGTAAAAGCACAAAGTTGTGTCACACTTTTGGCCAAATAAATAGTTTTGAGAAAAATATTTTTGGCCGAAAAAGTTTTGGCTGAATAGGTTTCGACCGAAGCGATGTGGTGTATACGTGGCACACAAGGTTTCGACCGAATAGGTTTTGGCCGAAACCAAAAAAATAAAATTTTCCCTTTTTTGCTTTGAAATTGGCTTATTTTATGTGTGGGGTTTCTATAGAAATGGTTTCAGTTGAAACCCTTTTGGCCGAAACTATCTAGTTGGCATCCTAGTTGGCAACCAACTTAGCTTTTTTCAAAAATTTCTAGAAATTTTAACTTTAACTAAGTATTTCTTTAGTCAGAATATATATATATATATTTTAAAAAGGTAATGTTTTGTATAGCTCGGAGTGGTGAATCCGAATATGTAACATTTTTAATATTTTGATTATTTTTAATATATTTTATTTTTAAAATAATGCAAGTAGGTTGTTAAAGTTAAAAAAGAGGCTTATTAAAAATTAAAAAACAATAGTAAAACATATTAATTTTAAAAAAAAATTATATGGGGCACTAGAGGAGAGAGTCCTCTTCAAGAGGGTATAATTTTTTTTTGAAATTGATTAAAAAAATAGACAATAGTTCACGTCCCATGAGAACTGTCAAATTCTGACAAGTTTGACTTTAAAACATTATTATGAGAAAAATATTAATCAAATTTTCATTTTTTTTCCATGCACTATGTATTGAAGTTACCTATTTGAAAAAAAATTTAGGGAGAAATGAATTTTTTTTCAATTTGTTTTTCTTGATGGTTCATGAAGTCACTTTTTTCTAAAATTTTCAACATTGCAAAATCTGTTCTTAAATTGATAAAAAAATAATGAAAATAATTTTTAAAAACTTTGAAAAATTATAAGAGTAAACTTCATCAAAAGTTCTACATTTCATTAGTTTACATCATTTTGAAATTCAAAACATAAAGACCATTTTTATGTGGTCGAAGTTCAAAAGTTTTTTTGCTATTGACTGATTCTTTTATAAAGTGTGACACAAATTTGTGCTTTTACCCTACAATCTTTTCTAAAATGATATAATTTATTTATTTTTATAATAATATTTTAGATATAAAGTGGATTCATGTCAAAACTATTACATTTTCAATAAACTAGACTTAAAAAATATTAAAAATTAAATATTTATCAAATTTTCTTTTCTTCATCCATGCACTAAATATTTAAATTAGTTATGGAAAAAATTAAATTTAATATATTAAAATTGGAGTCTTGTCAATGTCATCTTTTGAAATGTGTTAGAAATTAAAATATTCTTTAAATTTATTAGAAAACTATATCCAACTATTTTTTTTAAAAATAAAAAAATAGAAACGTAAATTATAGCAAAAGTTTCACATTTCATTAGTTTATATCATTGTAAAATTCAAAACATATATATCATTTTTAAGTGCTTCAAGTTGAAAATATATATTTGCATTGGCTAGTTCCTTTATAAAAGTGAGACAATTTTGAAATTTCACCTTTCATCCGTACCAAAAGGTGCTAATTAACAAAGTTCATTTTTTCCCTAAATATTGAATGAAGTTTTGTTCACTAAAGGAGCTCAAATCACTAAACAATATAATTGTGTAGCTTCATTTCCAAGAGATTGGACTGTATGTACACCACCACATACAAGAGTTATTGAGCCATTTTTGGCACTTTTACATAGATTTTAATTTTATTTTTTCACAACTTTGTGATAAGGATTGTATATTTTTTATATAAAAGTATAGATATATTAATTAGACTATTGGTTATGCTTGACACTCAAACATAGAACATACTTGTGGCTAGTGAGGTTTTTCATGATTGAGCCACTTGCCCCTTCATTATAGAAACTTTCAAATTCTATCAAGAAGTGTATTTCAATTCCAACATATCCTCTAAGGTATGTTCATGTTAAGATTGACTATAATACCAAATTAAAAATTATACACATTATATAATTTAGTTCACAATACATAGTTATTAGTTCTAATTACCTTTCTATTGATTTCTATCTCATAAATAATGCATTTAATAAACTATATACATTTTCAATCATTTTCCATGCAATCAAGGATTTTATTATGGAAAAATTATCTCTCTAACAAATTTTATTACAATTGAAAAAGAATTATTAGTGTTCCTATTGAACCAACGATTATAATTACTAGTTTTAAAAACATTGTAATGGTGAAATTTGCATACCCATGCCATTTTCCCTTATGTTTTGGGCCCACTTTGATTGAAGTGTCCTGAATGCAATAATAAGTGTACAATTGACATATTCTTGTATGAATTTGGCTCATAATGTTCCCATATCCCAATCACATTATCACTCATCCACATAGACTTGGTACTAATCCCTAGATGCATTTTCATCACCTTGTCTAGATCAAATTTGCAAGTATGGACTTGATCTAGTTCACTTTTTCTCTTGCAAATATGAACCCAATTTTAAAAATCAAAATCAAAATTTATTTTTTGACTCCCTCCTACTAACCATTGTGAGCAAACTTAACACACTTGTGTTTATTTATGTGCTTGATTTTAGTATTTAAGAATATTTATTCACTCATTTGAAATCATGTTGGAATGTGTAGAGAGCATCTAGGTGAAAGAGATTAAAGAAAATTTATTATGTATTGGCTTGTTACATTAGCTTAGGTCTATTACATGTATGATTGTTTTCTTTGAATCTTTCTCTTAGAGTTGTAAAGTAGCTAATGTACAACCACTTCAAAGAGAATTTGACCCTCACAAATTCAATGGCTTATGAAAATTGTTCCTAAACGAAATCAATATTTACATCTCATCTATAAGAAATCAAGGTGAATGAGTTACAATAAGAATCCACATCCTACAAATTCATATCTTTGAATTATAGCTCAAGTCCATGCATTATTTTAAATTTACACACATGGAGATTATGTTTGCACTCACATAAGTGAAATTGAGTGTTCAACACAAATAGTTTGAAAATTTTTAGATCTTTGTTTGAGCAACATCTATCACACCATATTCTCATTACTAGAATTTGAGCTAAATATTTCTACATATACATTTACTATTTCTAGTTTCAAATTACATATATAAATTAATTATTATTAATTTTAAAATGTGGGGTATATATTTTTATTGGAGCTAGTGAGACCACATACGAGGGACCTCATCCTCAACATGCACACTTAGTAATACCACCCCAATAAGAGATTTAACCTTCATGACAAGAATCACAACATCATGATTTAACCATGAAATACCATTATTGATATATCTAAATTAATTATTTATATAATCATATTATATATATTAAATACAAGTGATTATTCTCTTACAAATATTATAAATAAATAAATAAACAAATTATAATTCACATCTAATAATGAATCATTGAATTGACTTATGATTGATTCTAAGTTTCTCTTTTACTCATCTTAATAAATTAATTGTAGAAAATTCATGGACATAGAAATTTTTGTGGAAGCTACTAGTGAGCCATCTATAAGTATGACATGTGAATGTAAAACTACTAGTTTATCTATATTTATATAAAATCTATATAATTAATGCCGTAAGATATCTTTTTTGCACTTGTCATTGTAACGGGGAAACTTAATGCAGGTTTTGAAACTTTCAACGTCATCATGATCAAAAGGCATGAAGCTATACAATTTGAAACCAACCTTGACAAGCCTGAATAATTGCATTTACAACCCAAAGATAACATAGTGATCCTACATAACCTAGACACCTTAAACACTGGGGCAAAAAGATTAATATCATTAAGAAAGCAAAACCAAACCCACTGAAAATCATAATAACACAATTGAATTGTGCTAACTAATTGGAATATAAATGAACTGCTACATTATTCCCTCAACCCTTAATCCCTCAACCCTCAACCCTCAACCCTCAACCCTAAACCCTAAACCCTAAACCCCTATACCCTCTACCCTATACATTGGACCCTCAACCCTAATCCTTCAACCATATACCCTCAAACCTATACCCTAAACCCTCTACCCTCAACCCTTAACCCTCAACCCTAAACCCTTAAACCTTCTACCCTCTACCCTCAACCCTATACCCTTAACCCAATACTCTTAACCATCAACCCTATATGTCCTCAACCCTATACCCTCAATTCTCAACCCTAAACCCTTAAACCCAAGTAAACTCTTTACCCTAATCCTTCAACCCTCAACCCTCAACCCTCAACCCTCAACCCTCAAGCCTATACCCTAAACCATCTACCCTCTACCCTAAACCCTTAAACCCTAAACCGTCTACCCTCAACCCTATACCCTCAATTCTCAACCCTCAACCCTATACATTGGATCCTCAACCATCATATATCTTTATCCCTCCCTCCTCCTCTTTCCTTCTCTCTATCTCAATTATCCCTCCCTCCCTCCCTCTCTACCCTAATCCCTCAAGCCTAAACCATCAATCCTTAAACCCTTAAACACTCAACCCTAAACCCTAAACCCTCAACCCTCAGCCCTTAAACCCTAAACCCTTAAGCCCTCTACCCTCTACCCTCTACCCTCTACCCTCAACCCAAAACCCTCTACCCTCAACCCTCAACCCTTAAACCCTAATCCATCAACCCCTATACCCTCTACCCTATACATTGGACCCTCAACCCTCTACCCTCAACCCTTAAAACCTCTACCCTATACATTAAACCCTCAACCCTCAATTCTCAACCATCAAACCTTAATCCCTCAACCCTTAAACCCTAAACCCTCAACCCTTATACCCTCTACCCTATACATTGGACCCTCAACCCTACTCCTTCAACCATATACCCTCAAACTTATACCCTAAACCTTCTACCCTCAACCCTCAACCCTTAAACCCTAAATACAAACATGTGATAGAACATGGATCTATGTGATTTTTACAATATTATAAATAATGTTTTATTTGTTAGTTTGTTTTCTTTATTGGTGGCTAAATAGTTGTGGCAGCAAGAGGTGGTATGGAGACACTATGTCCTATCCTACAATGAGTTTACATGACCAAGGCCTCAGCCTATAATGATGCCCTAAAGAATTTCATTGAAGGCTATAAATAAGGTGTTGCAGAAAGAATGGAAGGCTATAAAGAAGGATATATTGGCTTCCTCATGTTTAGACAAATTAGCCAAATGGGTGTTTGACAAAAGGACTAGTTGCATAGTTTCCTTAAGAGAATCAACATCCATTATGTCTTCAAATTCTTCAAATTTATTGATGAGAATTAATGGAAGAAGCATAAGCACTCAAAATCCGTTCAATGCCTTGCTTAGCCCATTCTTTTTTCCAAGCCCAATTAAACCCACCCTCTGAAAACTAAGGCCAAGAAGCGTTAAAAAAATACTGCCTTCCCAATCTTCCCTAAAAAATCCTCCTCCTTCACAACTTTGCTTAACACACCATTAACATAGCTATCCATCTCTTTCAACCTACCATTCTCAAACACGCCGCTCGATACATCCTTCTCAAACACATCCATTGCTAAGATATCCCCCTTCCATTCTTTTGGCTCCATTTCCTTTGTAGAAAAAGAAATCTGTAAACCCATTACAACAACAAAACTAGAGGTAAACAATTAATCTGGCAATTATGTCATATAGAGAAGATATTGTTATGACATGCAAAGAGTTGTGAGACTGAAGATGTGCGGGGATGAAATTAAGAATGTGTTGCACAGTGGTGGGTGGCTAGACACTCCCTAGTTAGAAAATGTCGAGGCCAGAGACTTCAAGGTAGCATTGTTTTGCAATTGGCAGATGTAAAATGAACTATAGTCAAGCATGAAACCTAGTTAGGTTATATGAAACATAATGTGTCATTAGATATTGCTCCTACAAGATCCAACTGAAGCCATTTGTGGCTATGTTGGGTAAGATCTCTTCACAAGCTGTAAGAATTCTTGTTTTGTTGCATTGAATGCTTTTTGAAGAACTTCTACAGACATGCCCCCCTCTTCCAAGGAAAATCCTGAAATTTAAATACAAATTGAGTCAGTTATCAATGAAAGAAATGAGTAATGATTTAAATTTTAATAACATTAAATTTTCATGTGTTATTTATCAAAAAACCCAACAATTATTATTGGGAAAAAAAATGTACTAATATGAGAAAATTAAATGACAAATACCTCTTCAAATATTTGCTTGACAAGAACTATCCTCTGCTACGAAACTCTACAACTGCAAACAACAATACATCATACTCAATTATATTCCAGAACTATTTGATCATTGTATAGTTTTTATTGTTTCATTTATTAAACTGCTTTGTGGAAAATTATCCTAAATACACCAATCAATATCCCAAATAAGGCAACATAGATTCTATAATGGATTTGTATACTACTTAAACATTTCAACTTTAGGGAGTTACCTATAATTAGCCAATAGGCTATATATTGCATGAGCTTTGGACTGAAACAAGTCTCACGCCGTGAAACAACCATGGTTTCCTGTCAAACTTTCATGGATTGTTGTTTAACTCCGTTGATATCAAGTCATTTGAGTTGGGCAGGCTATGTGGATGTAAGCGGTTGTCCTATTCTGTCCTGAAGTGTGCCATCACATAATACAGATGGAGCCACAACGATGAAAACGTACTTTCCACTTCAACTAAAAATATCAACCTCCATTTGCCATAAATTTGCATCTTCTGCATTTATTGATGTTGGAAAATATCTGATAAGCCACCGCCAATTATCCCTATAAGAAGAATGTTGTGATTAACCACAAACATACGAATTTCATCGAGACTACTTCTGGAAGTAGAGATTTTAGTCAAACCAAATTGTAGAGACTACACAGAGGGCAGAGGAAATGCCAGGAAAAGGATTTTAAACAGTGGTACTTCCCATGCTCCTGCTTTCATTGTAGTTAATATCCTACTCTTCTATTGTATCATTTTCTCCTTTGTTGCTTCCTTCCAAATTGTATTTTTTTAGTGATCCATGAATTTGATTGCCGCTATTGGTTTCCGCTCCTCCAAACTCTTGCTCGCTGGTATTGACCTTTTTGCTTTCGTTTGGAACATAAACCTAAATTGTTGCCTCATTTTTAAAAACAAATTCCACCCAACATGAGTGAATTCTCTACAACAAAATCATTCTAAAAGTTATCTTATAAATAGCGTTTCAAAGTATTGAGTTTTTCTCTGAAAATAGGCTCGTAGACATGTTTATGTTGTGGAGTATTATTTTGGTGTTGTTAATACAGCTGGAGTTTGACATTTTATGTGTATATAGAAAGCATCTTTTATCTATTATGGACTTAGTGTATTCATGTATAAATTTGAATAGCTTTCATATGGTTTTCTGATTGGGTTTTCTATTCTTCGTAGGTTTGGTCACATAAAATATCTTTCTTTTGATTTTTGTTTCTAATATCATTGAATCAGCCGCGTTCCATTTAGCATTGATCCTAATGCATTAGATTAACCTTGTGTCGTTTACCACTATTCCTAATAACACTGCGTCAAACTCGTTCCATCCACCATTGTTATTTTAAGTTCATAGAATTTTCATATTGAACACATTTGTGGTTGGATAAATGCTAGTTGTCTACAAAATCCATTCTTTATCTATTATAAAATTTTGGTTTGAATCTTGAACATCCTTTGATCATGCTAATGTGCTCTGCCACCCAGGCTACCAGTCCTCGTGGCTTCGTTCCTAATGAAAAAACCCTCTGAGGTAACACATTCTGGGCTTATATTCTTTCTTTAATGCAACAGTCATGCCTTCTATCAGCTATTATATCTAAAAAATGGTCAAGATTCTGTAAATATTTTTGTCAATTATTTACATTTTTAAAACCTAAATGGAGTTAAAGCTCTGGGAAATGTTTGCAACAACAGTTCTGGAAGCTATAAAAAAGAAACTATCCTCAACCTTTTTTGTCATAGATGACATTCGTGTACGATATTCGGTGCCAGTACCACTGAGGACCATCATCAGACATAATGCCTTCAACCTCATGTGTCCTCGATCATAGTTGGATGCCACTCTCTGGCACAGTAGAAAAGAAATGGGGTAGTTTTGGAAAGCAAGTAGCCTTTTTAAATACTGAATCTTGTGACAGCTAATTTGAAGAAAAAATCTGTAATTATCTTGTTATATACGTCAATTTTCTTCATGTTGAGATAAAATATTTGCATCCAAAGGACCAAAACAATATTGATCTAGATTGTGACATGGAAGTCCTTCAAGGTAGTTCTGCGGGCAAGTTGTTGACCATCAATTCCCAACTACATTAACTTCTAGAGTTAGGGGTTTGTCACCACTGTACTATTACAAATTCTTTGCTCTGACAATCATGGTTTCCCTAACAAGGAACAATGTTAGGAGTAGATGGCAGGTTGGCAATCCAGAGGAACTCGGTTAGTGGGACATGTTGCCCAATAATAATAATAACAATCTCTCCTCCTACCAATGTTATTACAGGTGGTGTGAATGCTTTTCTTTTTTATGGTATTTGCAGCTTGTTAATATGCTTAGGCGTTCGTAGACTTATCCTCGGGTTTGTATGACCCGTCCCATAAGTTGTTACTTTCCCAGCTACTTTCGAGTAATAGATATCTTGTCTACAAAAATTAATTGTGACAATCAAAATTTTTGCATTCAATTCCTTACGTTTCTTCATGGAAAACTTGAGCAAACTTGCACCTATATATAGTTTAAATAGCTCAGAGATCTTGTTCGGGATGCTAACGTGTTCCAAGATGACTGACAAGATTAAAATAATTTCCCCATAGCCTCTGAGAAGTACAAGATTTTGAGGAAAGGTTTTGCTTCAATAAAATAGAGGTTAGAGAATCGAATTAGTGGTTGTTTCTCTTACATCATTGACATATCTATACTAGATACCTCAACCTCTCTAAATACATTTTTCCTTGCATCCAAGGCTATGTAGATTCTATAGCTAGACTTTTTGAATCCTCAAAATATTGCACTTCTCCGAAGCCTACAACTCATTTTTTTGGTATTTACCCATGTCATATTAGAAAAATGAGGTACTCGGATAGTTCATGCATGAAATAAGATTTTCCAGGGCACTTGCCTCCTTGAAATTGAGAAGCTCATGAAATGTGCAACACACTACCATGTGAACAAGCACTCTATTGAACAAGAAAACATAGATGTAGATCCCATCTTCTTGTAAGCCACATGGTGGTTTGATTAATGGACATTTATAGTTCACAATATGCACATTCACCAGGTACCTCATGCTTATGGAGGTGTTTTGAATACATCACAAAGATTAGTAAAAGATAAAACTTGTTGAGCCTTGGTTACTCATCTCACTAAAACATGAAATAATGAGTCATCTAACCTGACAAGTATGGGGCTTGTTTGTAGACCATGAGTTTCAAAATAAAATCTTCTATTGCAGGTTCGTCTAATTTCATTAATTTAGAAAACAGAGGTCGTACATGAACAAATTCTGATCATGAGTTTACAAGGTTAAAAATAGCTCAAAACAAAATCTTGTTACCAGACTATAAGATACACTCCTGGATAAAAGACTAGCAATTATTAGCTACAATCTATACATATGAATGGTGGTTGTACTAAATTTGTGGTATTTAAGTTTTCTTTCACTCAATCAAGATTGATAGTAAGCAATGCATATTTGTAGTTTGCAGAAATTGTAATTCTTAGTTAAAGATATTGGGAAAGCATGTTCATTATGTGAAAGGATGAAAGGGCTCAAAACCAGATTTGAACTGGTCACATAAGTAATCAACTACTTAAAACATCAAATATTCCAAAAAAATTGGTAATTATTTTTTAATTTGAATCTATTTTGTGAATTGATTGTCTTATGGATGACACCATAAACTCTATCCCTTATTTGTGATCATTCAAACTGAAGTAAATTTATTGAGAATATTTAACTTTGGTTTCTTTCTCAGTACAAAAGTGCAGTATTGTTTTCCATACTATTATATATTAGCTACATGAACAATTGTTACATTTGCTTGCAACGCTTCCCCATTGAATGTTTAACATTTAGTTAACAAGGCAACTATGAATATGCTACATAAGGTTGAGACCTATGTGACTTGTGGGAAAGATTTAGCAAGATGCATCTACCAAGCAAAGTGAAGTTTTAGCAAACAATTTTTCTTATATGTCCTATTTTGTTGAACCAATGCTTAATCTTTTATTAATTTTCTAAAGCTATTCTAATTTGAAGAGCATCCGCAAAGTTGATATATAAGAGAGGTTAAGGTAGAAAAGCAATGTTTCTATTGATAGACAATTTTTTTGTTTTATGGTGTATTTCCTTGGTCACATTCTTTTTAAAACCAATTGTTGTTGACAGGTACTAGGTCAGTTACAATCTTGTGAGTATGAGTCAATTAGCGACTTGATGACACTGTTTTGTAGTGTTTCACAGTTAGTTGCTTGATTAACTTTATTAATATCCATTTGAAGTTAGTTGTCAAATATTGGAGAACAAGAGGCAATTTTGTCTGTGTGCTTTATTAATAGAGCCATTACACAACATCAACTTTATGGTTTTAAACACCATGTGCTTCATCATTTGGTTGAGCCTCCTCTGCAGTGTCTTGCAAATAATGACTGTAATCTTGCAAAATATTCCATTTTTACATGATCTGTTTCATTAATATTAATTTATGTCATAATAATATAATACTTTTTTTGAATATTCCATTTTTATGATCTATTTCATTAATATTATTGTATTTCACAGCAATATACGAGTTCTTATGTATGCTACAAACTGAACACAAATAATATTATTTTTATAGTGCTGCAAGTTGGTGGGATGATATGCTTTTAAATTTAGTTGGCATTTTTATTATATTTAATGTCGTCATATAATTTCTTAGTGTTGAATGCGGACGATAGATCATTGGATTTGAGGTGTCCTTTCTATGTGTTTATAAAAAAATCCTACAAGAAATTGTTCATGATGTGTTTTAAACCCTCTTCACAAAAAAATGTTCATGAAGTTTAGTTGAATTAACAATTAAAAACTATTTATACAATCTTAAATGCTGGTAACATATATTATTTTCAGTGATAAATTTTAAACTACAACCATACATCAGTAAATGTGTTAAGGATTTAATTTATTTCTTTCTTTCATGTTTATGGAAATCTTTGCATTCTTTCATAACAATATTAAAATTTGTTTTTTATTTATATTTTAATTTTTTTAAATTTGATAGAGCCCTTTGTCATTGCTTCTCCATTGGTTCAAATACTCTTATAGACTTGTCTTCTACAAATGATAGTATTGCCTCAAACCAACTATTACATAATTTGGATGAAGGGAATTTTATCTCATTAGGATGGAGCATAGATCAAAATGATTGGTCTTGTACACTCTTGCACTTTATTGATAGACCCCTCTTATTTTATGCAACCTCTTGTTACACTCTTGCACTTTATTGATAGACCCCTCTTATTTTATGGAACCTACCATTTTTGTGAGTTCCATCAAGTGGAAGGTATTGATGATTTTTTGTCGAGTATAGTAGATAAATCTATAAAGGTGAAGGTAGAATAGATTAATCTTCACAGTGACCTCATTCTGGTAATTAAGAAGCGTTAGTGAATTAAATAAGAGTTTGAGACAACTTTTTTTGGGGTTTCACTTTTTATATGGGAATCTCCTTTTTTATTATTTGGTAAAATTTACTTCCAAAGTGAAGTATTTTAATTTAGATGGCACAATTGTTTGGTAAATTTCCAATGCTTTATTAATTTGACCATATCCAATTCTACATACAATTTAAGGTTTATGCTATTATGATATATGCTTATTGTAAATTGAATAGTTTAATGAAGAAGTAGATAACAAAGTGTTGGAGGTGGAACATAAATATAATGAGATACAAACATGTATGCTCTTAATTGAGCATCTCTAATCTCTTCTTTGCTTTAATATGGTATAAAATACAATTGTTCTTGTTTAAATTTGTACTTTTCATAAATCAATAGAAATGAGACATGAATAGTTTATTATTGTATTTCCTATTAATAGAGTATTAAATATGCAAAACAATGACGTTATATTCCTTTCTTGAAATGTTAGACATTTCAATCTCGTTCATGGTAGCTACTTCTTATTTTGATGGATTTCCAAGATTCCTTTTATAGCACAATGCAAGCTACAATAAATATATATTCTAGATTTGGTTCTTTGTCACTCTTCAACCACATGTATGCTTTACAATGCTTTCTTGTTTTTCTTGATAGTCTTTCCCACTAAGCAGTTTAAATATAGAATTTATTTCCTAATAATATTTGGGAGTACGCAAAACATGTCAAAGGTGTTCTCTATATATTATTGCCAATTTCTATATAATTCAAACAAGATGGAATGAACACATTGTATGTTTACTTCTTTATTGTGTGATAGAGATGGTTATACATCCATTATCTTTTCGTAATGTCTATTTTCTATTGTGAGATTAAAACATTGTTTGTTCTTACTAGTGTTTGGTTGTATCTCCAAATATGTATTACATCCACTTTGTAAAAATATATAGACAATATTATACACGTGCTAAACTACACGTCACTCCCCTTCTTACTTCTCTATATTTTTCTATCGGCATAACCCTTGCACCCCCTCCAGTGCAAGTGCTAGTTTAATAGTTGAGGTTAAAAAACATCAAACCAAGTTTATTTGAATTGGAATTGAAAATTGGACATTTACAAATCAAGAGTCATCAAACCCGAATAATTACTTGTTAATCATCATTTTTTTTCATCTAAACATACAATCTCCTTTATAATATCTAGATTCATTATTCGTAAATGATGATTAAAATACACAACTATAATATTAAGGACTATACCTTTCAATTGTTTACCTAGCCTTATGGACATTTTGAAAGATATTCTTTTACATTTTTTAGCATAAATAAATAAAAAGTAAAACTTGTTTATTCCCTACTTTTCCTAACTTCTCCCATGCGGAAATTACTATAACACTATTATTATTTTTAATTAACATGCCTATCCATGCGATTGAGTTTGTCAAAAGAAAACCTTTCATCACCTGAGTTGGCCTAATGGTGGAGAACTTGTACTCTTGAAAGAGAGGTCACAAGTTCAAATCCTGTAGGGGGTAAGGTATGTACACCTCGTATTGTGGAGCACGAGTTAGGTGCCTCCCTCATATTGGGAGTACGAGGAGTCCCATATACTGTAAGCCATATGTAGACCCAAAAACAGACCGTCTGGTATCGTGGACTATAAAAAGACCTTTCCTTTCCTTTCCTTTTCACATGTTCATAATAAATCGTATAAAAGGGAATTGTGAAAATATTCTAACTAATACTACCATGACCCAAAAGGCACGGTTAAAAAGTTAAAAACATGGCGTTAAAATGTTAAAACTCATCTTAGATTACAATTTACTTGCAACTATTATACTAATATTCGGATTGTACTCAAGCCGTTGATTCCAAAATCTTAATTCACTTATCCCACGGCCCAAATTCACCCATGGTTTCTTCCTTCCTTTTGGTGGATTCAGCTTAAGGGAAGTTTTAATGTAAGGCAAATTAAAAAATATACAAATGATAAATTCATGTTCCCCGAGGAGTCTCATTCGTCCAGCCAAGGTTTTAATTATTTCTTTGTTTTTCTTAAACCCTAGAAATCGCTATGTTCTTACACCATAAAAGTCAATAATATAGTGAATAAAAGGGGGCGTCATAGGGATGAAACGTCAGTAAAGATCTAGAACCTGAGGCTGGATCATGGAAGAAAATCGTGAAAGTTTTATTCGTCGTGTTCTGTATAGGCTTGTGCACGATATATTTTATTTTTGTGTTAGATATTTTGATGAAGTATCCGCAGCCATGGAGGAGTCACGACCTGTATTAGATCCGTGGCACCCCCTCACAATGGCGCCACACTAAGTGGATGAAGGAAATAATATACATGTTTTTAAAGAGAAATCACAGGAATAATTGTGAAAATCTCTGAGTTGCCTTCCAATTGCAATTCTTGATATACCAAGTTTGGCCTAAATATAGTCATCCTGTAATCGGTTGCGAGGAAAATCAAGCCCTAAAATTTTATCAATCTTCAAGGCAGCAGACAATAGGCGATAAAGGAGCCCAAGGGGGGGACATGTGCCAGCTACATTGAGGATTGACTTGTATGGAGCCATCGTACATCGTAGACAAACGACGAAAAAATATTTATGTGTATGGTGAATTGACCGAATAGTTTTAAAGCTCATTTCATGTACACGGAAAAATGCCGCAGCAATGGAATGCCTTACGGCGTAAAAATAAAAAAATTAGGTTTAAAATAAATTAAAAATTCACATTCAAGGGAATGAAATGAATTAGCCAATAGGATATATTATGTGTGAAATCTTCACCAAAAACAAGTCTCACACCGTTAATCTATTTGTCGAGAAACCATTATTTTTCCCCTCAGAAAATAATTCATAATATCGATTGATAGAAAAGATATTATATATTGTAGAAGCTAGAAAAGCTTTGTAGGGAGAAAAAGACCCGAAAAACCAACAAAAATACAAAGAGTAAAGTGTTGTCAGTAAAGAGAAGCAGCAAACAGCAAAGCCCAGGAAAAAACACGGGCAAAGAAAGACCAAAAGAGTCAGACACCAGAGAAAACAAACCACACACCCAAAAGGAAAGAGCAGACAAAGAGCAGGCCTTCAAAAGTCAAGAAATGACAATAAATCATGTATGATCAATCATCGAGCAGTAAGAAGTTGGCAAGATAGAGCCCTCCAGATATTCCTTAAGTTCCCATCTATCCACTGCCAAAAGTAAACCAGCCTTAGAAAGAATATCCACCTCCATATTGTACTCCCTGTAAACATGTGTGATGGATATATGGACAAAGGTAGACTGCAACCTTTCTATCATGTCTTTAATGGGCGTGAGAATCAAATTTTCAACACGATAGATCCTATTTATCCAGTTGATAATGACCTCAGAATCACCAAATACTTGAAATTGATCCATCATTCTTTCCTTGGCCAAAGTCAACAAAAGTTTTAGAGCAATAATATCAGCAAAATTGTTTGTACCATTGCCAAGTCTAGCACTAAAGGAGATATAATGATTTGGTTTGAAAAATATAATGCCACTAGCCCCACAAAGAGCGGAATTTCCTTGGCCAGCTTCATCAAAGAAACCCCAAGGACAGGATTTATCAATCAATGGAGGAGTTATGGATCTTCGAATATTCATCCTAGGAAAATGCTGAAAGTGTACAAATATGGAGAGAATCTGAGATGAGCATTGGAAGAAAGGAATCAATTTGTTCTGAAAAATAACAACATTTCTAGCCAGCCAAATACGCCAAGAAACAAGAAATGGAAGGGCCAGATAAGAATGTAGAGACTGATTTTGATGCCAAATCTCGAAACAATTCAATAGAGAATTTGCAGCCCATACAACATTCTGCCCAATCATTTTTCCCATTTCAGACCAGACTTTAATAGTGTAAGGACAATTTATAAGTAGGTGGTCAATGGATTCCAAATCCATCAAGCATAAAGAACAACGTCCCAGACCTTGCCAGCTTCTTTTCTGCAACACATCCCAAGTCAAAACTTTATTATGGAGTGCGAGACACAGAAAAATTTTTGTCTTAAGGGGAGCATGAATCTTCCAAATATACTTCCACCACCAGCTAGCAACATCATGGTTCCTTGGAGGAAATAAAGACTTGTACCCTAGTCTAACATTATACATGCCTTGAGCTAAATTCTTGGACCAAACCAAATGATCTTCCTCATTGCTAATTCTGAATTGACTCCACTTTAACCTGTTAACATATTCACTCCAAATATCAATATCCTCTCCAAACAAACCCAACCAAATAGTAGATTTCCACCCTTGTTGCCAAAAATTGGTGGTATTAGGATCAACAACATGAGCCGAAGTAGTAATCCCTTTCTCAGTCAACTGATTTATTAAACCCCCAGGGAGAAGATAAAGTTCACCATAGTTGGAACCCAAGGATCAATGCCTAATCTGACTTTTTTGCCATTCCCCACTTTCCAAGTCAACCATTGACCAATAACAGGGAAAGAAAGAACAACAACCTTCCAAATAATAGAGGCATTTCAAGAAGTTTTAATCAGACATCTAATCCAATCAACAAAAGGTTTTGGAGCAATATACTTTTGATAATATGTTTGATACCATAGTCCACGTGTAGAAATGAGTCTCTAGACACTCTTGGTTGTGAGAGAAGCACTAAAAAAATGAATGTTTTTCAATCCCGACCCTCCCTCATCCTTTGGATTAGCTATGGATAGCCAGTTAGTAAGTGGAATACAATTTTTGTCATTTCTCCCTTTCCAAAGAAAAGTAAAGCATTTTTTCCTTATAGTCTCCAGCAGACTCTTGGGAATGTGGGCTAAAGATAGCCAAAAAACAGGAATAGATTCCAAAACAGATTTTATCAATGTAAATCCCCCCCCAATGGATAGCCATCTATTGCACCACAGATTTATACGATTTTGAACCTTATCAATCAACCATAACCAATCTTGTTTACCATATCCATTTGGTTTTAAGTGGAAGCCTAGATATTTAAAACCATCAAGTAATGACAAATGCTAATAAGGAAACATATGAAGAATCCAGTTTTTTTGAACCATATGAATTCTACTAAGAGAGATAGTAGACTTTTAAAATTTGATCACCATACCTATGGAAGCACAAAATAGATCAAGAACCTCCTTAACCTTGTTTAATTCAGTTGTGGAGCCATTACTGAACAATAAAATATCATCCACAAAGAGGAGATGTGTTAGAGCAGTGGAGTTGCCAACCAATATACCAATGATAGAACCATTTTGTTCAGCTACCAACAAAGCCTGACATAATCCCTCAGCAACCAAAAGAAACAAGAGTGGGGAAAGAGGGCAGCCCTGTCTCAAACCCCGGGTGGGTCTAAAGAACTTTGAAGTAGAGCCATTTATAAGAATGGCATAAGAGATAGAAGTAATACAACCCATAATCCAATTTACAAACTGTAAACAAAACCCAAGGTGGATCAACAATAAAAAAATATATAACCAATTCACCTTATCATAAGCCTTTGATAAATCAAGCTTCATAACCATTGCAGGCAATTTCTTTGTTTTAATAGTATGAATAACCTCTTGAGCAACCCCAATAGCCTCATGGATTTGTCTCCCAGGTAAGAAACCAAATTGCTCACTCGATATATTATTAGACAACACATCTTTAATTTTGATAGCAATGACTTTAGCAACAATCTTGTATATGCAATTACAAAGCGAGATAGGGTGAAAGTCATCAAAGGAGGCAGGTTTGTCCTTCTTAGAAAACAAGGCAATGAAAGTAGAGTTCAAAAGTTCATTGAGAAAGGATCTATAGTAAGCTTGAGAATATTTGGGTACAAATGTTGAATGTATCACTATTTTTCTTAAGGATAGGAATTATTATTTTAAACTACTGTTTAGAGAAGTTAAGATTCCACCTTATGACTTCAAGAGAAGAAATTGGTGTAGCGAGAACTTTGTTAATTTTAAGGAGTAGTCATTGATAATTTGATAGAGTGCCTTATCGTGGCCTGTAAATTGTAAATATTGTGTAATTTTATTAAAAATGGTGAAAACAGAATTAGGGATTAGAATATACAATTTGTAATTTTGCATTTTCAATACAAAATTTTAATCTTTAACATTAAAATGATTATTTTCTATTTTGTTTAGATTTAATTTATTTTATGTTGTGGTTTTACTGAGTTGATGCATTACTTTTTCTCACCTCTCATTTGTCTCTATCAGCTCTATAAAAAACAAGTGAACTCACCAGTGCTGTGAGTTAAACAAATTGCTAGGACCCATTCCCAAAGATTACAAACAATAGCATAAGTCATAACACCATTTGTATATGTGATTCAAAGAATAGGTGTCTATAATAACACATAGGACATAGTTTAAGATCATGGAATACATAAATTATATTACTTCTTATTACCTCAAATTTCATGACTATGCACTCAAGGCATAGCTCTTAAAGCCATGGGTATGGATTGGGCATGGCAACACCCCCTAGGAAGGCACAAGATTGATGTTGACAAAGTGAGGCTTCCTCTAGAATGTCACTACTGTTAGCAAACCTTACTTGTAGCCTAACAACAACAATTTTTGATAAAATCCCTCTATTGGCGCCACACCTCCACCCAAATCCACGACTTGTAAACAATACAAATACATGTTCCAACACTTCGTGATAGAACATCGTACTCATCATCCTCTTCACCATTGTACTATTTTACAACAATAAAAATACATAAATTAGATGCTTAGATTTCTACTAGAACGGTTCAAGGCATAATGGAACATAGATTTCTATTAAGTATTGTGGTTTAGCATTTGGGTGTCTGCAAGTATTCTTAAATAAATGGCCATTTGGTGCTAGAGAGATTCAATGTAGCTTGCAGATGCCTTCTCCCCTAAAAATAATTGGTGAAGAATCTCCCTCACACTTTTGTGTTTGCTTGCTATCCTAGTCATTTCTAATATCATACAAAAATAAAGGCCACTTGAAAAAACATTGAAATTACATCATATAGATGTCAAACACATAAATACAAATCACTAAAAGTCATTGGTAAAATTTAATAAAACCACAAGATGTAGTTGTCACATTTTTTGTGATGTTTATGATTATTTTATTATATTTGTGAATTCACACACTATCATGGATTAATTATGTGAACTGAACACATAGCATATTTATGGATAGATGTGGCATGAAGTTGTTCAAGGGGTCGTGTCTCCCCATGCATTAAATTCCCTTCACTTTGGAAAATATTTGAGAATGGATCCAGATTATTTTTTATTATGTAATTTTGTGAAGGTAAAAATAATGTTCCATTATGAGTTAGATCAATACTCATGATAAATATTGAAATGCAAAAGATAGAGGAGTTTATTTTTAAGATTGATATGGAAATATGATGTTGATGTTCTCATTAAAAAATATGATAATTATTTTAAAATCTTAATTAGTATAAAATATTATAAATTGATTTTTAGTGTTGTAAGTTTGACTTTAAGTATTTTGTTTGGTGTATCAATTGTTCATGCATTGTGAAAGGTTGAATTCACAAAATGTATGTTGAAAATTTTTCTTACCTTTTTTGTTATTTGATAAGGTGTTATCTAGAGATATCATTAAGAATATTTTTGACTTGATAGGTGATCATGTTCTCTTAGACCAACCGCCTTGGTGGATCAAACCAATGGTAATTGAGCAATATCAAAAATAATATTCACCAACATAAATATGGCCTATATATGTACAAATGTGATTCATTTTTACCTTTTAGAAAGCTTTAATGGTTTATTTTAATCTCATTGATCATTGATGTGTTCTATTGCATGAATGAATATTTTTAAATATCAAAACAAAGCAATGTGTTGTAAAACCATGTACCACATTGGCTATAGAAAAGGGCAAGAAACTTGGAATTTGAATGTGAGTATTCAAATCTAGAGTTCAATCTCATGTGTCTATACGAAGCATATAAATGAACTTGAAGGTTAAATGATAATTTCAAGGCATGAAATGAGTATGTGGAAATAAGGCCAAATATGGGTGCAATAATGGTGAATATATTAGAATGACTATAAATATGGATAGTATGAATATCGATAGGAATCAAGCCGTGGGACAAACCTATCACAAGGGTGTGTCAATTTTTGATATTTTATTGCATTAATAGTCCCTATTAAGGTGGGCCTTACACTAAATGGGAAGTGGCATGATTTTCTATTTTTGATGTAACATTTTTCCTCCACTTTGAGGTGTGTGCAAATATAACGAGTATGTATTTCAAAGTATATGGATATTGTAAACCAACATGAAAAGTAAATATTTAGACAACGAAATTCAATTAAGCTTTTTGCATAAACTATAAGTTGCTTCAACTATCTACAAAAAATCAAAAGAACATAAAATGGGTAGGAAATTTTGTGTGTATGAAAAGTGATATAAAAATACTCTATGTAATACAATAATGCTATGTGGATCCATGTGATGTGTCATGTGATCAAACTTGTGTGATGTTGTCATCTAATAAATATAAGCATGTAAGGTGATAAAATCTCCACATTATGTGATGGGTATGTGCAGGATCATCATGGAAAAAATAGGTCCTTAAGTGGCAATGAAAATTCAAAAAATCAGAGTTGGGCAACTTGACATAAAAATTTGAATAAGTTATCTATATTATTTCAAAAATATGCAAGAATAGAATCTGTGGAAAATTGAATGTAGTTACTAAACTACTAGGTTAATTTTTGTAAAAAAAAATCTATTTGGTGAAAATTTGAAATTTCAATGCAGTAGTACTAAAATTTCAGGGAAAAATAAAAAGTAGGTGTCTGTCTGACCACCCTAACCATAATAAAATCATAATATTTTTTATAAAATTTTAGATATAAGTAGAGGACTCATGTCCGGATGTGATGCATATTTTTTTGTAATTTTTTTTTCAAATAAATAATTAATTATGAATTTGTTATTACAACTTTTTAAAAATATAAAACTCGTATGTCTGATCACCTTAACTTGGTCAAAACTTAATGGAATTCATTTTTTTTTTTAATCTATAGTATGTGAAGCATAGAATGTGACGCATGTTTTGGATTCAAAAAATGTGATACCGTTTGAAAGCTATAGATGTTTTTCTATCAGACTAACAATTAGGACTTTAGTCGTAATTCTAATAAAAAATAAATAATATTATTTATTAGATTCTAAAGAAAATATAATTTATACTGGTAGAAAGTTGAGAAGCTTCCTTTACAAACCCTTTTCGTTTTATCAATTTTAGGTAAAATAAAAGTCGTCAGCCACATGGGCGAAGTCTGGAAAAACAAGGTAAGTTGTTAAACACGTTTTACGTGTTGACTTTTAGGATTAGCAGGTCCGAACCAAATCCTAATACCGAGCCTAATACCAAGGCATTAAATTTTGCGTCATCAGATATCGGATATCCGATTGAATGATATTGGATTTGATATATGATATCTTTTAGATCAGTTTTAAAACAATTTATACAATCTTTAATATATTATTTAAAAATGCAATTAAGTTTATAATTTAATATATATAATATCCAATAAAGTTTATAATGTAATATATTTAATATACAATTTATGGTAATCTCTTACCGAATTATGTATTTAATATATAATATATTATTAAATGTATAATATTTAAATATTATTTCAATATTTTAGTTAATCTATAAATATTTTAATATTATTTCAATATTTTAGTTAATCCATAAATATTTAAATATATATATTACCAATTTATAAAATATTTAAATATTATCTCTTTCCCTCTCGCTCTCTCCACCTCTATCTCTCTCAAGTCTCTCACTCAATCACTCCTCTCTCTCTCTCTCTCTCTCTCTCTCTCTCTCTCTCTCTCTCTCTCTCTCCCTCTCCCCTCTCCTTCTCCCTGCCTCTCCTTCTATCTCTCCCTCTCTCCCTCTCTCTCTCCCTCAACTCTAAACCCTCTCTCCCTCTCCCACTCTCCCTCTCCCTCCCCCCCACTCTCCCTCTCACTCTCTCACTCTCCCCTCTCCTTCTCACTCCCTCTCCCTCTCCCTCTATCCCTCTATCCCTCTCCCTCTCACTATCTCACTCTCTCTCCCTCTCC
>CM021110.1:49338042-49399005 GCA_007115665.2 Sequoiadendron giganteum
CCTCTCCCTCTCCCTTTGGTCTATGTGTGTACAAATCGGATATCCGATTTGTGAAAATCCATTGTGCAGAGGTGAAATCTTACCATTGCAGAACATGTTTTACAAATCGGATATCCGATTTGTGGGCCATAGAAAAACCCCATGTGGGTCATTTTTGTGCATTCCAATGGACCCTGCATTCTGTTTGCAACACTTTGTAGGTGAAAAACGTGCGGTTTCAGACAAGAAGAGACAAAGATAAACTTTTTGGAGATTCTTGTACTCGAATTTGTCATACATAATGATTTTTTAGCATCTTTTATTTGGTATAATGGGGAGCAACAGCCGTCAGAAGCAAAAACGTAAGAGAAAGCTGACAAAAGAACAAATTGAAGGATATAGACAAAGAGATATAGAAGGTCATAGAAAGAAAAGACAAGGTATGTTAAATATTGGTGAACCTGAGCCCTATGGTCTTTCAAGTGAAGAGAAAATTGAATATGTTCAAGGTGAAAATGTAGAACATGATATTGAAATTGGGAATGAAAATGTTCAAAGTGATATTGAAAATTTTCAAGGTGAAAATGTTGGAATTGAAGATGTTGAACATGATATTGAAATTGGGAATGAAAATATTGAAATTGATAATGAAAATGTTGGAATTGAAGATGTTGAACATGATATTGAAATTGGGAATGAAAATATTGAAATTGATAATGAAAATGTTAGAATTGAAGATGTTGAACATGATATTGAAATTGGGAATGAAATTGTTCAAATTGATATTGAAAATGTTCAAGGTGAAAATGTTGGAAATGAAGATGTTGAACATAATATTGAAGCAAGTGTAAATTATGTTTCACCAGATTACACAAGAAATGAAGAACCTTGTGTGGAAGAAAGAGGTATTCCAAATTCAAGACCTTCAAGGACCCCTAAATGGTTAGTTGAAATTGATGATAACATTATAAATAATTTTGAAGGCAAGAGGTCAACACGAACTATTCGGTTGTGGGCTAGAATACTTTTCAACCAATATTTTAGCGATAAGACATTGACCGAGCAATGCCAACTTTTTGTACAATTGCTAAAGATGCAAAAGATGAGACCTTTGCTAGCCAAATTGAAGATTCGTCTGAACAAGAGGACCGAAAAAAATTCTATTATTGTCAAAAATATTTTTAATGCTCTCAAGTCTATTGGAAAAAATAACAAGGAAAAAGATAAGAGAGCTGCTCAGAGAGTCATTACCACCGCCCTAGTAAGCCATCAATTGAAAAAGGCTCGCTTTATGAGACAAACTTGTATTGATTTTGACTTAAATCGTAAAAATTTGGATAGAGCACTTGCAAGAAGAGAAAGAATAGATGATCCTCTTCAAAATGATACATGTTCTTTTTACAGAAGGCTTACACGTGTTGATAAGAAGCTAACCGATAATGTAAAGCAGGCAATTCAGCAATTTTGGCATGATAAATCTAGAGTATCACCCAATGCAAAGGATGTTTTAAAGTTAAGAATTGGCAATCGAGACCATACACCGCATCCTAAACATTTCTTGGAATCAAGCCAAACAATGTTGTTCAACAAATTTAATCAAACACATCCAAATATGGAAATATCACAAAGAACTTTTGAAGGTTTGAAGCCATTCTATTGTATGCCTCTTAAGATTCGTAATACTTGTTGTTGCAAATACCATGTGGAGTTTTCAATGTACCATGAACTATTATGCTATATCCGTTCTACTTTGCATACTAATGAAATGTTGCAGGAGTGTGGTGCAATGCATCTTCCAAAATCATCAAGGGACTTGCTAGATCTATTTTTATGTTCTAGGGATGATGGTTCCTTTTTCTATAGAAATGATTGTTTAAATGCGAAGTGTTGACAATGTGGTGGCTTGTCAAAGTTTGTTCAATGTTTTCATGAGGGTTCGGAACATGAATTTGGAAAGAATCTTGTTGAGAAAAAGAGATATGAGATAGTCAAATATACTTTGCAGAGTGGAGGTGAAGGTTCTAGATGCGAGTTGGTTACAAAAGAATGCAGTGTTGCTGATTTTATTTCAGATTTTAAGGACAATATTTTCTACAAATATGCAAGGCATAGTAATAGGTCTCAGTGGTTGGATCAACAATTCAGGATATGTAAGGACTCTTTTCCGATTGGCACTATTATATCAGTGGT
Organism: Sequoiadendron giganteum; assembly: GCA_007115665.2. Taxonomy (NCBI): domain Eukaryota; kingdom Viridiplantae; phylum Streptophyta; class Pinopsida; order Cupressales; family Cupressaceae; genus Sequoiadendron; species Sequoiadendron giganteum. The sequence continues at coordinate 49,340,212 of CM021110.1, forward strand.
TGATTTTGCTGAAAACTACACATTGCAACCACAAAATGAGGTACAATCTCAGTATTACAATTCCATTCAGATTGCTATTTTTGTGCACATAACATTTAGACATGCACTTGATAGTACAGAGAAGGATCAAAAGATAATCAAAGAGTATCATTTTTATATGAGTGATGATAGATCTCACTCGTCTGAGTATGTCCAACATTGTTTCGAGATTTTTTTTTAGTTCTTGCAGGAGCATGATATAGCACTGAGCCGACATCTCATTTGGTCAGATAACTGTACAAGTCAATTCAATAATGCTCGTATGTTTTATTGGTTGAGTAGAATGCATGTAGAGAGGGGTGTACCTAATATTTGGAGTTTTTTTGAAGCTGGGCATGGGAAAGGGGAGCATGATGGAGCAGGTGCATGTGTAAAAAGAGCTCTAGTTAAGGAGCAATTGAAGATTTCAGGAGCAAAATTCAGTGATGCACATTCTATTGTTGATTGGTGTAGTTCAGCATTGTCACCGGGAGGGACACTTGATTCAACAGTGCACAGATTCTTTTGGTTGGTTGATGAGGGTACAATGGGAGGCAGATTGGATTGTCATACAATTAAAGATTATTCAAAGATACATTCTTTTCGAATCTCATATGCAAGCACATGGACCATTTGGACACGACAATTGGCTTGTTTTTGTCAGAGTTGTATTCAGTGCGAGTGGGATCAATGTGAGTCAAGTGAGTGGGTGGATACATGGGTTCCATAGTATCTAACTCATTTATCTCAAACTATATCCATGACAAATTACACAATGGAAAGTTCACTTGATTACGACCGACTTTCAGATCTACTACATCCAGGACATGTTTTTCCAGTTGTTGCACCACAGGGGAATGAAGAGAGATCAGAATATTGGTTGGCTCGATGTGTGAAGGTAAAGCACAAGCTAACATAATCGATGGAAGATGATGATGGGTTCATGTATCCTACAGGTTCAGTTGTGGTTGCAGGAACTTGGTTGCGAACATACATGATTAGAAAGAATGGCATACCTGGATTTGAAGACTACGAGAAACACAAAACCATTCTCATGTATTCACACCTTGTTATAGCAACAAATGTTAAGTTGTTGAAGCATCATGCCAAACCAAAGACAAAACAACTATGGACACTTAGTAATGTTAATCATGAAAAAATACTGGATAATCTTAAGCAAAGAGATGACCCTTCAGGCACACTTGAATAGCATATTCAAGAATGGAAAGTACAATGCTTAAGCCTCTTTTTTGTTGTGACAATATAGATATATCATTTGAAAAATTTTATGATATTCTTGGCACGATTGATCATGGACCTGCTGCAACAATAGCCAACTCTGATCCTTTCAAAGAGGTATGCGACATATTACTTTAATATAGATTGGTTATTCAAAGCATCTTTTATAGTTTGCATTACCAATTCATCATCATTCAGTATGTTTAGATTAATATGGATTTGTTAGTCTAAGTATATTTTTTGTTGTTCCAATATAGATTTATCATTTGACAAATTTTGCGATATTCCTGGAACGATGGCTCATGGACTTGCTGCAACAATAGGCAACTCTGATCCTTTCAGAGGGGTATGTGACAAATTACAATAATATCGATTGGTTATTCTAAGCATATTTTCTATTGTACGTAGTTTAACTGCTACCTTGATGGTTTGTACAGGTGCTTGTCACTCGAAAATGACAACATACTACTCTTGTGGAATACTATGCCTTGAATGCCTCAAATAGGCAAATTTTGTAAAAATTGAATTTTGAAATGTGAAACAATGTAAAAAGGTCATAACTGTGTATAGGCATAATCTATATCCAGTAATGTTTTTTGAAATGCGGTTCAAATGTCTGCCATTGTAGTTAATCGAGCTACAACCAAAGGTTTTATTCCTGGTTCTTTCCTGTCGGTATGCTCGTTTGAACCAGGTTTTGTAATATCTCCTATTTATATATAACAAATTACAGTGGCTTGCCACTTTTTCGAAAAACAAAAAAGTAAAAAGTTCATTGTGAATTTTATTTTCCATGTAATTGATTCAAGTTGATTGGGAAAGAGCTAGGACTTGCAAAATCTTGATCCAACCTTAAATATTTTTTCCCCCACATTTCATTGACATTAGCACTTTGGACTCTTAAAGGAAAATGCCGCTCCGATGTAGCTCAGAGCGATTCGACATATTTGGGTGTAAAAAAGAACCATACCTAGCGTAAACGTACCCATCCAGATGTGTTGGAACAGTTCGTTGGGTCGTATGACTTCGAGAATGAAAGTTGCACCACTTTGCAACTTTACACTGCTTGCATTTGACAACTTTTCCCTCAACTGAAAACTCATCACCACAGGAAAACGCCTTCGAGATAGAAAAAACCGAGAGAGGTTATTGTAGATGGTCTCAACATGATACCATATCCTCAAATGAAGAGTCTGTAAGCATCATGATTTCCGAGAAATAGTCCATCAAAGTTTGTTGCCTTTTAGCATTTTGGACTCTTAAGGGAAAACGCCGCTCCAATGCAGCTTGGAGTGATTCGACGTATTTGGGTGCAAAAGAGAACCATACCTAGCATAAACGTACCCATCCGGATGTGTTGGAACAAATTGGAGTCGCACGGTTGAAAGAATGAAAGTTGCACCACTTTGCAACTTTACATTGCTTGCATTTGACAACTTTTCCCTCGAAAACTCATCACCGGAAAACGCCTTCGAGATAGCAAAAACTGAGAGGTTATTGTAGATGGTCTCAACACGATCCCATATCCTTAGATGAAGAGTCTATAAGAATCACGGTTTCTAAAAATAGTTCATCAAAGTTTCTGCCTTTTAGCACTTGGACTTAAAGGGAAAACGTCGCTCCAATGCAGCTCGAAGCTGATTCGATGTATTTAGGTGCAAAAAGAACCTTACTTAAGCATAAACGTACCCATCCGGATGTGTTGGAGCAGTCCATTGGGTCTGCGAGTTTGAGAAATGAAAGTTGCACCACTTTGCAACTTTGTTGCATTTGACAACTTTTCCCCAACTGAAAACTCATCACCACGGGAAAACCCCTTCGAGATAGCAAAAACTGAGAGAGGTTATTGTAGATGGTCTCAACACAATCCCATATCCTCAAATGAAGAGTCTGTAAGAATCACGGTTTCTGAGAAATAGTCCGTCAAAGTTTGTTGCTTTTTAGCACTTTGGACTCTTAAGGGAAAACGTCGCTCCAATGCAGCTCAGAGTGATTCAATGTATTTGGGTGCAAGAGAGAACCATACCTAGCGTAAATGTACCCATCCAGATGTGTTGGAACAGTCCATTGGGTCATACGAGTTCGAGAATGAAAGTTGCACCACTTTGCAACTTTACACTACTTGCGTTTGACAACTTTTCCCTCAACTGAAAACTCATCACCACGGGAAAACGCCTTCGAGATAGCAAAAACTGAGAGAGGTTATTGTAGATGGTCTCAACACGATCCCATATCCTCAAATGAAGAGTCTGTAAGCATCACGATTTTTGAGAAATAGTCCGTCAAAGTTTTCTGCCTTTTAGCACTTTGGTCTTTTAAAGGAAAATGCTGCTCCAATGCAGCTCGAAGCGATTCGACATATTTGGGTGCAAGAGAGAACAATACCTAACATAAACGTACCCATACGGATGTGTTAGAACAGTCTGTTGGGTCGTACGAGTTCGAGAATGAAAGTTGCACCACTTTGCAACTTTACACTGCTTGCATTTGGCAACTTTTCCCTCAACTAAAAACTCATCACCATGGGAAAACGCCTTCGAGATAGCAAAAACCGAGAGAGGTTATTGTAGATGGTCTCAACATGATCCCATATCCTCAAACAAAGAGTCTGTAAGCATCACGGTTTTTGAGAAATAGTTCATCAAAGTTTGTTGCCTTTTAACACTTTGGACTCTTAAGGGAAAACGCCGCTCCAATGCAGCTCAGAGCGATTCAACATATTTGGGTGCAAAAGAGAACTATACCTAGCATAAACGTACCCATCCGGACATGTTGGAACAGTCCGTTGGGTCGTACGAGTTCGAGATTTAGGGATGTCCTCTTCAGATCACTCTATTCTGAATAGATTTGCAGAGCTACCAATGTTAAATCCAAGTTGACTGACTTTGAGCAAATCGTATCCCAGTAAACATGATAGAGGTCCCACTTCTTTTTGAATGCAGGAGCACCATTTGACCCTTTATCTCCATTCCTTTTGAAGCATCTTTTCTTTCCTCCTTTTCCTTCCTTCTTCGAGGATTGAGCGGAAAGAACATGAATGTCTTCATTTGTAGGGCTTCATCCAATACCTCTCGCAACCAACCTTGACTCCCCTTGAATACAGTAAGCCCTCAACCGATCAAATTTGGGAAGTTTCGATCTCACGTAGATTCCTTGAATGTAAGACTCCCAAGATGAAGGAAGACCATTAAGAGCCAATATGGTCAAATCTTTGTCATCAACAATATGACCATTTCAACTTAGAGATCAGATAATACAACTGAAAGCACTCAAAAAATGAAACACATAAGACAATAAACACAACAAGAAATTTGCTTACAACTCAGGCCCAGCTCATGGCTGAATTTGATACAATGAATAATAGCACCTCTCGTAGATGCAAAGATACAATCGAATATGCTTCTCCTTGAAATCGGCCTGCTGCTGCAAGATGAAGCGCTGCTGCTCAAGTGCAAACATTTGCTTGGATTGCAAATTATGTTGAATGAACTTGATTGAGGAAATGAACAAACATCACCTCGTATTTATTCAAAATAAGGTGAATCTTCAAGGAGGTCAGCCTCTCTTAAAAATAATAAATTACAAAATAATATCAAGGAAGGTCGGCCTCAGCCATTTAAATAAAATGAGTATAAATTAAATAGCCATAGGCTATCATTTAATTTATTACAACTTAATGTGATCGCTATCATGTATGAAAAATGTGGTAGCATAGACAAGGCAGTGGACTATTTGAAAAAAAACTTCAAAGAAATGTGGTCTCATAGAATTCAATGACAAACAAATGCAATTGACAATTGCTCATAGTTTTTAGTTATGCAATGTGAAGTAATTGCATAACTGCTTAGGTTGACTTTGTAAGAACTATATTGTAATTGAAAATTTTTCATCTATGAACATCTAGTTGTTAGTTATGCAATGTGAATTAATGATTTGAGTTTGAAAGATGTGTAATGCAATGTAATCAACGATATAAATATAAACTACATAATATAACCATTCAGTTTTAAGCTATTGTACATTGATATTTAACCATTGTTCAAGATAAAATTTTCAAAGAGTTTAATCATGCACATGAGGAACAAATTAAATTTTGATGTCAACTTCTATATATCAAATTATCCAATAATCAAGTGTATGTCCATATACAAAAATGGCATCAAAACCAACTCAAACAAAGTTTTACAAAATGTGGCATATGCCATCTCAATATGTATTCAAAATTTACATGCCAAAATGTCTATCTCATCCTAAACTACTAGTGGATCATCAAAATGGAGCCTTTTTGAAGCACTCGTTGGCTCTGAAGGTAGCTGCACAAGAAAAATTCAAACCACAATTGAGATTAGTTATACTATATAATTTAAAATCGAATAATTAAAATCAAAATCAATATACATTGAATTTTAATTGAACTCTAAAATTGAAATCTTGATTACCTGAAATATACGTCTCTTCAAAGGGTCAGGAGTCCTAGAATATACCAAATAAACTTTTGAAATGCCAATCTATATATGTGAACAAAAACATAAAATTGATCCAAATTAGCATATGATTATTGGTAATAAGAACTTATTTACCAAACACAAAATAAAATAAGCACATGTACCTCTTTAGGTTGATCTTTTTCTTTATCTCCTTGAGGTGTTTCAACACCCACTCTTTGAGGTGTTCCAATAACTACTCCTTTAGGCGATGTGTCCCTTGTCAACATATCTGTAAAGCTCATAATTGCCTATAAATAAAATTGACAAGTACATATGAAACTACCAATCTATGTCGACGTATGTATAATCAATATAAGATCTTAAAAATCTTAATTCAATCCAATTTGAGTTCAATTACCTTCCCCTTATCTAGATTTGTGCCTCCATAGTCTGGACGAGGCTGCACCTCACTCACACTGGGTATTTCCTACAGGAGGAAAACAAGATAAACATATAAGCTATTATATAATTTCATTAATGACAATTCAAATGACAAGCAAGTATATAATATAAAATGTAAATAAGTGAGTGCGAAAATATATATTGCATGTGTGTCCAAGCCAAATGAAATGGCCCTAAGGGTGCTATCAGTCACCCGTGCGAACTCCTTAGACATCAACTGTTAAGTAGACCATGTAAATAAATATTAGTACTTGATACTATCTCTTATTAATATTCATTTAAAAACAAATGCAAGTTATGAAATTACAACTTAAATCTCACCTGTGTCACTATTCCAGCATCTCCCTCTCTAGCAGGAGAGGACTATGTAGGGTGCGCTCCACTCCCCTGCGACTGATCTATAATGTCTACATCATGAAGGTCATAATCAGAAGTGTCCAAGGGATGCTCATCGGGCTGTACAAGAGGACCCAAGCATATCTGACGGCACATAGTGCAAGCATGTGGCACACAAAGATGTGGACCTAAGGAGGATGATGCAGTAGCACTCGAGCTTTCGCCAACATAACCAAAATGTGGCTGAGCTACTGTAGAAGCATGCAGAACCAAATGACCACTCAAAGAGTGAATAGCCTGAATAGTCTGTGTGGATGCATCCTCGATAATCTCTGGATGATATATTGGAGGTGGTGGAGGAAAGGGGAGGAAGGAGAGGAAGGGGAACATTTGGGCGTGTGACTACTCTAACTGCCCCTGGTCTATCCTGGGGCATACCTCCACCGACACCCTAGAAGGGTTTAATGTCAAAGTAATTGACATGATTCCCTAACACAAACTCAACATATAATTTTTTAATAAAGTAAAATGGTATGTCGGAATTATTGTTCGGTGGTTTATCAAAAACCATACAATAACAATCCCAAAAGTTAGCTACAATGTCCCTATGCATGCACCATTTTATGGAAAGTTTTGTTTTATTAACATTCACTAGCAAACCGGTGTGGGGGTCAATGAATAAAGAGGCTATTTGGGCTTTGGTTATTTGGAGATCTTTCACATCATCGTAAGACAATCCATATCGATAATATTCCCTCATGTCTTCTCACCACAAATAAAAGGAATTATGTTGGGTGGAGAGGGTTTTTATATTTTTAATTATTTCCTTCAATGTGTTTGTCATATCTTTCAATCGAGGCATTGTCTGATAAATTTCACAAATGCCCCTCAATTGCCGTAATTTTTCACCAATTAAGTCTTCAATTGGTGGCTGCGGAGGTGGTGGAGCATTTGGCTGTGGAGGTGGTGGATCATTTGGCATTTGTGGATTTACATTCGCAGCCATAATACCTGATTAAAGTTAAAAACTAATTAAACTAATTGAAATTACACAATATAAATGAAATTATTGTAAAAAACCCTAGGTTTTAATAAAAATCCAAAAAAAACCATACTTTTTCACAAAAATCATTAAAAAACTCTTATTTTTGATAAAAATACATCAACAACACTAATTTTTAATCAAGAGCCATTTCAAAACATTAAGTTTTAATAAAAAATCAATGTAAACTCTAGTTTTTAAAAAAAATCAATAGAAAACCGTATTTTTGATTTTTTTTTAATAAAACCTACTTAAACTTAACAAAATCTATAGAAAAATCGATTACAAGATTGAAAAAACCAAATACATACCTTTCAAATTGGATATCGGATCAAAAGGGATATCGGATTTGGGTTTCTCCTCTTGCGCCTGCGTCAAACTGTGAGAAATGAATTTAAAGAGTCAGCTATTTTTTTATATACAGTTTCCAGAAATCGGATATCCGATTTGTGGAAACTACCTTTGGTTTTTGGTTCGGGTAGAAATACTGACACCCGAACCTAGAAAAGTCAACTCGACCATTTCCGCGTTTTTGAGTCGATTCAAAACGTGATTTTTTCTCATTGCCACTTTTTGGTCCATTATGATCCTGCACATACCCTGATAATATAAAGTCTTCATGCAATGTGGTAATGCGATGTGATACAATTCCAGGGTAAACCTATAATAGTGGTGTACAATTTTGATGAGGAAGGAAATTTGTAAAAATGCTCACACATTTGAAATTTCATGTTTTTAAGGGTTCGTTCGAACTAGGGGGTTCACACGAACCCAAAAGAAGGGTTCGGTCAAACCCCTAGTTCGAGCGAACCCCCTTTTGCATGGTGGGTTCGCTCGAACCCTATGATGTCACGTTTCTTCATAGAAACGAATGAAAAATTCAAAAAATAGGGGGGTTCGAGTGAACCCCCCTTTGAATGAACCCCCCTTCACCCTTTCGAGCGAAAGTGGGTTCATTTGAAGGGGGATTCACTCGAACCCCCCTTTTTTGCCCTTCTTCCCTTCTTCCACCAAATTTTAGCAGATTTTTGCCCTTCGAAGCTCAGGTTGAGGATGAAAATGGAGGGGACTTCACAAACCCAACTAGAAGATGGTAGTCCTCAGAATGAGCTATCCAATGAATTAAATTTTAATATGTTTTGGTTTTATTATGTATGTGTTCTTTTAGTTTTATTAAACATAGGTTTTTCACCGAAAATCAAGCTCTCTATTTTGCACATGTGGAAAAATAGCAGATTATCAAAATAATTTTTTTTTAAATACGTTGAGGCTGGGTTTTGATGTCCTTGATCCATTAAAAAAATAAAAATTGAATTTCAATTCATACAAAAAAAGTTATGTTGTATACAGTCCGCCTATGTCTGAATTGCAATTGGTTTGACTTTGAAACTTGAAGGAAAAAATATTCAATAAAAAACTATGAGACCAAATGAAAGTGCTAGATATCGTAATTATAAATCTTAATTCGAAAAAACTAGAATTTTATCCTTCATACAAAAAAAGTTATGTTGTATACGGTGAGCGTCACTTTTTTAAAATAATGTTTTTTGAAAAAAACCAGTTTTCGTGGGAGATGGAAAAAAAAGTGCAATCTGATTCCAAAAATTTTGAATTTTTTTTTTTTAGAATCTACAGATAAAATGTGATGAGACTCTAGTTTGCATCATCTTCAAATTCCTCACGGTTTAGCCGCTATAGGTTCCCGAATATGAAGATTTAGTTAAAAATAATAATTGCAGTGTCCAATTTGACCAAAAATTGTAAATCATTAATGTGGAATCACCCTCCATCTAAATATGGTGATGAATGTAAGCATTTGAATCTATCTTTGAAAGGACTTCAAGGAAGAAAAAAATATTGTATGTAAATATGACACCGCACTAACACCATAAATCATCCAGCAATTGCTTTGCCTTGACACAATATTTCACATCTCTTCATATTCAAATTAAAGAAGAATTTTTTGAAAACTAACTTCAAATTATTGACAATGATAAGGAAATGCATGATTTGTTCAATAGTTGCCAAGTTATCATGTTCATGGCTTTGCAAGGTGCTTGACACCTCACAAACCTATGTAGCAACTAACAAGCTAGCGCATTTAATCCTTATCTTTAACCCCTAGTGAGAGTGGAGCCCCATTTGATGACTCATATTGTGCCTCATCTACCACCGCTTAAATGTTTTTTGAAACTTTGTACTATTTTAATCTTATCTTTGTGAGTTGGCGTGCACAAATGAAGACTTTTTTAACCTTTTTTAGATTGGAACAATGTAGAAAGAAATCCAACATATTTTTTTCTAAGACCTCCTCTCTTTTACTTTTATATTCTATCTCCATAACCATTACGTAACCATTACACCTCCTTTCGATACAAATACTAGTTTTTAAATAGAAACAATTATAATAGTATAACCCACCTCTTCCCCGTAGAGATGAGGAGATTCCACCTAATACAGAATTCAACGGTTGACCTCTGACCGAGAAGCACTTAGCGACTGCCAATAGATCTACGGGAACAGCTGTTTTTTAATGCTTAAAAGTTGGAAAGGAAGTTTCATGAGAAACGAGCAATGCAGGTAAAATGTAAACATCTCCGTTCTACAGCAATAATTTTCTTAAACGCGACCAATCAAATCAAACAAACCCTGCCGCGAGGGATACGTTCAGGTCTGATTGAGACTGAAAACGAGCGGCCTGACCAGACCATTGACGGCAACTGTTCACATTAAGACAGTCTCCGTCTGATAGACGCGATTTAAAGCCATATCTTTTCTGTGGATCAAAATAAAGCTGTCTTTTGATTATAAACAGGCAAATGCTGAAACAATGGGGAAGGTTTCTGCTGTGACAAACACAGAAGCCATGGGTGTTCCATGGGTTTTACCATTTGTTTTCATGGTGTTTACTTGGATGGATGGCAGTCAAGCACAAGAACATAAAAGTACATTGCTTAGTCTCTCCTATGATCAGCTAAATTCTTCTGGATTAAAACCCAGCGATAACCAGTACTTGGTTTCTCCAAATGGTGTATTTTGTGCCGGTTTTTATAACTTGACAGCGAGTGGTTATGCTTTTGCTGTGTGGTATGCCAATGATTCACAGCGGACTCTGGCATGGGTGGCAAATTCAACATCTTTGGTGGGCAGAAATTCTTCTCTCATCTTAAAGAACGGAACTTTTACAATTATAGATGAGAAAGGGCTGATCGCCTGGAATCGGAGTGTTTCTGATTCAGAAATGGACCTTACCTTACACGATTCCGGTAACTTGGTCCTCAGTACAAGCGAGCCCCAGCCTGCTTGGCAGAGCTTCCACCAGCTTCCTACAGATACTCTTCTTCCAAATCAAAACTTCACCAAAAACGACAGACTGGTGTCAAGGCTTGCAAACGGTACCTATGGCAGTGGCAACGATTACTATTCTCTTTCTTTAGACGAAACGTCCAACAAAATCAGCTTGTATTACATGAAGGAACTGCAAGGCCCGACACCGAAAACGTACTGGCAATCAGAGGGGAGCTTTCCAGCACTTAACCTGGACGACAATGGATTTCTCAATACAAGCAGCGTGGATAAATCTAATTTGATCATGGCGTCCGACGCTGGCGAGCATAACCGCTTGAGAAGGCTCGTTTTAGAGAGCAACGGGAACCTTCGGCTGTATAGTCGGAAAAAGAATTCCCCTTCTTCTTCCTGGGCTATAGTGTGGGAAGCGGTCTCAGAGCACTGTAAATCCATGGGTATTGTGGAGAGAATGCTGTGTGTAAGGTCAACCAATCGTGGAAACCAGAGTGCCAGTGCCCGCCCGGTTTCGAGCAAAGCCCTGGCGATAATCGAAGCTGCAAGGCGCGCACTGATATCAAGTACCCCTCCGATGTAACATTTGTGCCGCTGGACTACGTCAATTTTGGCGGAATGAATTCTCAAGACCTGCCGGTCAGTAGATTACAGGATTGCAAAGACTTCTGTAAGAACAACAGCAGCTGTGTGGGATTCGCGCACAATCTGGACAATGGAAACTGTGTCTATCAATTCGGCAAATTGGTGAACGGGTATTGGTCTCCAGAAGCGCACACGCGCATGTATTTGAAGGTCTCTGCAAGCGGGAAAGATCATAATAACCCCTTTTATGGACTCTTCTCCGTAGTCGAAAATGTTTGTCCATCTCTGATAAAGCTAGCGTTTCCCCCGAAGGCTTCGGACCACACAACACGAGATCTCGCAATAATCTGTTCCTTGTATGTCGCGGAGCTTTTGTGCGGAGTTCTTGCTTTCTGGGCATTTCTGAGAAAGTATTCGAGATTCAGAGACATAGCACGAATATTCGCCCTGGATCTTATGCCTTCTGGAGGGCCCAAGAAGTTCACATACGCAGAGCTGAAAGCAGCCACAAATAACTTCAGTGACAAACTGGGCGAAGGAGGATTCGGGCCCGTATACAGGGGGCGTCTGCCCGATCAGAGGCAGATCGCAGTGAAGACGCTCCAAGGCCTTCAACACGGGGAGCAGCAATTCTGGGCTGAGGTCACCATTATAGGGCGGATCCATCACCTGAACCTTGTTCGTATGTGGGGCTTTTGTGCAGAAGGGGAGCACAGACTGCTTGTATACGAGTACATAGCCCACGGATCACTAGACAAGCATCTGTTCCACGCGGACGGGGCGAATGTAATGGACTGGGGCATCCGATACCGCATAGCGTTGGGAGTGGCGAGGGCCATCGCGTACCTCCACGAGGAGTGCCTAGAATGGGTTCTCCATTGCGACATCAAGCCGGAGAACATTTTGTTGGACGAGAGCTTTTGTCCCAAGGTTTCCGACTTCGGTCTGGCAAAACTGCTGGAAAAAGAGCGCTGCCTGAGCATGTCGACCATCAGAGGAACGCGAGGGTACTTAGCGCCGGAATGGTTTGAACTCAACCCAATCACCGCTAAAGCGGATGTGTACAGCTTTGGAATGGTGCTTCTCGAGATTGTTAGCGGAAGAAGGAATATGGTTGTACCCAATAATTCCGAGATGGTGAGCGGTGACTGGTATTTTCCTGCTTGGGCGTTCGAGAAGGTGGTGATTCAGAAGATTGTGGGCGAGGTGGTAGATGAAAGGCTGGTTGGAGTAACAGAAAATCGCAGTCAGTTGGAGGCGGCGGAGAGAATGGTGAAGACAGCGTTCTGGTGCATTCAGACTCGGTCCGAGGAGAGGCCTTCTATGGGGAAGGTCGCCAAGATGTTGGAAGGCAGCGTGGAAATTGAGAAACCACCAAAGCCTCAACTCATGTCTGAAGTCGATGGAGATACACAGCTATCTCATAGCGGCATGCCATACATCGAAAAATCTGCAATCAGCCTCTCTTAAGATATCCAAACCAGGTAGGTAATCCCATGCTTGTTTCGATGAGATAATTTTACGTGAAGGGCACGAGGCATGTATGGTTAAAGACTGTCTGAGTTGTCCTATTAAACATTAGTCTGTTATCGTTCTATTGGTCTAGTGCTATAGTTTTTGAGTCTAGAAGATGCCGCTGCAGCTCTCGTATCTGGTCACATGCTTTAACAAGTGTCATGAAGTGGGAGTACCCCTCTCTATAGCTATTGATATAGCAATAGCAAAGTCTTAGTATTGAATATTGGGATAGTTAAATGGTTGATAATGTTTTTATATTTTGAATCCAAGTTTAATATTATATAATATAATGTAACTTTTTTTAATTATAATATATTATTCTTAGTCTAGTATATTAATGATGATTATATTTGATAATTATTAAAGATTTTCTATTAATTTAATTCAATCGATGTAATGATTTTTAAGATAGGTTAGAATCTTATATATTTTAATAATATAGTGAGTGCTTTAATTTAGTGTGTACTAGAAGTATGTTCAGTAACAATTGCTACTATTTGGACTAATTATTGAAAATATATTATGATATTGTAATTATTTATTTATGTTTATACTTGTGTTGTGTTGGTTATGAGTGATAATCAGAAGTTGTGGAGTGTGCTCCAGTATTGATAAGTATTAATAACTATCAATCACATCTTGGTGTGTAATGGGCACACTGAATGGTCGAGTGGTAAGCGAATTAGGAAATGATGTTGTTTGTGCAACAAAGGTCTCAATGGAGAAGTGATAGCTTCTAATCAATTATGCATCCACTTAGAAGGATCCAAACACAACTATAACAAATCCTTTGAATTAGGAAGATAATCAGACTCCATTACCAAATTATTTGATAAATACGAATAACTCGTATAAGCATAAATGTTTGATATATGGAGAATCTTGGAAAGTAAATTATTTGTTAATAGATGTGTATAATTTGAACCTTTTTTTTGTAAGAAAAGACAACATTAGTTTATTTGATATCTACAAATAACCCATATAAGTGTATATGTTTGATACATACAAAATCTTGAAAATATAAAATTTGTTAATACTTGAGAATCCATGTTTGATATTTTTTTGTGAGAAAGTAAATAATTAAGAAAATTGAGGATTAATGGAATGTGCATGATAAAATTGTTAAAAAAAAATCTGCAGATAATTGATTATACATTATTATTTGGCATATATGCATATGATTCTGTAAATGTATCATCTTGACTGAAGAATGGAGACATCAAATTTATATATTTAAGAAAGAAAGTGTTTAAAAATTGTGTCATTAAATTGAAACTTAGAATCAAGTCATATAACAATAACATATAAAAGGTAGAACAATAAAATAAATATAATATATAATTTATATTATATAGTTCATTTTTTCTAAAATTGGAGGTAAGGAAGATAGTTACTTTGAAATGTATTGAATAAAGAGAATAATATAAAAATGTAAAGGTTAAGTTTGAAATAATAATGACTAAATAAATTATAGAACCTGGAGTTCTTGTAATTTTGTTTTGAGCATTTCAAGAGTTTTCATGTGATAATGACATCAATTGATCCTCTTCCTTTTTTCAATGAGAAAAATTCGGGCTTTGTTGCATGGGTGCATGTATTTGGAATGTGAAGGCAAGGTGTATGCAGAGACTTGAAATTTCATGGAATCTTGAAGTAGCCATGAATGTCAATGCCTATCAATCAATGTTTCCAATGTTGAATGTTTCCCTTTGAAGTGTAAGGCCATGTGATTTGTTTATTTTAAGGCCCATGGAATTTTTTAGTGGGATTTGGTGGCATTGTGATTCCAAATTGAGCCTATATAATGTATGAATTGAACAATAACAAGCAAGGGAAGTTGTGATGTATTTTCCCTGTCTGTGTTTATAATTGCTTTGACTTGTCGAAGTGCATCATTCATAAGGCTTGTTTCTATCCACAAATTTGAACATAACATAACCTCTTTGCTAATACACAAGAGGATCTTAGTTCGATTGGTCATTATGGGTGTTTTGATTGAGAACATGGTGGACTTGAAATGTTTGGTAGTTGGAATATATGAAAGTAGTAGCTATAATTCATTGTAATGGATTGAAGTGAGGATCTCCCCATTCATGGTTCAAGTTTAAATTTCACATTGACCTTGAGAATGTTGAGTTCATCTAGCTAAAAAGGAAGGCCTAGGTATAGAATCGAAAAAGACTTGTCATTCATGTTGGTTGTTTTCTTACATTCCATCTCCCTCATTAGAAGGTGTGTCATAATCAAATTCTTCAATTGGTTCAATTGGTGTTGTCACATGTGGCATGGATGATAATTTCATCACTATAATTTGATTTTTTGATGAACCAAAATCATTATGAATGCTATGAAATGAGGGTGAGTGCAGGATCATGGGGATCCAAAAAGTGTTGATATGACAAAAAAATGGTTGACAACCTCTTTTTTATCCAAATTTGATGAAACAAAAATGGTTTATTGAGAAAATTGTCAGCTTTCCAAAAATATAAGATATGTCTTATTTGGAATTAAATAGATAATTATTATTAATTTTATACGCATTCTAACTAAAGTCCTAATTGACAGGTTGATTGAAAAACATCTATAATTCTTAAATAATTTCACATTTTTTGAATCCAAAAGATGCAACACATTCCATGCTTCCCATACTATAGGATAAAAAAATGAAAATTTAAATTGTATAATTTTTTGACCAAGTTATGGTGGTCAGACAAACAAGTTTTGATATTTAAAAAAAATAATAATAACTCATTATTTACTTGCAAAAAAATTATTAAAAAAATGCAGCACATTTGGGCATGTGTCCTCTACTTATATTGAAAGTTTCAAATATATATATATATATATATATATATATATATGTATGTATATTTCTTGTACTTAGGTTGATGAGACATACACTTGCTTTTTATTTTTTCTTGAAAATTTAGTATTATTGCATTGAAATTTCAAATTTTCACCAAATAGATTTACTTGTTTCCAAAAAAGAAATAGTATCTTAGAAAGTACATTCAATTTGAGCTACAAATTTTGTTCTTACATATTTTTTAAATTATGCTACTAACTTATTCATTTTTTTATGTCAAGTTGCCTAAATTTGATTTTAATTTTCATTGCCACTTAAGGGCCTAGTTTGGACCCCATGTTCCTACACTGACCCATGGTATCTTAGTAGTTCACTCCACAAAATTCTTGATTTTCTTTTTTTAATATTTTGCAAGGATGGTTATGAACTATGGAGAGACTTAAACAATAGCTATTGTAGAACACTATTTCCATTTATTGCACTTCCAAGATGCTTTGAAGATCTTTTTTTTAGTCACTTCAATATGTGACA
Organism: Sequoiadendron giganteum; assembly: GCA_007115665.2. Classification (NCBI taxonomy): domain Eukaryota; kingdom Viridiplantae; phylum Streptophyta; class Pinopsida; order Cupressales; family Cupressaceae; genus Sequoiadendron; species Sequoiadendron giganteum. The sequence continues at coordinate 49,356,476 of CM021110.1, forward strand.
TCGTCTCTAGATATATGGGTTGTGTGATGTAAACATCAATGTAGGTTGGGGATGTGGTTGTGGATGTGGGTGAGACTAGAACACATTTGATTTTTTTTTTTTGGTTTACATTTAAAGGAACAAATGCTAAATAGGGTGAGTGGTAGTTTTAGTAGAAGGTGGCGACTCCCATGTATTCGATGCTAGAGGGGATAATTTGACATTTAAAATAATTTTTGAGCTCCTACTAAGTATTTAGAACATTAAAAATATAATATATTATATAATATTATATTATAATTATCTCTCTATATCACTTATCTTTTGCTCCCCTCCCTTTTTGTCTCTCCACTTCTTTGTCCCCTCTTTCTTCTACTTTCTCTTCATCTCTTTCTATTTCTCTCTTCATCTACCCTTTGCTTCCTTTGGCTCTCTCTCAATCTATATATTAAAAATATACTATATACTCATTACATATTATATTACATTTATTATTTTATATATTATTTAAAATAATAAATATAGTTATATTATAATTTTATAAATAAAATAATAGATATAGTTATATTATAATTTTATAAATAAAATAAATATATAATTAAATAACAAATATATATAAATATTTAGGATATGAGATTTTAATAAAAAATTAATTTACATTGTATAAAATATAATAATTTTATTTTACAATATCATAAATTATTAATATTCAATGCTAATAATTTTCATATTCATGTTACTATGAGGCAAAAAATTCAGTTAAAAAATTCAAAAAAAAAATATTTAAAAATATTATATAATATATATATCGTAAAAATATAATATTGCTTGTAGATGGCTAGCATGCAAAGATATGACAAGGGCACATGTAGAGGCATTTGGCCATTATTTAGAAATTTAGAAGAGGGCTGAAGACTAACTAAAAGGTTGGCATATTTTATGCTCCCCTTGTTTCTCATTTCAACAAGTGGTGATTGGTTATTTCAAAAAGTCATGCTTTTCAAGTATGAACACAAACAAATCCCCAAAATTGTTATAACACCCATTACAACCTTCATTATTTCTTCTTTTTGGTTCTTCTTTGAGAGGAAGATATAGTCAAGTTTAGGGTTCTTCTATAATCAATCGTGGGAATATTACAAAAGCATATATAATTGAAGGATTTTGTTGAACTCAAATTGAGAAATCATGGCAACACCTGAAGGACTGTTTTTTATCAAGGAGTTGCTAGATAATTTGTAGCTTTTTGACGAATGAAAAAATGGTAAGTCATTTTCTACCCATTACATAGTACATTTTACCTATGTTTTGTTAAGCGACTGTATGAATTACATCAATACTTTTCCTTTCATAGTTTCTACAACCTATGAAGCTTAATTTGTCCCAATAGATGGAAATTTTAAAAGTTATGAAAGTTAGATAATTCCTAGCATAATAGCTATTGGTGCATTGTAATTAATGTAACACCATGACATATGCATCCTACAATATCTAGTTGAAAAATGGATGTTAATAGAAAAACTCATCAATAACATATATTGATGGTGATCCAAAACATCACATATAGTGATAAAACACAATAATGCATAAGTGTCCAAGGTGCACAATCAAAAGACCTTGATATAAATACAAGGCCCCACCAAAAAGTATAGTATAAAGGGTCAAAGCATGTGTTATTAGACATTATATAAAGCATAAATACATGCCAAAAAGGAGGTTGAAAGAATTGAAAATTAGAGGAATTTCTCCATCTTGAGCCTCTTTTTGGAGCAAGCAAGGTATTGATAATTTGTAACCACAGATAGTTGAGTATGGGATTTCATAATTCGAAGATAGGAAAGTATCTATTATAGATGAAGCTCAATATGGATGGTTTCTCAAGCAGTTCAATAGTTTATGGAGTTGGGAACTATACTCTTAAGAGGGTCATTAGATATGAAGTGTTGTAGATGTAGCTTAGCATGGATGTTTATCCAATAGTTCAGGAGATCTATGATCCAAGATTTGGAGGTAGAATCTAAGAATTTGAGAATTCAACTTGGGATTTACATCTCTACGAGGATTATGAGTTAGATTCATAAAGTTCTACCTAGTTCAAAAATTGTTTTCAAAGAGAGTCTTCTAAAGAACATCACATTATGACAAGTTAGTTTATTTTTTAATATAAACTTTAAGTGAGAGTGATGAAAAATAATGTTTACATAATATACTAAAGTCACTGTAATAACTTAGTAATGTTATCAATTAAATTTTGGTAATTAACATATATTAATTGTGAGTAGATTTTGAGATAATTATATTTTGAAAAGACTTTATAAAAATCATATTATATATATAAATAACCAACATAAATAGCATAATATTATGATATCCATCCAATATTTATTCATTTTACTATGATAATGTAATATATTTTGACATAATTTATCTCTTATCATTTTTAACAAATTAATGAACACTTAAAAAAATGTATTAAAAACTCATTTGTGTGACTAGATTAATCACACTAAACTTTATAAACAACTCAAATAATTTATTGAAAAAATGGCTTCCGTCAACAAATTCATCTCTAATAATTCATCGTCGTAACACATTCATCTCGTCAAAAATTCACTGCCAGCAATATGATATGAATTATTGGTGGTGAATTTTCCACGAAATAAATTATTGACGATGAATTTTCCTAGAACCATAAAAAATTATCATTGTATCACTTTTATAATAACAACATCAAGATGCGTTGCAATGGCGTCCTCTCGCTTCCTTTCCTACTCTGCATAGATTTCAAATTCCTTCTTGTTGCTTGTAGACGTGGGTTGTGCAGACTGTCCCTTCAACGGGTGAGCTGGTGGTCGATCTTTCTCTTGCTTCTATTCCTCTGCCTGCGCTCATGGGTGACGAGGCTCATGATTTCCCTTTGCATGTTCCTAGGTGCATGACGATTCCTGCACTCTGGGAGCCTGCGGTTGCTACAAATATGCCCCTAGAGATGTTGGGAGCTTCTGGTTTCGATGTTGGGAGGCCTAAAAAATTTCACCCCTTCCGTCCCCTCCATCCCTGCTACTGGTGGCAGGGCTTTGTTGGGTTCTAGGCCTGCTATGCCTAGGTTTTCTTTTGCCAATGTTGTGTGTGGGGGCTCATCTTCTCCTCGGTTATGTGGTGTTGCGTCTTTCGGAGGTCCTGCTGCTCCTTTTGCTGGGAAAGTTGTGTTGATGCCTTCTCCTTCCCCTCTTATTGTGGTTTTGGGGGAGGATGTTCGTACGAATGAGAAGTTATTTTCTTAGAATGGGTTGATTTATAGGTTTGATATATTGTGGATCCATCTCAAAGATTATGTACTGGTGTCGTGTTACGTATGGGAAGATTAAGATTTACCCTTGTGCAAATGGTTTTTCTTTTTATGGCTTTTGATTTAGTCTTTGATCGTGTTGCAATCTTGAATTCACTCTTGGTTTTGGGGTTAGCATTCCTTTATTCTCAAGTCTTGGGTGATCTTTTTTAATCCTTTCACCAAATCTTTCAACTAGTTGTTGGTTTAGATTCGACTCTTGAATCTTCCATTCCATTTCTGATGCAATTCTTCTTATATGGGTATGGGTAATTCTTTAGGGAATTTTATTATGGTGGATAATGTTACTATCATGTTTTCTCACACCACATATGCTCATATTCTTGTTGAGTTGGACTTGTCTTCTCCTCTTTTGACAGAGGTTGTTTAATAGGTTTTGATTGTTGGTCGAGCCAATCTCTAGACTATGAAGGCATCCCTTTTCAATTTCAACAATTATTTTCTATTGGTCACTTGGCATCGAATTGTCCTTGCTTGAAGGTCTCTTATTCCTCCTCTTGATGGAAAAATGCTAAACATGAAATTTTGACGATGAAAGGTTCTACGGTTGACATTGATTGAAAGGATTTTGTCCTTCTTATAGTCATTGAAGAGTTGGGTCTCACCTCTCCTGTACCATAGGCAATTTCTAATTCATTGTTGGTTCCTAGGGGTGTTGTGTGTGAGCCTCTTTCGACTTTCTCTATTTCCCCTCGATGGTCTACCTTTTTGGCTCAAGCCCCCTCTTGTGGCTTGTCTCCTAATAGTAACATGGATGCATGTTCTCTTCACACATCTCCCTTATCAAGTGGTGGGGATAATGGGTTTTGGATTGTTGTTCATCATAGGAAGAAAGGTCTTCTGAAGCATGTCTTACATTCTCATTCCTAGTTTAGGGGTGTGCATCCTTCAACTTTTAGTTTTTCTATTGCCTAGTTGTGTTGTTTGGTGGTTATTGGTCACCAACAACTTTGTTAAAGGGCTTTGGCCCTTCTTCGCCTTTTTCTTATTATTTCTTTGTTCAACTAATTATGTGTTGTTGATATGCTTTTTTGACCAATGTAGGTCTATTTTGGTTTGCCTTTAGGCAATTTTTGTAAAGGGTCGAGACCCTTGTTTCTTGCTTAATCTAACAATAAAAGCATCAAGATACAAACTAATGTAGAGTGAGAAAAAATAGACTACTTAGAAAGCCTTGTATTTACATACTGATATAAAAATAAATATTTCTTATTATTTTTATAAATTCTATTTATTATTTTATTATTTTTTAATGTCAATAATGTTTTTCCCAACTATGTGGATTGGATGAACTACAAAATTTTAAATTTTCAACTAGATGAACTTTTATTAAATCTTTTGAAGTGAAAATGAAATTGAGATGGACATTAAGATTAAACAAATTAAGATGCAAATAATTGGCTTTGAGTATAGGTGTCTAAGGATGAATAAATGATTTAAATATGACATATTATAAAAATAGAATTTATAGATAATAAACTAAATGTTAGGAAAGGGTTCTTAACTTTTTCTTAATGTTAAGAGTTTTAAAATGTTATTTTCAAGTTACAAAATAGATAAGTTCATTTTTTGAGTTATAAAGGTTAATTTTGAAAATAAACATTTCAAGTTGTTCAACATCGGTTCTCTATTATTCAGTATATAGATCTTTATGAACTCTAAAATTTTGAAAAATAGGCCCAATCAACCTTCTGTAAGCTACCGAAATGAGATATGAGCTAAACACATAACCTAAATCACTCATTCCACCATAAACATTGGGGGTCACAAAAAGTAACCAAGAGAAACTAATTGGTTGTTATCCTCAAGGAAGAGCCAAATAATTGGATAGGGTTTTGGTTCCCTTTTTGTTTCATGATGAAATGTGATGATTAATTGGAAGATGTAGATAGCTAGGCAAATTAAGACTAAAGTGATAGATTGGAAAAATTTGGAAAATGTAGAATAAAAATACAAAGACATTAAGTAAAATTGGAAAGTGCAGATAGAGAAGAACTTGACATTCAAATTTGAGGTTAAACTGAAAAGATAGGGGCATTGGGTGCCCTAGTCTAAAAGTGCTGATTTTTAGAGTTTGATAGTACAAGTGGAGCTATGTCTCTAGGTCTTTGACTGTGAAAATCCAGATATGAAGTCTAATAGTTTGTGAATAATCAACTTGCCCTAATTTGATGACAAGTAGTGCATGAATAGTTGAATTAGTGTTTCTGATTCCTTGGGATGTCAAAACCACTTCAATCAACTTTAGACTAGTAACCTACAAGATGGACAAGGGAGAAGGGTTGTGTTATATAGAGGTTTACCTTGGTCAAACCTTGTTTTGGTGTTTCCACCTCTGAAAATGGCTATGATGATTATGATATAACTCACATGCTCTTGAGGTAGTAGAGGAAAATGGAATGAATGATAAATAACACAACTAGAAACCTACCACTCAAATCAAAATTCCTTTTTGGACTGAAGTCACTTTGCTCATCAAATATAAGGAGAAATATGAGAATGCTTGGAGATTCTACAAGTGTTAGTGCTCATAGTTCAATAATAAGCTTAAACATAAAACATATTACAATGCATAAACATGAATTTTCTAATGTGTTGCAGACTCGGATTGACTATAATTGTGTTGTAGATATTCTTCTAAATTCCTCTCTTGAAGTTGCAAGAATTTCCTTTAACATGCTAAAGTAATCAAAATTCAATTAGGTGTTCAAATGGAGGGAAATAATTATATTTATGAGTTTCAACATATTTTGCATTAATTATTAAGATAGGCTGACAAATGAATTCAAATTCTTAAATATATTGAGGCTAACATTAAGATATGATATTTAGGGCCTAATTAGCTGGGATAGGGGCATTGGGTTCCTTAGTTCAACCCTTTTTAGCTCTTCAAAAGTCCACTAAATAAAGATTTAATTGAATTTCTTGAATTTAACTCTATTTCTCAAAAACAACAATTAAATGGGTAAAATATAAGCACAATTAAGCACATGCACTTAAGAGGGTGTGAGACCTAGTGTGAAATTGTCAAGGGTGACATTTTACGACACTACACTTGTCAAATCAAAAGTTATGGTCTAGATAGAAGTTGGGTCTCCCACATTGAAAACATAAAAATATTTGACACATAAAAGTGATTTAAGAGGGAGCTACACCATTGATCAACTTCTGATTCATGTTATGATATGTCATAAGACATATTTGAATGGGGATAATGAAGCCAAAATGGAACACCCAAGTTAGGGAGTGGATTATGATGAACTTTCTCTCTTCTCTCCTCTCTTTTTAGCTCATTTTGGTCTACAACTATCCATTTGTCTACTTTAACTCACTATTATGTGGATTATGGATCATAGAGTGTGATCTAAATCATTGATACAAAAATCTCTTAACACAATCAAATCTAAAAACAATAGATAACATGATACATGACATCTCTCTCCCAAACAATACCATTTCTCTCAACTCACACTTAGTTGATAATGGTATTCTTTTAATCCCAAATTCAATAGATGAAGTGACCAACACTATTGATAAGTTAGACATATTTTATACCATTTTAGGGTCTAAATTGGCTATCCATAAGACTAAGTTTATCATGACCACCCCAACCTTTTTCTTTCCTGGACCCTAGGCAAGTGGAGAGAAGTAAAATATGGCTCCATCACTAGGTACCTCACCATTGCCTTCAGTGTTAGTGTGTCTCTCAATGACACGTGGAAATGTTTTTTGAATAAAAACAAAGAGAAATTCTTGAACTAGACTAGTAGATTTTTATCCATGACTAGTCGCATCCAAGTAGCAAACCAAATTCTATTGACTAGTCATGCTTATTTCTCCTTTATTTGAAGAGGTGATACTATATAAAATGTTTTAGAATCAATAATTATAAAATAATATATCTTATGATATTAAAAAAAATACTTTAAAATAATTGAAATTTTATCTCAAGAGCTTTGATTTTTTATTATAGTTTAGCTTTAAATTTTTTATAAATTATATATGAAGTGGGTCTTAAGCATTCAAAAATTTAAAAACTTTTCAAACAAATCTAAACATTTTAAAAGTATTTTTCTAATTTTATAGAAATACCCACAAAATATTTCTACCATTCACAAATAAATAGAAAAACTTGAAAAAACCAGCTCGATATAATCAACGTACTATCTTCCCAGATTAGGTACTTGGCTCCACCTATACAGCCAGCTGATGCCAAAACAAGCACTGGTTACAGGTAAAAGCTAACCCATTAATAACCGGCAACTATTTCCTGATAAGGCCAATGGGCGACAATGTTAATATGATGAATTCGCCTCTAAATACTATCGAATCTTGGATCCATTTGTATGCGTTTTGTTGTTAACCTCGTCCAAATCTTAGAGTTTCCTGCTGTTGTACAGCTTTTATTCTGGTAATCAACGTTAGCAACGTTGGACTAAATTCCTCCTGCTCCCAATTTAAAGCCCAAACAAGAAAATGAATGCAAAACATATGTAGTTATGGGAACTAAAGAGTTTTTCCAAAGGTGGTTTGTGCATTGTATACACAACAAAAATGCATTTCTGGTTGAAAGAAACGCAGATTCTAGAAAGAAGCTTCCCTGCAGAAAATCTTCATCTTCTAGACTTGTTGGTGTAGATGGAGCTGTTGAGCCGGTTGGTATCGCAGTAGTAAAAGGTAAAGGAGTTTCCACAGAGAATAGGCAGGATTTTGCCAAGGGGGGTAAAAAAGAAAGGAAACTGTATTCAAACTCTGTACATCCTGCTCGAGTTACAAAAGAAAAGCTCTCCATAGATCAGCAAAAAGCAGTACAGAATATGGAGAAGAAACACAACGTACAAATGATTAAAAAGAGAGAAAATGAAGCAACACCAGCTGGTCGAGGAAAGCCCTCTGCGAACCATTTGAAATACCAAAATACTAAGTTGAGGGCAGCCGAGCCGGTGAAAAAAGTTGGTGTTTTAAGCAGCAAGGAATGTGAGAGAAAGTTGGGTGGCAAACCAGAGAAGACCATGAAAAGAGCTCGTGGGCGGACCTTGAAGAAATGTAAAACTCGAAAGGTTGAGCCTTGGTACCCAGTGCTGGATCCTATACCAGAACTGCGCTCCTTTCAAATAGCATAAGAAACCTCGCTCCCCATTAAATTCTTTTCATTTTTCATTTTATCTTGTTTTGATCTGTAATTCTGTCCACCTTATATGTCACTACGTTGGCAGTCTAGAAAGTGGGTCGATCGTATACCAGTTTAATAATGCATTTATTTATTTATCCTTAACTATCAAGAGCAGACGTGCTTGATAGTTAAGCCTAACTATGTAAGGTTGGCTGATTGGGTTTTTTTTGGGTTGTTAGAGGATTTTATATCACATCTATGGTATCGTTAAGTTGTTCAATATGGGAGCACAAGTCTTAGTTTGAAATCTTTTAGGCTGAGAGTTATAGATTAAGGGGTATTCATTTCGTCAAGTTTTCAAGGACACGTCCTTGCCTCATTTTTTATAATGTTGGAGCTTTCTACAAGAAAGTCTTGATCTATGGTAGACTCATTTAGAATCAAAAGATCCATCATTGATAAAAATAAATAAAACATTATTTTTTTATATTTTGTAAAGAGTGTCTCACATAAGCATTGAATGAAGCATTAGGAATTCATTTCATTGGGCTTCAAACACATTCAACTACAATCATTTATTCTTTTCTTTGTTTTGTTAGCTTTTAGAGAGTTTTATATGAAAATGGGAATGATCAACTATTTACTAAATGAATAGGATAGTGAGAACGTCAAAATAGATTGTAGTTAATGAACAATAAATAACTTATTAATCAACGTTATTCAACAATCTTTCAATTTTCCTTCCTTTGTCGCAATAGCATATAACGAGTGGCCAGAAATAGGTCTCCAAATTGAAAATGCAGTATTCTTTTCAAAATAAATAAATCTGTTTTTATTAATCTAGTTCTAGTGGAACTTTTGGTCTCACTCTTATTGAGTTATTAAGATTCACTATACATTTTTTTTTTATAACTAAACATTGAATTTATTTTAATTTATAAACATATGTAAACAAAATATTATTTCATCAAATTTATTCATTCAATTTTTCTAGTTTATTTTTTTTTATAATAAGATTTTTCTAATTAAAATTTTCTATATAAAGTATAGTGAAATATATTCAACTTGTTCTATAAACAAGTAGATTGAAGCTTTAACTTCATTGAGATAATATATTTTTTATTCCTTTTTTGAAAGGCAAATAGTTATGGATATTTTTAGAACTTCAAATACATTGAGGTTTGCATCTAGACCTTGAATCCAGTGATTCCAAGGTCTCAATAAGTGGAGGTTTGAATTTGGGTCCTAAACTAGGTGATGCTTAGTTCTCAACTTGCTAAGTTTTGAACATTAATCGTAAGTCAATATATATGAGAGTAGACTTATGGAGATGGAAATTAGCTTTGTAGTGATTATGGAAATATTATATGAGAGTAGACATGTAATGAATTTAATTAGTATGATATATAATCTATAATCAAATAATAATAGATAACAAGTTTCTTGTGTCTTAAGAAAATAAGTCTTTGTGCTCCACAATCCCTAGCTATGACAATAATTTAATTAATAAAATATTTTTCAAGATGAAACTTACAAGCATTAGCAACAAAATTAATATTAGAACAAAAAAAAATAGGTCATTATATAATGAACTTTATTTGTAACCAAAGAAAACTTGTTAGGAAAAAAATGATATTTTTAATTTTTACGTAAACTATTAAAGTTTGATAGTATAAAAATGGTATTTCATGTAAAAAAATAAATACATGACATTAAAATATGTGATTTAGCATTTTTATTTAATAAAATTTATAACTAGAACAAAAGAATAAATTTACAAAGAAAAGTTACTACCTTTACTATATACATCACTGCATTTTTTAATTAGTTTCTGGTGGGAATTTACAAAGTTTTATTGGTTTCGGGTTTACATTCCAAAATTTTGGTCTTCTTGAGGCTAGGGTTCTATTTGTCTATTGATAGGGGTTCAGTCCTAGGGTTAAAACCCTCACTTGCACAAAGACCCTAGCATTCTTTTAATTTTTTATTGGTGCATGTTTACTTTTTCAATCATTTAAGTTATGACTTGAGGGTCATCATCATCGTTGGTCACATCATCCTAGTAACCTTGGTCATGCATCCCATTTTAATATTTAGCTTAAGTTCTATGGTCCATGGGTCACAAATATTCATGTCTTAATCCTTACTTTAGACAAGGGAAAATAGTTTTTTGACAGTGCTTAAGTCTAGTGTATGTCCCTTAGGGAGGTCCCCTTTTAAGTTGTAACATGGTGCACATTCTATTAAAACTACTTAACAAAGTGCCCACGCCCCATAGACTGAATCTGTGTTGTTCCACACTTCCCCTCCAAGATTTCTTGATGTCATGAAAAATGGCGAGGGATAGAGGGTGCATGCCATATGGATTATCTTTCGCATGGACACTAATAGTGTGTAAAGTGGAAGCAATGGTGGGCCCAATATTTGAGGGCTATGATTGATCATAGAGGTTAAATCCTAGGTGTTCCCTACTTTCCCTCGCTGAAATGCTGACGTCATGAAAATTTACGAGGGATAGTGGGCGGTTGTCGTGTGAGTGCTCAAAGGACTATTGAAAGGAGGAAATATTTCATCAAATATTCTAACAAAACTATAGGAGATTAATGCTCGGGCTACTAAAGGTGCTTTTATTGCATGTGGTTAAAAGAAAATTTAGATGTTTTAATCTTAGTTGTCCATGGGATAAAGGTAAGTATATGCATATGGGCATAAGCCTATGGATTAACTAGTGGGAAAGTTGAAGCGTGTAGGATGGATATGAGTTGTTCCCTACTAGCCCACGACCATTGATCAATATCTTGCAAATCTCAACAAGATAGTGGGTTGGTGACATGTGAACGTCTCATGGCTTGTAAGCTATGGTGGAGGTCACAATGAAAATGAAGGAAAGGAAACACATGGCGATGACTGATTGGCCAGATTTTGAGTCAGCAAAAAAGAAATTCAAACATTTGTGACTCCATCTGAGCCATCTGTTGATCCAACTCATGAGGAGATTAATGACTGTGATTTAAACTTGCAAACAAGACTGAATGAGCCACTTTGGTTCACGTGAGCAAACAATAATGGTGGAAGTGATGTTCAATGACCCAATTGAAGAGTTATTCTACCATAAAATTTAGAACCAAAGCACCATTAAATTTACTTAAGTTTTTAAAAGCATCCAAGGAGTTGTAGCAACATTTTTCAAGCTTTTTGCATCCAGTATTAGAGTTTCCCAGCACTGAACACTAGTAAGTGAAATCTGCTTATTTTGTGTTGAATTTCAATTGAATTTGCATGCATTGCATTAGTTTTCCTTGCCATATTGTGAACAAGGCCTCTTTTAGGGTTTGAAGTTGATTAAATTGCACCCCAGTAGTGTTGAATTTGCACTATTTTCTCGCATTGAGTTCAAGCCCTAGTTGCAATTTACAAACCCTAGCTTGCATTTCTGATGTTGCAATGGCACCCAAAGCCTGCACCTCTAGCTCTGATTCCCAACCACATCCCTTATTTCAAGGCTTTCTTGACCAATTGAAACCCTCAACCAATCATAAGAATATCGGCCAACAAATTTTCCAAGGCCCTAGAATGAAGTAGGGCATTGTCGACAAAAAACATGCCATCAGAGATGCTGCATTACCAGTTACTAGTTGGACCTTATTCAAATAATGGTTTGGGAAGAGGCTTTTGAGTGTTCCCTTGTGTAATGGTTAGAGCCTGGATATGGGTAAATTGGTTGTGCCTAATGTATACTTGGATGTGGATTTGTTGAAAGCCATAGCAACCAACTACGACCCAATTGTTAGGGTTGTAAGAACTCACTCAAGGGGAAGGATGGTTAATGTAACCAAAGAAGGACTTATTGGGGTTTTCAAATTGATCCCTTATCATTCTAAAATGACGAATTTTGATCAGAATAAGTTGAAAGAAGAGTATTAGAAATTAATATTGACTTTCAGGGTATTTGTGTTAACCATCTTCATGGCTAAGGGGAAAGGGGGGGGATAATTACACTAAACCCCTTAGATAAGGAGCCCTTTGAAATTAAGTTCTTTGAGCACTATTTCTAGAGAACTTTTTATACCTTGCACCAAATTTTGGGCTATGAATTAGGGGAAAGGATGTCATCAGCTCTTATGTAAATGGCTACTAATATCCAACATGGGATGATTGGCACATGCTATGATTTTGTTGGCTATTTATTAGAGGAGATGCACAAAGCCTTAGTGGCTCTCAAGAATGGTGAGGGGCAGTAAGGTTTTGGTGGTACTCCCTATTTATGTGTATGTTCTTGTACATGGGAGCCAATTTATTTGGTGAGGATATAAAGATGGATAGAAAGGGTGAGCATGGTAAAGAATTGCATGTTCAAATGTGGACTTCTATATTGGATAGAGATGACCAAAATTCTAATTTTGTAACATTTTCAAATATTTTTGCATCAAGGTTAATGATAGTTTTGGTTGTGAATCCTCCTAGGCTTCTAGTGGAACTACATGATTTTTTGAGGCCAAGGGAGAGAAGGCCTGGTCCTGGTATTGAGCATAACTAGGGAGATATCATCCCACATTCAGATTGCACTATCCTTAGGGTTTATGGCATTGGTTTGACACCCCATGTTATTCCCAAAGATGTGCCTCTAAGGATTGTTTCTTGGAGGTTATGTGGAAATTGGGGAATGTAGAAGACTCACACTTGGTGGGAATGAGAAAAATGAACTTTCTTCCCGATGTATACAGTGTGTCAATTTTTTTATGATGAAAGATGGATGGAAGAACGTCATTCCCAAACTTAAGCACTTGAAGATGAAATTTTATAGAATGAGGAACCATGACCTGAAGGGTGTTATGGTTTCTTTGAAAAATAGAATCATAGTGGGAAGATTCCATCATAATTTCTATTTCCTAAAAGATGTAATCAAAAACATTTTTGATTACCAAGTGTAAGAGGATAGAAAAAAAGAACTGGCTAGCATTTGACAAATTGAAAAAGGAAATGCAAGAGAAGGATCCACAATATAAATCCCTTCTATATATCAAGGATGAAATGTTGAGGGTTGAAACAATATTTTAAAATTTGACAAGGTAGCAGGGAGACTAAAAGAGGAGAGGATTACGAAAGAAAGAGGGAAGGATAAGATAAAATATGCGCAAAAAAAGGGGAAAGCCCCTATGGAAGAGGAGAGACCTACATACCACCCCCCTAAGAAGTTATATGTATTTGCTAGAAGAAACAACACAGTGAAGAAATAATAGACTATTGCCACCCCTACTCAGGCAAAGTGTACAAGAGCATCTTCACCTGTACAATAAATGACACTCCTGTCACCTCCCAAGTTAGTTGCACTTGGGGTTATTGAATTGGATTATCCCATTAGAGAATCACCACCAATAAAGCCCCCTTCACAAAAAAGATGGAGAATTGAATCAACGAGTTTGATTGATTATGATGTTGATTCAAAGGATGAAATAATTGTTACTGAAGAGGAGATGAGTTAAGGTATTCCTCCACCTCCCAGAGAAATAATTCCATGGGAAATGAGCATAATGTTAAAAGAATTTGATTTAAGTGGAATGAATAACACTGATGATGTCAGGGAGGAGGCTTGCACCAAGTTCATGGATGATGATTCATTTCTAGAGACCAAGGCCTTTGGTGAGTTTGTGTGGAGAGCAAGAAGAGATGAGTATGAGGAAAATGTTAATATTGGAATGGTAAATAGTCCTGAGCTCCATAGAGAGGTCATTGAGCATAAGGTACTCCCTAAAATGAAAGAAAAGTACCAGAATATCACACCTAATGAAGGCAGAGAATTGGTAAGGAAAAGTGGTGTGCTTCTACTACTAGAATGGGATATGGCTACAACCATTGGTTTTGATACTATCAAAAAACATGAAAAGCATTTTTTTTTCTACAAAGGAAGAGGCAACAACTTCCTTGCAAAGATCATCTTGTATCCCTGAGTGGGATACCTTAGCAATTTGAGCATTGGCCCCCAACACAAGAAATCTAGAAGTTGCAGAGCCTGCATCCAACCTAAGGGGATGACTAATAATAAAGAGGGTGTCAAATACTTTAGTTGTGGTGGAAACCACATTGGCTATGAATGTTGCACAATTCACTAAGGCAACTACATAGTTCATTCAAGAGAAGTATGAAGCAAAAAATAAAGAATACAATGATTTGGTGGACGATTACAAAAACAATAATATATGACTAAATAAACTACTAAAAATTGCATATAAATGACTAATTTTGGTCACGTGACTATTAGTAGTTTATTGCTAGTCATTTATAACACGACCAAATCTACGACTAAACTATTTTAGTGATTTATTTAATCATTGATTTCTAGTCATTGATTTGGTCATTGATTTAGTCATTGATTGTTGTTAACTGCTCATTTATTTAGTCATGGCAGTGATTTATTTAGTCATTGATTGTTGTTAACTAGTCATTTATTTAATCATGGTAAGTCATTTATTTAATCATTACTTTAGTCATATATTTAGTCATTAATTTAGTCAATAATTTAATCATATATTTATGCATGTATTTATTCATGTATTTAGGCATTACTTTAGTCATGTATTTAGTCATTACAAATCAAATCTAATTTAATTAATCCTCACAAATTTATGCATATAAACTTCAAGTATCATAGATATTCAAATGTTGAAGCACCATGAAATGAAGACTAAAATGCTTGAACAAATATGATTGATCAGACACAAACACAAACAAATTACAAATCAAAAAGAGCCACAATACAGTATTTATAAGTGGAAAAAAGATCTCTCTGAAAATTTACTTCATTAAACCTCATTGGCAAATCAAAATCTCATTGGTTACATTCAATGTCTCAGTGACACTGTACAACTTACAGACACTATATAAACAAAATACTCCTATTTTCATATACTTATAATGTTTTCCCCTTCCTTAACTGCAGTCCTTTTGGAAGGGCAACAACCTCCTATAGGGGCTCAACCCATTTAATCCCTTTGCAACTCCATAGCTTTCTTGCCACTATAGGTTTCGGCTCCTCCAAACTCTTCCTTGTCAGTATTCACCTTTCACTTCTCCAATTTGGAGCTACAACCTGAAAATAGGGTTTCAAAATTTGCACATCAAAAAACTCAAAAAGTTCAAATAATACAAAGGATTCAAACATTTCTTTTCCTTTTCCAACTATGGTACCCAAAACTTAGGCGCTAGATATAGTGAATGTATCAAAATTAGATATAACTGTTATACTTCTGAAGTTTCAGATTTTCTCTTCATTGTATAGACAACAAAAAGGAAAAAGTACAGATATAATACATGCTAACATAGTTGCAAATGAAACAAAATATTGTAACTTTAGAGTGTGTCTTCATGGAGGCATTCTATCAATTGGTAAGAAAAATGCTACTCATTGCGGGTACACACAATAAAGGTAAACAAAATATAAAACTAATAAATTTCATTCACAGCACAAATATAAGAAAATTGTATACCTAAGAATCTTCTGTCATTGATTTTGCCTCATCGAGTATGATGATTTTAAAGGGTGGAGAAAGATAACTACTAAAAATAGCCAAATAAAGGAATAAGCAAAATCAATAAGCTGAAATTTGAAATACTCTATCAAAAATTTTCAAGCTCTAAAAAAATCTCATGGCTTTAGTTATATTATTTGTGGTGCATATATCGCCCGAATTAGAGCATCCCTGCCCTCCCATTTAACGAGCTGCAACCTGAAAATAAGATTTTGACGAGGGTTTTAGAGTATTGCATAACCAATTAGAGCAGATATGAGGAATGTCCACAATACCTGCACAACAAAAATGCATAGAACCACAAAAATTGCAAGCAAATAGATAATAAGTTGAGTCTTCCAAACATTTTTATAAAGAACAAAAAAATTTATCAAGAAATTTTTATTTACATTAGCATAATTCTTGAAAGACCAAATATATTGTGCTTAGAAAAACTCCATGTTTGGTTTTATGTAAAATTACAATTTGCAAGATCTATGACAAAAAAACAAGAAACTTTCAAGAGAAAACACAAAAATATTCAGCTGATGTAGTTCTCTTATTCTTTGATGTAAAATAGCATGCATTTCTTCAAAAATAAAAAATAAATATTCAAAAGCCAAAAATAATAGCATATGCATGGAAGTAGGAGAAAAGAAAATTTAAAGCAAAGAAATAGTTGAAAGCTTTTATTTTCCATCTACTCACAAATAATGTACTTATTTACCATGTATATAAAAAGCGCAACCCATAAGGACAAGCGTTCAAATGACAATTTGGAAAATACTTATTGTATTGAACATATGCCATCGTTCAAGCCTTTTTATTCATGATTGAAGCTCCTCAATGATGCACTCAATGGATAGCCATGGGCTCGCTGGAGGTTTTGATCCAAAACTACTCCATGTTAGTTATCAAATTACATACTGTTAATATTTGCAAAAAAAATAGTCACACGCATAAGGCTCAACTAAATGAAACCACATATTTCATTTTATCAGTGGAAAATTGTAATGTACTACCCATGAACTTCTATTTACAAGACTTGTGAGCTATATGAACTGTTGAACCATCACAAGTAAAGGTAATATCAAGAAAAGGGTCTTGTGAATTATAACTTTAATACACCCTACAAAGCTTGTGCCATAAATCACATATCAACAAAGAGTTCTTGCTAAACAATGAACATAACCAAGGGAATAAATAGCATAATCTATGCAAATATCAACTCCTTTGTCTATGCTTTCTCATGCAATCTTCAAAATAAAAAAAATCAACAACTCAAATACATCAACCTACAGGTTTTTCAATATATTAACCAAAAATAAATTAGAATAGCACACATCACATTGACTCTAGATGGCAAGGGAAAATAAATTGCACTCACTTTCACATTGGACATCCATGATAATAGAATTAATGAAATCCAACCATGAGAAGATACTCTCAAAACTCATGAAATCAAAGCATTGAAATTTCTTACATCCAAGCCAAGGCTTGGATCCCTTTCAACTTCACTGTCAGACAAGAAACTACTTTGAAAGAGTAAAAATGAAGGGTTCAAACTTCTAGTGGGCATCTCAAAAAGTTCCCTTCAAAAAAAAGCAACAAAATGAAGAAGATAGTTGAGTTTTCTAAGCTCTATTGCTTTCTGTAAGTAGCAAAATATCTGTAGCTGCAACCATGAAAAGGTTGCATAAATCTTCATGCTATCTGACTTGGTGGATAAAGACTAAGAAAAAGATGAAAGATCTTGAAAGAGAATTATATTAAGAAAATGCATCACATATTACATTATGATCTTGTATGTTGATGTAACTAGAAAAACCATTTAAGTTTTAAGGCATTACTCAAAGAAAAAAAATATTGAAATAAACAAAATTGAAATAAAACAGATTTAAGGCACTACCAAGAAAAGGAAAGAGTGGCTATTGTTGAGCCCTGCTTTGATATTCTCCAATTTGCACATGTTGTTGCCTGGACTCCTATACAACTGGCATAGACATTTAAAATTTAGGGCATTGTTCAAATTTCAATAAAACAACAATAAAATGGTGTATATCATAAGCTAATCTGTTGATTTACACAACCTCTTGTCATTGTAACATGCATAAACAATTTAAACTTTTGCAGCTATTTATATTACTGATACAATGTTTCCTAGTTATCTCTTACACTTTTTAAAAAGATGAATTCATGCAAGACAACAAACAAATAGACAATATTCAATTAGTGATTTACAACTGCCTTATTCTTGAACAACTGATCAATAGCTTGATTATTGATTGTAAATTTGTAATTGATACGCTTGAAAGTGTCCTTGCCTCTGTGTAAATTGGATATTTGGATGAGGATATGAACATCCATCAAAAGCATATTTGAAAGTAGATTTTTATCAGATATTGTAGTTGCAAATTCCACTAATTATAATAAAGATAAATAGTTTTACCTTTCTTTGCATCAACTAATGCAATTTTGATAACTTTTAGAGGATCGACAATGCTAGCCTTTATCATATCAACATACTCACCTGCAAGTTGCAACACAACATTAAACTTATTAATTAGACTCAACATCTAAGAAAGAAAAAGAAACTTCAAACATTATCAATTTAGTTAAAAAACCATCAATTTCAAAGATCAAAGTAGCCAATGCTTCACTCTCTACATCCTCTGCTACAATCAAAAGAGGCCTTTGCTCCTATGATAAATGCAACAAGAAATTATATTATTTGTCAAAACTTATCACTATGTACTTATGAACTCAAGATCATTCAAATTGTCAAAATAATCGACATGATGACTTGATTTCTTTCTATCACATACACTTTGGGTATACAAGATCATTGAGAATCCCAATTATTGAACTATGAAATTCAACAACGCAACAAAATTATATCTTAAGTAAAATGTAAATCAAATCAACATTACATGTCTCAGCTTATCAATTGATCTCAAATTGTACATACACCTTTTTCATATAGCTTAAGGACATCTACAATAGATATGCACAAAATGAATTTGGTGGAAAGGCTTTAAAAACTTTCAAGCGAATACAATTCACAGGTGTAAAGCCAAATTCCACAACCTTTGCCAACATCCTCCCTGCCTATGCCCAAATGCGAGCTTTGAAACAAGATATGAATATCCATCAATGCATAGACAATACACGATAGTATCCCTATAATAAATGTGGTCTATGGATTGCAATATTGCAAGATATGCACAAAATGGATTTGTTGAAAAGGCTTTAGAAACTTTCAAGCAAATGCAATTGGCAAGTGTAAAGCCACATTCCACAACCTTTTCCAGCACACTCCCTGCTTGTAATAAAATGGGAGCTTTGGACATGGTATGTAAATCCATCAAAGAATAACAAAAGGTGGATTTCTATCAGATATTATGGTTGGAAATGCTCTAGTAGATATGCATGCAAAATGTGGAAGCACAGGCAAGGCACGTGAATTCTTTGACAGAATGCCTCAAAGAGATGTCATCTCTTGTATTTCTCTTCTGATCCAACCAGGCTTGGACGTCTTGTTCTCCCTTTTGAATTTTGGGCATGATGTTTTTCTATAGAAAGACTATAAAAAATCTGGATTGTAATCTGAGGTTCACATTTTGTTTGAATTTAATTGTGTATGATAATTGCCAAAAGGGTTGTGTTTGCACAATGACCAACAAAGTAAGTCCCTGCTATATATTCAATGCCCGACCCTTCAAGGGTTGTTATTTGTAACGAGGAGAAAAATTTGGAGTTAGCAAGATGTTTATGGAAATAGAGCAACTGTTTTATGAAACCATGAGAGGAAATACCGCTTCAAATATGGAATTCATTCGACAAGGAACAAATAGTACTGAGATACATCACATATCTAATCAAAAAGCTCCTAGGTTTTAGGAATTGTAGCAGGTTCGAATATAATTTGTTTTCCTAGGTCTAATAGATGAATTGATAAAGGGATTAACACAAACATAAATATTCCTGATGCATTCTGTATCACCAAAATTGGACTCTTGCATAATTGTTGGTTAGTGGTTCCCTATAACCATACACCTTAATGAGGATCTAATCTTATCTAAAAGATTATATTCCTTTTGCCTCTACCCACAATTACGGAGCCCTTGATAGAACAACATGAACCACCCTACATATTCCACTTAAGGTTTTGAGTAGGCAGGATGGTGGTCCAAAATCTGAACGGATTTTCCGGATTCGTTTGTGTTTTTCTTAAGTCCTTACTATTAGCCATTAGGACATGAGAAGGAACAAAGACCATTCCACATATAATATAAAAGGAACAATTCCCATAACCTAACTTTGATATCTTACATTGGGAAGGAAAAGGTTCTCAATATGGCTAACAAACTAAAAACTAAAAACCCCAAACAGATTCTGCACTCAGAAAATTAGCCTAACAACATGGTAGATTAAAACGAAAAAACTCCAAACAGAACAATAGATCTATGTAATGTTGATCTACAATCATATATTCCTTTTAAATTTTAGATCAAGCTTTCTTTTTCTATACTAGCATTCTCTACTATAACATCTCCCATCTGCCACATCTAGAAAATATCAAGTTTATCTTTGTAGTTTAGAATGCTCAAAACTATCATGTTCTATTGTAGCATTCTCAACAATAATATCTTTGACTCCAACTATGCCACACATGAAAGATATCCAATACACAGAGATCAAATTTAGCTTTGTGGGTCAGAATTCTAAGAACCAAATTATCTACTACATCTTATACAATTAATCCAGCAGACAAAGGGAAGGAAGCCCCAACCTTACTCTCTTCCCCAGTGAAATTTCTTCTCAGACCATCAACCTTTGAGAGCATGGAGAGGAAGAAAGCAACACAGTTGTAAGACCAGTACTTTGAAATGCATCTTGATTAAAATTGTCTAATCTTCTCTGCCTCTTAGAATTGTTCTCTTCAAACAATAAATTAAGTCTTTTAATATAAGAGATAGTAGACCAAAATGAGCATCTCAAATGAAGTCAAGTGGACGATAATTCCCCGAGTCTTCACTCTCCTGTTAATATTCCATTAACCCCCAAATTCTCTTTTTCATTGCTCAACAGTTACCAAACATAGGTAGGATAAGTAAGAAGTGCTAAGAAACAAACTTCAAGCATACATTAGACAGCAAAAAATATAATTAAGTACTTTTATATTATCTGAAAGACTGAAAGATATGCTTGTTGAGGAAGTTACAGTTGCTAGAGTTGTTGATCGTAAAGAGGTTGATTCAAGTCTGAAAAGATAAACATGGATGCATAGATAATGAATTACTTCTTAATTATCTCCACCATCATCAGGATCAAAATCAGAATCAATCACAACACAGAAGTTAATAATGAGCTTCTTGGCCTCCTTAGAGAGTTGAATTTTGGAATGATCTGCCACCCCTAGATTTTCTTTTACAATAGTCTGCAGTCCATCCGTTATCATGTGGAAATGAAACTTATTCTTTTCATGGACCTCCTATAGGACAACCTCAATATAGTTTTGATCCTTGTGGAAGAGGAACAAACCACTTGCATAAGATAGGATAGATAGGATACTAACTTACTAGTCATAGCTCAGACATTTTTCATCCCAATTGACTGCCTAGGATCCAACATCATCTTTTAATCACTGCTTATATAACTACAACATCTTTACAATATAATTCATTAGCATATTTCCACAAACTTTCTATCCAAATTCTTAGGTGAGGGTTCTTGAATTCATTGTTAATATATGAAGCAAGACTTTCTTGTACATGGGATGTGGTGATCTACATTTCACTCCCAAGCTTGTTCTTTCTTAGGTTTAGGGAGGAACATTAATGGCCTGCGAAAATAGCAGATCACATGGGCTTAGGAGCCTCAAGTGCAAGCAAAATACTGTTGCACCTAAGAGAAGGAACTCACTTTGCAAGAGGGAAGTATGCAAAAAATAAATTTCTCAAAAGCAGAGGGAATAAATAGGCAATGCCAGTCAATAAGGAGCAACACCAAGCAGAGAAAGGCTCAAAGAAATTAACCATACACAAGCCAGAATCGGGAGAAGGGAGAGAGGGCAAGGGAGCCTCTCAAATGTAGAATCTTTAAATTAAACCAGGAAACATAAGATGAAAGACAAAAATATGAGCAGGAACACTTTTGAATCAAACCTCGTATGAGTAGGAAAGGAACTTACCAGAGGTGAAGACAAGTATGAAAAAGCCAAAGGTGGCAACCTCCATAGATGCTATTCTTTGGTAAATACTAAATGCAATGAACAATCTAGGTCCCGGGCAGCCATATGCCCCTTCATTGGAAATATAATAATATTGAGATGGAAATGATTAATTAGAGGGGTGGAAAAGAATAGACCTAAAACTCAGGTGGGTAAAGTGGGAATCCAAAAATTATTGGAGCTCCCTATAAATCCATTTGTCCAACACCATTTTTTGCTGCTAAGTTCAAGATTTTTTTTTGTTTCCATCCTGGCATATGTGTTGGAAGGATATGGAGTTGAACATATGAGCCAATTACTTCATCTATCTTCAACAATGGTCTTACTTCCAAGTTGTGACCCACTGCTCTTGTTCACATCATTAATGACAAAATACTCTTAGACAACTAAGTATCTCCAGCCTCAGATGATGACTAGCTGGAGGCCCTTCATCATAGCCATAGTTTCCTTGCAATATCTACTATGATAATTAAGATTGACTGACTATCTGGGTCTTAAAAAATCCCACCATTCTCTGCAGGGCTATGATTATTTTTTTTGCTCCATCAAATTTAAATTTTATGAATCCTGGTGGGAGTGGGGAGGAGGGGAAAGGCTAAAACAACTTAATCTAACAGGCCTATTCTCAGCTAACCCATTATGGAAGCAAATGCTTTTTACTTTTAGTTCTGGTAATTATTTTGTATTTTTCAGATTTAGGCTTCTGATGACATGGTCTGTCAGAATAAATCTCATTGAACATTACATGTAGTGTTATTTAAAAAATTATCAAAATTTTCTTGGGGGTTTGGTATAGAAAAATAAAAAAACAAGGGATGCTTGATATTATACTTTTATAAGCAAATAAAAATAAAAAATACTTTCTTTGTACTTTTTACAATTGAGTTGATGAAACTGGTAATACAGTATATGTTTATGTCAAGTAGTTTCATCAAGCCTTCAAATTGTGTAGGCAAACATTTGAAAAAAATAATAGACATGAAAACTAGAAAATACCTCAAATTTCATACCCCTGATGTTTAAGCAATTGTTCATAAAAACCTGCAATTCTCCCACATGGTTGGATAACAAAGGAATATAACTACCAGGCTAAAATGATGGCTTAACATCAACTCCAATCACAAACCACAACACCTCTCCTCATAATAATAATAATAGGAAACAATAGTTTAAGGTCAAGGATTGAAACTAGATCCACACATCGGATTTCTCAAAAAAATTCTAAGGCAACTAGAGTTCATACCATCACAAATTAGAATGACCCCTCCCCCCAAAAGAAAATTAAAATAAAAAAATAATGCATGATTCCAAGGTTTGATTCACAACTAGATTACCACCAATTTGGTTAATGAAGATAATGGACCATTATGGTCCAACTAAGGTTGGTCTCCTCACCTTATAATGTAATCATTGCAGTCAGAGTATATAAATATACCATGAACCCTACCTAAGAGAGTAACTATACTAGGTTTACAACAAGGAAAAACATGATTCTCACCTATATTTTATCTAACCATAAACTCATGTACCATATCACAAAATAAAGATATATATACTATTATCCAAAGCGTCACTCTTATAATAATTGACTTAAGAGAAGTGTAAATAGGGTAGGACACATTTTAACAACTTGTACTTAGATGTCTAAAGACTCTAAACACTATCAAACAAAGATTGGAAGAGACTTACAAGAGGATATCTCCATCCCCTTCCACCATCTACTTGCAACAAGTTAAAATAGCCAAATTCTATATCATAAGTTTTCAATTATCATCCACTTCATGAATCAACTCAAGTCTATATTTAAATTTAATGTCTTTAAATAATACTAATAGTTTGAAGGAACTCCTTTAAAAGCAATACTTCTATATCATTTCAAGTTGAGCAACAATAGGGTTTGAGGTCTTATAGAGATTCAACCATGAGCATTTAATGACAACATAACTTTATCGTTAACTTTATATAGAAAGATGGATCGTCTATAAATAAAATATATCTAAACCTTACATATACATGATGGATATTTTCAAGATTCATGAAGACATAAGTACCATGAAAATTTAGCAAAAAGATGTTATGCACTAGGGTTTTGATAATTATGAACACTCTTGCACAACCATGCACAAACATTTATTCGTTTAGTTTTGTGACATTCAAAGTCGAATATTTATCATTCTAATGTTAACAACTCAAGAATAGTTTAATAAATTCACATGCATAAAAACATATTATTTTAATATTGAATTCAAAATTATATTCCAAAATATACCTACGCAAGTATTCATTAATATTTTTTTATTATTTATATTTAATTATTATTTAATAAAACATTTACTTATTCACTTTGATATATAAATATATATAAGTGATTATATAAGTTATTGTATAAACAACAAATTAAATGAATACAAAACTAGTAATTAAAAGAAGCCTCCCCTCTTTTAAAAAAAAAATTAAAATCAATATACTATTATAACTTATTACATTTCTTTTTATTACTTTTCATAATTCAAAAACAATATACCTTCCATTTAGCATCAATAAAATTCTTTCCCCACTTTCAAGGGGGAGTAGGATTTTTTTTTTTAATTTAATCTTTATTCTTAAAAGCTAGAAGGAACATTATATAAAGTGATTGATGATGATGAAGACTTTTAATAACGTCCATGAGGCCAAACAGCCTATGGGACCCACGGATCGACAGCAAAACGGAACACCACAACCCGAAAAAGAAACCACAGACCAGCAATTACTTGATCTCCCTTTCCTTCTGAATTGTGGGTCTTCTACTATGATTTTTTATCAAGTAATCAGCACTTTTCGATATTATCTCATCCTCGAATAAGCTGTATAAAGTGTCCACATTTAAGATCTCGATATAATTGACCCGAATATCCATGTAGGCTGGGCATTCCATGATGAAATACCACTCTGTCTCTACAAGCCCTAACGAACAGAACCTGCATATCCTATCAGCCCAATCTTCTTTAGGTGTCGTCCATCTACCGGTTTCACATCTCAACTGGTGCGAACTAGTTCTTAGCTGAGCTATTAACATTTTCACTTTCCATTTTATTTCCGCACCTATATATGCTTTTTGAGTATGATCATATGTGGGATTAAAGTGCTTGATGTAATACTCCTTTTCCTTGATAACTCCTTAGCCCGCATGCTTTCTTTAACTTTTTGTTGCACGTACATTTTGATTGCCTTAATGTTATTTGGGCAATTATCTATGTTGATACCTGTTGTGACCTATTTCACACATCGCCCCATCGCAAATGGGGACCCCCAAGTTTGGTTCCGCCCTCTGCGCAACGTCTTTGAGAGTCTTGAATTTGGATAAAATTTTGAAAGTCAGTCTGGCTAAGTTGAGATTTTGAACTCGTTTTTGGGCCTTAACGTCATAGAAGTGCTTAGAAGACCCGGTGGATGAAGATCGCCATTGCTTTCGGTCGTTTCTGACACTTCCTATTTTTTAGGAAATCTGCTTTTTTGCTTTTTGCTTTTATGATTTTTGGCATTTTTAGGCCATTCCGGAGTCCCTATTTTTTAGGGATGCTTTTTGCTTTTTCTATTTTTGGAAAGTTTCTATTTTGGGAAAAAGTTTCTATTTTTGGATCCCACAAAGCAGAAAATCAATATGTCTTCGGAAAACAAGAAAATCAAGGCAAAATCTAAAAAGTTTGAAAATTGGCAAGGAATTTTTGAAAAATGTCTAAGTCTAAGAATGGCGCCATCAAGAGAGGAATGGCATGGAAAAGTCAAGGTCCGCCCTACCTTTGGCATGCCAAAGGTAGGCACTGGCAAGAAATTCATCAAGTCCACCATGGCATGAGGAAGCCAAAGTCCGCCCAAAATGATAGGGAGAGGCGCATGGCACAAAGAGGCTGAAGTCCGCCATAAGCATGAAGTTTGCCAAGTCCGCCATAAGCATGAAGTTTGCCAAGTCCGCCATAAGCATGAAGGTTGCAAAGTCCGCCCTTGGCACAAGGAACTCAAAGTCCGCCCAGCAAGGTAGGAAGTGCGCCATATGGAAAGTGGCATAGAGAAGTCAAAGTCCGCCCCTAGAAAAAATGGCATAAAACTCATGAAGTCCGCCCCTAGTGAAATTGGCATAAAACTCATGAAGTCCGCCCAGCCTAAGGAAAATGGCACAAAAGGTTCAAAGTCCGCCCTTAAGGAAAATGGCATAAAATTCATGAAGTCCGCCCAGCCTTAGAGGAAATGGCATGAAAAACACAAAGTCCGCCCCCAAGAAGTGTGGAGAAGGGTAAAACATGAAGGGGTGCGCTCCAAGGTGTTTGGAAAGGGGTAAAATTGCAAGATAATTCATTGAAAATTGAATTAAATGATGGAAACAAGTGAAATTTTCCGTTGGACAAGGCACAAATAAAATTCGCCATGGCAAGGAAAATCTAAGACCAATGGATGATAAAATACGCCATAGGCAAGGAATTATAAGACATTCGCCCAATTCTTGAAGAGAAAATTATCCTAAGGCATGAAAAACGGAGAAATGTCTAGAAGAAGAAGAGGTTTTGGCCGGCATAAAAATCACGCCCCAGCACAACGGAGTGAAATTTTTTGGCACAAAATGAAGAGTGCTTGGCAGAGCAAACATGAAGTCCGCCCCTCTCAGCTTGGAAAATTCCTAAAGCGCTAGTAAAAAAATGGCAAAGTGGCAGAGGTCTCCAGGTTCGCCCAACCCAGAAGATGAATCATTCGGCTAAAATAAAAATGTCCAGAAAGGTCAGAACTCCGCCTAGAGAATTAAAATTTGGCAGATGAGCTATTGAGCACATTTTGGCTAGGCAGACAATTTAAAAAAGAGATATTTTGCCTCTGACGAACGAAATTAGCCATGTATCAAGATTGAACGGGTTGGAATTTAATATTTTAATATTTTTAATTATTTCCCTGACACTTAGGAAATTTTAATTAAAAATTCAAAATCCGGAGATTATTTGGAAGATTAAACTAGTCTGCCTTAGATAAGTTTAAACTTTGCCACGTTCGGAGGATTTAAAACGCGTTGGAAAAATAATTTTGGACAATTAATTTAATATATTTTCCAACACTTAGTCAATTTTCCTTGAGAAAATTCGAAAATCTCAGCAGAGATGGCACAAAGACGAAAGTTAGAAACTTGCCTCGATAACTGAAAGTGAAATTAGAAGTTTGCTAATCCGAGGAGAAAACGTTTCTAAAAATTGGAAGAAAATCAAAAGAAAGAAAGCAATGCCTTGAGGAAAATCGCACTTCTCAGCCATAAAATGAGTTTCAGCAACTCATTTCTTCACAAATTCCGGCTGAGAAGCAACTATCTCTCTCGAATCTTCAGGAAAACATTCTCGAAGGAGAAGTTTGTGAGAATAACATCATTGTGAGAATCGAGATAGCATTCTCTTATTGAAAGACGTGATTTTTGAGAGAAGTAATTTATTTCTTGGCTGAAATCGTACTTCCAGCATAGTGGCGCACTTCTTCTGGCAGATTTCTTTGAATTTTTAAATTCATTTGCAGCCACAACGTGATCTTTGAGGTTTGGAAGTTAATCGACAACGCATTTGCGCTGTGTTTCTATCTTCTACTTCGTTTCCGGCACAAATTTCATTCATGATAGGCGAATTTAATTACTTTCAGCTTGCTTTTTGACAGAAATTTTAATTTAATAAGGCTGAAAGTGCGATTTTGTCTAGGCTATACCCCGAAACTCATTAATTCTTAAATGATATTGTATTAATGTTAAGTATCTTGTGCTTGCAGGCTGCCGATCGATCAAAGCGAAATATCCAGGCAGGCACAGATGAAGTTTGCAAGTAAAGGATCGCAGCCAGAGACCAGAATAAAGTCTAAGTGGAAAAATGTCTCAGACACTGATCTTGGCCACATCGATCTCGTGGAATTTAAAAAGAGGATATATGGACACAACGGACCCTTACCAACGCCTGCAGCTAGAAGGATAGTGAGAAACGGCATATTTCAAGCTGCCGGATTCCAGCCTGCACTTTGCTGTGCTGAACTGATGGTGGAGTGTGCACTTCACTATGATGCTGAGTCAAGGCGGATTGTGGCGCCTGATGGGAGAGTGTTGGCACATCTGACAGAGGTGGCCATTCAGGAAGCCTTCGGCATTCCAGCATATCCTAAAACTGTCTACAAGACCAAGGAAGATGCTCAGAAGCTATATGACAAAAATCCTGATCTTTGTGCCGCCAACCTTAACAAATTTTGGCTGGACAAGCCTAGACCGTCCTTTAAGAAGATGCCCAAGAAGTTGATGCGCACGGACTTCAAGGAGGACTATGGAGATATTATTATCTTGCTGAACAGAGTGGCAGGCAGTCCCTCGGGAGCACCCTTTGAGCCGTGGATGTATTACTTCATTGAGGACCTCACAGAAGGTGTCAAAATGTTCAACTGGGCTAGGATGATAAGCAATAATCTTCACCACCAGCTTATCAATCTAGAGAAGACCAAAACGTTTCATATGGGTTCTTACGTCGTCTATATGTTGGCCAGAACTTACAGATATGCAGGCTTGATCTGCAAAGGCACGGTTGGCAGTAAGGAGAACGAGCTAAAACCTTATGACTGTTACCCACAACTCCAGCTGAGGGAGAAGGCGCATTTTAGACGAGCCCACGACGCGTTCCTGATGTACATCACCAGGATACTCCAGGGAGGGACGCATCAGCGGCTGACACATGAAGCCAAAAGCCTAATCGGTAAATACGGGTCTTGGTTTATCCAGTATCCAAGATTTACGTATATCAGAATTCAAGGATTCACTGGAAGCCCGTACCGTCTGCCCATCTTCCCCACGAATAAGATGGTCCTGCTCGAAGTGTTGAGGCAGTTAGAAGATTTTCAGGGTCTTCAAAGAGCAAAGCAAAAGGCGGCAGTTACTTTTCCCTTCTTTATAGGGAACATGTTGGAGTCGTGTCCGTCATCACAGGCAGCTGACAGTGCCAGAATCGAGATACAGCATTACCCTTTCTCTCCATATCCGGCCAGAAATCACTACGACCCCCATCACCACATCAAAATGGTGGATGGAAGGAGGTACAAGCATAGGGTCGAACTGGAGGACTATTGGGCAAATGCTGCGGATGAATTTGAGGTCAGACGGAGGATGTGGTCCAGATTACCTCTCAGCTTGATCAGGGCAACAGAATTTTGTCACGTGCCAGATCAGTTGGAAGAGGACGAGAATCAGACGCAACCGCGCTTCGATGAGAATTCAGCTTTGCCCGCTGTCCAGTGGTCAGAAGCAGAGCATGCTGACTTGAACGTCTTGATGAGGCCTGTCATCAAGTTTACTCAGTGGTGGGTTGATCAACGAGTTCAAGAATTAAGGCGCCAGAAGATAACCCTGACCTATGATATGCTAAGCGAGGCAGAGTCTTATTCTTCCAATGCGGGAGCATCACAGGACCTCCCAGTGATAGAGGCCACCACATCTAGGAAAAGAAAAGAAATAGCTGCAGGCAAAGAGCCGGTCCAGAAACAGGTAAAGATGAAACCTTCTCAATCGGCCGCCTCCAGAAATATTGAGGAGATACTGGCTACCGCCGATGCTTCACTAGCAGATATGAGGGATCCTTCTCCGATTCCTGAAAACAACGCGGAGCTTCAGCCAGATGAGGATGCACCACCTTCTCCCACGGGCACCGAAATATTGGAGTCGGATGACGACAATGTGGGCACCCAAGATGAGGATTTTCAGGAAGGGATGATTTCAGCCCTTAGGGGAATTGTAGACGTTCCTGATAGAGAAGGCGTGCCGGAAGAAGACGGTGTTGAGCAGCTTACGATACCGGATTGGCTGAAGGAGAGGCTAAAGGTACAAGTGCCGGCAGATGAACCAGAAGAGGATGATACGGCAGACTTTTTGGCCAGACTGTCTCAAACCGTGCCCAAAAAGTCGGCAAAGAAATTCTCCAGCATACATAGAGACGAGGCCGGCAACAGGACAGTGCAAATCGCCGTGCCTACAGTGGACAAGCCATGGGAGGATATGGCTCCACAGGATTACGCCATCACGACCATTGACTTGGGTCCAACCACTAAGGGCCAAGAAATGGAAGATTTGGACAATTCTGTGTCCGCCATCAAATCAAGGTTGGCGAAGGAGGTAGCCAGAAGGAAGGAGTGCCAATTAGAGATTGAGCGCTTAAGGGAATATATTCAGCACTTGATCAAGCCACTTGATCAGGACACTACGGCAGCTCCTCTACTTCCGAACTCTTCGCAGGAGACCATTAAAGAGATGGAAGAAAACAGGCTCACGGTTCAGGAGGCCAAAGAATGGATAGCCGTAAAGGGGGCTGAAGCTGAGACATTTGTGGAGCGGCTAACTTTGGTTTATGGCCAGGCCACTGCCTTGCTTTCTAGGTTCGCTTCTTTGACAGAAGTATGGGACAGCCTTCCAGACGTGCAGGACAGAATAATCCCTTGCCTTAGGATTCTGAAAGGAGTTCCTAAGCAAGAATTGATAGAGGGAGGCGTCATCGCAGCGGGAGCAGCCTATGACTTCCACACTTGGTATTGGGCCTTGACGGCACGAGGTGAAGTCTTGGAGAGGGTTAAGATTGACGGCATCAGACTGGAGGAACAGGTCAAGGAAGTTCAGGCCAAAATCCTCAACATAATTGCCGATGTCCTGGATAAAGAGGCACTGCGAGAGAATGACCTGCAGTTGGAAGTTTTGAAGAAAAGTGTCCAGGAAAATATCTTCTACATCACTGGGCCCATCTTGAGGCAGGACTGGGCCAAATTGGCGAACTTCTTGAGCATCAGAGAATCCTTTGAGAAGACGGAACCAGAGTGGGAGGAGACCTTCGCCAGATGCGCCGAGAGCATGGATGGGCTTGAATTCAGAATCGGCATGCTTCCGCAGGTTACCATGGACGAGGTTGCCTCGATCGTGTCCAGATTCGGCGAATACACGGCAGCTCGAGAGGATCGGGATACAGTCCCTTGAAAATAGCTCCTATTGCCAACTCATTGCTGTTCATTGCCAGTTAACTGAAGTTATTTTGGGAAACCCTAATTAGGGTTTCGTTTGTTAAATCTTGACCGTCGGCTCATTTTTAATCTGAGCCATTTATTCCATTTATGAAACTCTATATAAACTCATTGGCCCTCATTTGTAATGTGTGAAGTGAGTAATAAAAGATTGTTGCGACGAAACTATTTCCGTTTATAAAAGCTCTTGTGCATGATTTGCTAAGAACAACTTTTATTTTCAAGTAGTATGCAAGGTTGAATATTTCTCCTTCAACACTTAGAGTAGAATTAGAATAGCATTTCATTACATGTTGGTTAGATGAGTGATAGATTTGATCGCAGTGGCGGATAAAATTTTGCTCATACTTTTGTCGAGTGGATGATTTGCATTTGACGTGTAAAGTTAGTCTGAGCCATTAAATCGTGGATGCTTAACTTCTGTTTGTTTCAATTACCGATTCAAATATGAAAATTCTTATCACTTCCGTTGAAGATTGCACCTGCTTCGCGTAGTTGTCCAAAGGTGGCGAAACGAAGTGTGGTTACCCATTTTGTCTACTCACTGCTGTCTCTGGAATTCTTAGGCGTAGTTTAGATCTCTAAAACCCTTATCCTTTTTTATTTTTTTTGGAAAATCTGAAGATACCCACCGAAAGAGCCTTCAAGGATAAAACCGTCTAAGTTTTCAACCCGCAAAAAGAGAATTTCATGTAAGTCCCCTTGTGATTACCAGCAATCACAACGCCCACTGGCCTTATCCACATGTCAAGACCTGACCAAAGAAACCTTGGAGTTATTGTATTGCCTACTGGATTTTTGCAAGCACTTTTCAAGAGAGGATAAGAGTGTCCTTTGGGCATTTTTATTCTGTGTTCGGTGGCGTACTCAAAACACGCACCAACAATACCCCACTTACTCAACCACTTGTTATTTTGCTTCATCCACGTGCTCTTCCTTCTATTTAGTTTCTCTGCTACTACCATTTTGCGCCAACAGGACACCTCCATGTTCTCCAGCCTCTTTAGATAACTTAGTAAACGAATCATAGCCGATGTCTCCACAGGTAAGGCACCAGCCTCAGCTAGGACAATCTCATATGGAACAAACGATTTTATTTTGAGGTTGCTTGTGATTAAATGTTTTTGCAGTCTTTCAATTTGCCTCCACTTCATTGTTGAAGTATTACCACCCCAAACTTCACACCCATAGAGAACCACCGGCACCACTAACAGTCCAAAGAGAGTTTTCTTGGTTTTCCAGTTCCATAATTCAACACTTCTACATCTATTTTGCAAAGAGTATAAAGCTTTCCATCCACCTTGAATCCTTTTTGCTCTACATGTCTCCCAACTAAGCCTATAGTGAAAATCAAGGCCAAGGTACTTATAGTCACTAACCACTTGCAAGGGACTGCCTTTGAAGACAAATTCTATAGCTTCCTTCTTTCTTTTCAAAGTAAATATCATAACCTTAGTTCTGCTGATGTTCACTTGCATCCCAACCTCCTGAAAAAATAACTCAAGAGCTTTCAAGTGATCCTTCAAATCATGCGTTGTTTTTGCCATTAGAATAAGATCATCAGCATAAAGCAGCAATTTTATTACATAATTGGTTAGCTCAACTCCTCCCCCACCAAAATTGTCTAACCATTCCTCTAATTTGTCAATATACAACCCAAATAAAGTAGGTGAGAGAGGGAAGCCCTGTTTGACGCCAATATCACTACCAAAACATTCTGACATTCCCTGTTTAGTTGTGATTTTAGCTTGAACCTGCTCGTATAACCTATGAACAACAACCCTATGCTTTTTAGGAATTCCCAACTCTTCCATTCTAGACCATAACTTGTTTCTAGGGACTGTGTCAAACACTTTTTTGAAGTCTATGAAACAACAAAAGACCTCACTGCCCTGCTTATTCCAAACTTTCTCAATCAAGTACCTGAGTGTAATGCAATGATCAACGGTAGAGTATTTTGGTCTAAAGCCCGCTTGACCTTTCGCTCTCTTTCCCTCTTTTTCTGCCCAGCTACTAATTCAACGCTCATCCATGCTCCCATATAGTTTCCCGAAGAGCGGGTTAATCATTATAGTGCGATAATTTGAGGGGTTGTTGATATCTCCACTTTTGTGCAAGGGGATGACGACACTAGTTGTCCAATTTGTTGGAAATCCATATTGAATAACCCTATTGAATATTCCTTTGATGTGTGGTGTGAGGGCATCCACACCCCACTTTAAATATTCCAATTGTAAGCCCTCTATGTCACGTGCTTTGCCCCCCGCAAGCCTTTTAACTCCTTCTTTGATGTCTATTGTGGAGAAGAGTTTAGCCCTTGAATTAATCATAGAAGGAACACCTTTGTCTTGCACCCTCTCATATAATAGTTTTGCATATTCCAGCCATTGTGAGTCTGTGATATTGTTTTCTTTGATTGTGTTTTTTTTTTGTAATTCTTTCCAGAACCCTTTCGGATTGTGCCAACCCATAGAAATAAGCTATTTCCGTCTTGTTTGCATGTAAACCTCTTTTTTCAGTCTCACAATTTTTTCATACTCCTTTTTATTTCCCTCAAATTTACCTATTCTTTTCGCTACCTTGCATTCTTCGTCATACAACGGATTCACTGGAAAGCTATTTTTGTTGCCTTTCTTAGGTCTATATCTTTTGCACCAATTAAGAGCTTTGAGGATTATTGAAGTCAGATTATTGCTGCATATTATTTTTCTGTTTATATTGGTCATCTCAATACCTCCCACCTCTTGTAATTGTTTTTTAAGATTTGTTCGAAAAATTTCTTGGTTTTCCTGTGTCAAGAGGATTGTCCCATGAAAAGGCTCCTTTTGATTTTGTTGCAGCCTAGCCTGATAATTAGTGTCTTGTTGCATGTTGATTTTTCCATATACAGGGTTGTGATATGATTTCATTTCCATGGGACACTCCCTCACCTCCACCTCAACCAACCTTGCCATAAGGTTCTTTGAACAAATAAGATAGTCCACCACACTTTGACCATTGTAAGTGTGAGATGTAATGTTCCCTGAACTCGGCCAACCATTTAACCCATTGCATATAACCAAACCATACACGCTGCATATCTCTAACAATTTTGCTCCATACTGAGTGATGCCTCCTTTTATGTCTTGAGAATTTCTTTCCCACTTTTGTTTCTCTTCTTTTTCTAACCATAGGGGGTTGTCTCTTATTCCCATTTCCTTTCTAAGATATAGAGCTTGATTATTTGCAGTCCTCGCGTTAAAGTCTCTTATTAGGATGATTTCTCCTATATTATTATATGCTGAAATGTCATTTTTTAGAGCTGCATAAGGATCTTCCTTATCTAGTTTATTTTTCTTATAAAATTTTGAGCCATGTGGAGCAAAGTAGCAGGCTGCAAGATAAATTGTGAACTCTTTGATCTTTATTTTCAGCCATATGTATTGGTTATTTGGGTCTTCTTTTTCCACTTGTATGGTTCTTTCCCATGATTCTTTTATCAAAACCGCCACTCCCCCATGTCCTTTACCACTTTCTATTAATTCATTCCAGACTGAAACCTTTAAGTAACCTTCAAAAATTGGAATCTTACAACCATCATGCTCATGTGTTTCAATGAGGATAATTATGTCCTTCCCCTTTGCTATGGGCCCTAAACCGGGACCTCTCCTCCATGGGTAGCCTCTACAATTCCAACTTACTATTGAGAGGTGTTCCTAGGGGCCCGGCTTTCCTATTTTCCATGTGCCATTTTATTGCTGATTTGGGCTTTTCCTCTGTACAACCATGCTTCATTGCTTGCACTTCTTGCTGCTACAACTTTATCCCACTCTTTTCTTCTTTCTTCTAATTGTGCTAGAGTTAGATCATCATCTATGTAGAATTGTGTACCTTTAAAAAACCTTTTGTTCCTTAGGATTTTGTATTTGTCTTGCACATTTTTCAATGTTACCCTTATATTCCTATTTCTGCCATCCTACAACACTCTACCAATTTTGCTAGCTTTGTTGATATGCCCTGTCCATTCCAACTTGTCTGCTAGAAAGTCTTTTATTAACTTATCAGTATGTTCTCCCTCCCCATGATCTTTCAGCCCCTTTATTATTAAGTTTGTTGCTTTATCATGCCGGTTTCTTTCCTCCCATCTATGTTGTTTAACTTGCTTCTCTATGAGTTCTTTTTGATTTGTTGTTGGCCCTTGTGCCACTTGGGCCCATGATTTTACCTCGTCTAATTGTTCCTTTAACTTAGCTTCCTTAGCTTCCATGTTTGCTATTGTTGCCTGAAATTCTTGTAAGTGAGAATTGCCATCCATCCCTGCCACTTTAGGACTGTTGTCATTGCTGATATGCTTTATCTCCTGCTTTAAGGCTGAGATTTCTCGTTGTCCTATTTTTATTCTGACTTACAACTTGCCTATTTCCATGTTGTGTAGCTTGTTTTCTTGCAAAAGCTTCTCAGTGACAACCATGGCCTCTTGCCATTTGTCACCTTTTAACTACTCAGACAACTCTAACTCTTCCAACCTCTTTTTCAACCCCATTAGCTCACTAACATATAAATCTGAGTACCAAATTAACGGAGTTGAACTAGGGTTGTATAAATCATTTTTGCCTTCTACCTCTGTTTCTAAGACTGCCTCCTCTTTCTATTGCTTCACCTCTTCAACAAACTTGAAATGATGGTTCTTTATGTAACCCCTTACAAACTGATTTTCATGGTTTTCTTGCGCTGGTAAAGGTGTTCTGACTTGCCCTTGCATTGATTCCGAGTTAACTGTTGCGCGGTTAAGGCTCATAAGCTTTGGAAGAATTGCAACAAACCTATTGCAACCCAACCACTTTAGCCTTCTTGTTATTTTAGCTTGTCTTCGTTGCAAGATCCTTTTATATTGTTTGGCATTTACAAATGTTAACTTTCCCTTTGGGTTTATTTCTTTGACTTGCTTGTTACTTTTCTCATGACACTGCCAGGATGCCTCTGAATCTACAGCTATTATGAAAACATGAGAGTTTTTTGAGGTGCACGATGGGACATACGACACTAATATGCCAACATGTGGTGCCATTTCAGATTCTTTCATGTTCTTTATACCTCTGTCCCCACCAACCACAACCAAGGGAGTATTAACCACATTTTCCTTGTAGTTTGAACACCCTATTGCTGACCCTACAACTTGTTCGCTGGGGTTACCCACCATAGCTCGGACCCAGTTTTACACCGAACCCCGTTTGATGCGTTTGGCAGATGCAAATACAAATGCAAAAAGAACCTAGCCTTGATTTTAACTTGCCATAGTTTTTAAAAGTGTTTTCAGATAGAGACAAAAGGAACCCGAGAAGAATACTAGGGGGCTCACCTCTGACTGCCAGAAAATGTTTCCACTTCACACTGCTGGCCCCACCTTTCAATACTGTTTTACCCTTCTTTTCTATGCGTTTGCTAATCCCGAGCAGCTTCACCGCGTGCCTTGTGCCCGAGACTCCCGCTTGTGTCTTTCCAACCTTGTCGCCTTGACCTAGTCGCCTGGTCGCCTGTCTTTTTCCAGCCTTTTTCACCAGTATTCTTCTCGCCTGTATCCGTATTCCTCGCACCTGTATTTCGCGCCTATATCCCTGTATTCCGTGCCTGTATCGAAGTGGAACGAGTATTTAAAATGGTCCTCCTTAAAGGAAAACATGTCCAAACTCATTAGAAAAACCCTACCCCTTAAGTGTTAAGTCCTTTCTATCTTTTTTTTAACATTTATTAACATGGTTTAGGAATATCTTTTATTTTGTCTTTTAAGAATGGCTTTTTAAGTTCGTATATTTTTATGGAATAAATGAGTAGCCATGTTTTCTTTAAAACTTAGCCGCATCCAACTATTTCTTTTCTTCCACGTAGGGGGCACTTTATTTAGAAACGATTACACAAGTATATGTAAATTAAACATTACCTTGCCCTAAATCTCTATGGTGCGGCACTGGGTGTGGGAGGTTTAAATGGTAAGGAGATCAATGAAAAAAAAAATAGAGGAATTAAAATGATACCTGGAAGTAGTTGGATTGAAGGCCATAAAAAGGTTCATGCTTTTTGCGTAAGAGACAGATCACATTCACAGAAACAGAGGATCTATGCAAAGTTGGAGAAGATTGGTTTGGCAGATGAAGGCGGTAGGGTATTTTTTTATGGATACAAGAAATTTACTTATGTTGTGGAGGAAACAAAAAAAAAAAAAAATTATTTATCTTCCACCATAGTGAGAAGTTGGAAATTGTATTTTTTTTTCTTTGTTAAGGCTACCCCTTGGAGCAACCTATTAAAAACCTTCGAGTATGCTCTGACACCCACGCTGCAACTGAAATTACCTCCACATCATTGAAAAATAAATTGTTCTAAGAGATGTGAACCTTTTCCATCATTCTAAACAACAGATATCCAGTAATAATGAAGGAACATCCATCAAGCATAACAGCGGGCAATTTTGTCATAAGTTGTAGTTACAATTTACCCTACTAGACATAAATGAAAAAGTGGAAGCATAAGCAAAGTGAGTGAACTGTTTTATAGAAAGCCCCAAAGAAATGTGGAAGCCAGTTTCTAATGCCAAAATATGCTATCAACAGAGCTGAGCAAACTTGAATCAATATTCAACAACATACCACCCCAGAAAGTTTAATTTGAAAGTTGTCCCTTTATCATTTTATTCTTCCTAATTAATTATAGAAGTGTATGTCTACTAGAGATTTGTCAAACAGAAGCAACATATTTAAAGATTAAACCAGGTCAAGAGATTTATCTAATCAATAGCTTGTTGCAAATGAAAATTCGAGAACTTGAATTTAAACAATACCAGAACGTGCTCTCTAGAGCTGAGCTACATCTTCTCAAAAAAATGGAATTCATCAATACTTCTATTGCTAGCAGTCTAAAAGCCTCTCTTTAACTACCCAAATCTAACTTTTGTGAGGCTTCAAAGTCTAAACCTGGTATTACTGTTGCCGAAAGAGTTTTATGATGAGGACTGCACTCTAGATTCTTTGCTTTTTGCATGAACTTAGGAGAGGCCTCCAAAATGTTGCAGAATTCATGGGTTGCAAATTTTGCATCACTATTGTTGGCTGAAGAAAATCTCAAAAAATATTTCAATTTATGGGACTCCAAGCTAATAATACAGTTTTTCTCCTGCTACCAATTAGTTAAGTCCATTCAGCTCCAGCTATTGTCGAATCAAGTTTCTAAGATTCTAAAGATTTTTTTATCAGATTAATTGACAGAGCATTCCCAGAAAGTTGAACTATTTGGCAGATATAAAGGCCAATAAGGTATTCTTTTGCTTATTTTTTTTCCAGTGTGCATAAGAGATTTTAGAAACATAAATTTTGAGAACTCTTATGGTGAACATATCGATTAACATGCTGGCACTGCTTGTTCTTTCGCAGTTCTGGTTCTTCCACTTTCAGCTAGGGAAGATTTACTGTTCTGTTCAGGAGTTCTCTCCCTCTAGTTTTGATTCTTGCCTTTCGACATTTGGTATTTTTAAAAGTACAAGAACTAGTATAATGGCACAAAATTGGAAAGAATATTTACTGTTAAATGCTGAAGTTTTCGAAGGAAGAAAGTAATAAGTTTAACCTAAAAAGATGATCCCGTTACATTGATAATATTCACCTCTAGAATATTTTATCTAAAAAAATCTAGGAATTCAATCTTTGAAGGTGATATGACGAATTGGCTGCCATGCTCTTTATCGCATTCATACTTAATTAAAAATCTTAATAATTTTGTAATGGTGAGTTAAGGGCCAAAAACGCTATCAATAAAAGATACACTAAGCCATGCTTCTTATAGTAACATAACACAGAAAAATAGATCAAGGGAAAAAGCCTCAAAATAACAGACTTGGGAAGAAGCTGACCTTCACACCTGCCATTTAATTCTGCTCTCTTTAAATTGCTTACCCAATGAAAAGAAAAGTCATGCAGCAAGAGCCAAGCAGGACGTTTTTTCTTTAAAAGAGACAAACAAAAATCACTAGAGTGACAGCTGCTCCTCTCCTCCATTCACCGTAAGTGAAATTTTTTATCTCCAGATCTCAGGATTTTAGAGCTAGAAGATTCTTGAGGTCAATGCAAGATCTTTGCAGCCTCCACGCGTCCTGCATGCCTCTCTCTTTCCAGACCCTTCCTCATAAAGACTTACTTGATTTCTAACCACTCCCTCTGGCTAGACTATTGTATTCTCTAGACACGTTACCTCAATTGAAGGCTCAACATTTCTCCAACCTGGACTCACGCACACTCTGAAATCTTTCACAGAAATTATATAATAGTTTTGACACATCAGCGCAAGCTAAGGTAAAGCTGACATTTGTTATAACTATAACATAAC
Source organism: Sequoiadendron giganteum (assembly GCA_007115665.2). Lineage (NCBI taxonomy): Eukaryota > Viridiplantae > Streptophyta > Pinopsida > Cupressales > Cupressaceae > Sequoiadendron > Sequoiadendron giganteum. The sequence goes on from CM021110.1 coordinate 49,396,039, forward strand.
TTACTTGTATATGATGTGTGATTCATCATCAGATCACATTTTATTTTATTTTCTGTCCAATGTGATTGGAAAGCCTATATCTTACACAGATCACGTTGATTAGTAAATGTTCAGTTATTTGAAATTAATATTATATTTATATAATAAGAAGGGGGTGTTATTATAAAATTACTTTATGTTTTTATTTTCTGGATTACTTCCATTCATTTTGATGATTTAATATATTTCTTTTAATTCATGACTTGGGGTTCTGTTTATTTTGCAGGGACCAAAATGGAGTAGGGATGGAAGACCCTGATGGTATATGGGAAAATATTAAACAGTTCATTGAACAACTACGCACAAGTTCTTCCACAAGTCATGATAAGGAGCTGATCACTCAACGATTTCTGAATATAGCAAAGGCAGGGAAGGATGCAAGGATAGCAATTTTCTCTCACTTACAGGCAATTCCTTTGCTCGTTGCACTCCTTAATTCTGGAACATCCACTGCCAAGGTCAACATAGCATCGACTTTAGGGGTCTTACGTCAAGAAGAAGAGTTAAGAATCAAAGTTCTGCTTGGAGGATGAATACCTCCTTTGCTTGGATAGTAAAACTTGGGTCAGTAGAAGCACAAAAAGCAGCTGGAGAGGCCATATATGCTGTATCATATGGCAGTCTGACAGATCATGTTGGGAGTAAGATATTTGTGACTGAGGGTGTAGTGACCTGTCTTTGGGGTCAACTTGGTACAAATTGCAATCGAGACAAGTTTTTCGATGGTCTTCTAACTGGGGCATTAAAGAATTTATGTAATAACACAGAAGGATTCTGGAAAGTAACTATTGAGGTTGGTGGAGTGGAAATCCTTGTGAGATTACTCTTTTCTGGCAATCCAGTTGCTCAAGCCAATGCGTCTTTTCTCTTGGCTAATCTGGTTTTGGCTTCTGAAACTAGTAGTGTTCTAGTGGACGAGGCTGGTGCTGTTAAATATCTGCTTAAGCTTTTAGGTTCTGAAAATGAGACCTCTGTACGTGCTGAGGCAGTTGGTGCACTGCAAGCTCTTTCATTCAAGTTAAAAAGTGCAAGGAAATCTCTAGAGGATGCAGGTGGCATTCCACTTTTGATTGGTGCAATTACAACACCTTCAAAGGAGTCTTTGCATGGATAACCTACCCAAGCCTTGCAAGAGAATTCCATGAGGGCTTTAGCTAATATTTTGGGCAGTATGTCTTCTGTAGTTCGTAGTCTTGGAGAAAGCATCAAAAGTTGCAGTAATGATATTCGGGTTGTTGACACCATTGGTGCTTTAGCTTATGTATTGACAATGTTTTCTGATTCAGACTCAGAAGATTCCATTAATGTGGTTGAATTAGAGGGCCTACTAATCACACAACTCAAGCCAGTCATGCCAAGGCTTGTGCAAAAACATGCAATTGAAGCCTTGGCTGGTTTGTATGGCAATGTTTACTTCCATAGATATAGATTCAACAGCTTGATTACGAAGGAATTACTTTCAGATGTCAACTTATTTTGCCACTGAATTCCCAAAGGCAACCCCTCCAACTCAATGTCTTACATGCCCAAAGTAAACCACTAGGGAGCAAGACAGGGAGCAGAGGCACTTGTGGATGGACTCAAATTGTAAGGATGACAGTTGTTCTGACTCTTCAGCTTCAGCTTCAGCTTCTTCAACGGCCTCCTCTCTCATGGATGATATGCACCCTCATACTGTAAGCCCCCTAGTGGTTGGGGAGTCTCTTTCTTCAGCAAACACTACTGAGCGCTCCCCTCCTATTCCACCAAGTTTGATTGTTCCTCCCAAGGAAACCCTTCAGAAAATACAAATGCTTGGACTAAGGTGGAAACTAAAAGAAGAATCCATCCTCAGCAAAAAGTATTAATGTCGACAACAGGAAGATCCTACGCTATCATGTAAATAAGGGTTAGACTCTTCTAGTAATTTTCAAGGGTATCTATGTAGTCATATAAATTGCAACAATGTCTAATTTTCTAGCTCCCCGATCCACGGGTCTGAAGCATAATATCCCCTGTTTAGAGGTGATAATTTTTGTCACAATATATTTATTTTGTGAGAGAGAGCACTAACCTCTCGCTTTAATATAGAAGAAATTAAATTAATATATAAAAATATGATAGTTTAATTGATCTTTGGAGAGATTAGGAAAAAGAAAGAGAGATAGAGGGGAGACAATTCTATAGAAAGAAGAATATATACTAAAACTTGCGTCTAAAGGAGGTTCAAGAATTGCGTCGATAGAAAACTAGATGTATGTTAATATATTAGAGAGTATGTGTTTGTGCATGAATGTGCTACAAATTTTAGTTACATGTGGCTAGCTTAAACAATTAATAATAAGTGATAAATAATGGAATGAAATAAATTTAGATAAATCTAGATTAGGGCTCTCCAACATGCTTCACGCTCTTGGGCTTAGATGTAGTGAAGTTAGGGCTCCCTAACATGCTTCCTCTCTGACCCCATCATGGTGGACTATTGGAATAACACTATTGGTTCTTGACTCCTTAAATGATCTATTCAAATGGTTTGAAATAATTGATAATATATATGTATTATATATACCATAACTCTTATTGAATCACTAGTAGAACTATATGTTATTTGACATGATTGGAGGACCGAATTATTTGTGTGACTAATTATTTAGTCATTTTAATTTGTAAAATGTTAATTTTTTTTATAAAATATGTGAAGGTTGCACCGAGAGGAAATTCCTTCCATGCAATAGGTATTTTTGGTGCACCAAGCAACCTAAGTGGCCAAATGGCCCGCTTAGGTAGGGGTCCCATGAGGGGGGCTTAAGCTCTATGGATTATGATCAAATTCGAAAGAAAAAATAATAAAGGAGTAATAGTCATTTTTATTTGTCTGATATTAGTCATTTAGTTGTGATTTTACCAGATGACCAAATTAGTCACTTATGATGATCAAATTAGTCATTT
>CM021110.1:49399105-49523804 GCA_007115665.2 Sequoiadendron giganteum
GATCTAGAAATTTCCATGCGTTTTGAAAGTCTTTTGTAAGCTCTTGAGGTGCGGCCTCATACATTTTTTGATGCATTTGCATGTGAATCTTGCTTTTTTGTTTGCATTTTTAACTTTGGCCACCATGGAGAATATTGTTCGAGCCTCCATGAAGTTCCAGCTAGAGCCTTCAATGACGCTTTCATCTTCAGGTAAATTTTCCATCTGTTCTTTTCTCTGTCCTGTAGCCGCGAGTTCTCCATTCATTTCCGAAAATGAAAAAGAAATAATGTTTTTATGTCTTTGAGAGAGACAGAGGAATGTAAGGCCTCGACCATCTTATTCTTTCATCTGGGTATTTAATTCTTCTGGTTTTAACATCTTTCCAAGCCGCTTATGAGAAACCCCCATTTTTTGCTCTTTGAACATTTTCGGCCTCTATAGAAAAGAAAGAGAGTCCTAGGCCACGGCCATAAATTCTGGACTTAAGCATTTCCTCCATTTTGTTGCTTCTGTGAATAAATAATCCTCTTTGCTAAAAATCGTTATGGCTTCCGGCTGGTTCTTTATTTTGGGGTTTTAATTGTTGACTGGCAAAACTCTTTGTATATGGGAGGAAACAACCCTCAAAGCCCTTTACTGGGTTTTCTTTCATTAGAAAAAATGAAAACCCTTTTTATATTTTAGCTTTCTCATAAACACCTAGCTTGTGCTTGGCCCTTCTAACTTTTGATGGCACATTTGAGGATGCTTGTTTGTTTTCTAGTGATTTTAGAAGAGCCTATCTCTGCCTTGTTCATCTCTATGCATTTCTATTCATGATATAATAACTCTACAAATGATACATTATTGTTTTTCACAGAATATTATGTAAACCAAACAATCATGAGAACTCCCTTAACAAAAGTATGACATTACTTTATCGTTCTTTCATTGTAAGCAATTTTCCCTGTACCTTCTGATGATACTCTTATGAAAGTTCATGAATGTACTTAGCTTCCCAATTTGTATGGATATTGTTATCTTTGCTCTTGATGACTGAGTATTGTAATCTCCACTGATATCAATTTATTGGTTCACTAGAGTAAATGATCGGTTCTCCTTCTTTGCATCAGGAAATCTACAATGAAACACTATACGTACTTAAAATATAGATAAACAGGCTGTGCATATATATTATGATGATGACACTACTTATATCATTGTTATGAGCTGGGCTCAACACCTGTGGGAGCCACATTTTCCACCACTCATGTTGTAATTTAATGAACAACAACATTACTTTTCCTATATTTGCACATGAAGCAAACAAGTTAGAAAAAATAATGAATTCAATGGTTTCTCCTGATGATTTGATCTGGCAGTTTTTCATTTATCTCTCTCTTGATGACTAAGTTGATTTAGTTTGATAATAGCTGCAAATTATATGTTTGTTGATGAAGCATGTAACTGGATTTCTTGTCCTGAGCTCTAACACAAATTTTCAACCAACTGCAGGTATGTCGGGAACTTGGGATCAAGAGGAGACAAAGGCATTGAAGATCAAGCTAGAGACCAAAGAATCAACCCTACATCAGCCCTTAAGGCAATGATGGACATGACCTCCTCTTATGTCTCTTTCTTCTTTTAGTTGATCTTCAAATGTATAATTTACACTTGTTGAATTAAATCAACTTAGTCAAACCCATGGCTTGTGTGGGATTACAGAAACATATCTTTTAATAAATCAGTTATTTCAAAGTATGTAATGGCTTGAATCTCCATTTGAACTTGTTCTTAATTACATAATTTGAAATAACTGATATGAATTTATTTAAAGCACATATGTTTTGTAATCAAATGAAGTAATAATCTCAACATATCTTGCTCCTGAACTGCAATTCCTCTCTGATAAACAATAGTAACACACATTGAAGAAGAACAATTCAGCTTCTCTTAACATACTCTGAATGTTTGTTTTCCAAATGAAACATGTTTGTTGCTTTGTTAGGATTGTTCAATAGTTCAATTTAAACTGTTTGAATGATTCTGATAAATCAATCCTAGAAAACTCTTCATTCTGAAAGCAAAGGTTCATTGTATGTCTCAACATCAAATTTTTTTATACTCGAGCAAATAATTTCCCTATAAAACTTCACTAATTTATGCAAGAAGCAAAAAATTAGTAACAAATATCACACCAGAAGAAGCTTGGATTGGGAAAAAGCCCTCTATTTCACATTTCAGAGTGTTTGGATGTATTGCCTTCATGCATGGCCCCAAAGTTCAGAGAGAAAAATTGGATGATAAGTCTGTCAAGTGTATCTTTCTTGGATATAGTTCAAAATCCAAGGGATATCGGCTTATGGATACAGTCAAATGGATGGTGTACATTAGCAGGGATATAGTCTTTGATGAGGAATTTGGTAGCAGCACCTCTTCCTCTCCATCACCTATATGTTCCCAAGCACCACAATTACTGGAACCTGCTGATGAGGAAATTGTAGAACAGGAGTTTGATGATGGGAAAGAAGTTGAAGAATCTCTAGATGACATTTTGTTTCCATTGAACGAGTTTACTCCTCTCACACCTCCATCCTCATCTTATGTACACAAGAAGATTCCTAAGTGGTATTATACCACCATCAAGGATGCAAAAGATGATGTAGTTGTTGATACATCTTTTCATGGGCCTAAGACTCACAACAAGTCTTGTGAAGAAGTGAACATGGCCCTTATGTGTACAATTATGCAAAGTTCCGAACCTGAAACAATGTAGCAAGCTCTTGAGTCACCACCTTCGAAAGATGCTATGGATGTTGAATATCAAGCACTTTTGAGGAACAATACATGGGAACTTGTTGATCTTCCACTAGGGAAGAAAGCTATTGGCTGCAAATGGGTTTTCCGGATCAAATACAAGGCAGATGGTAGCATTGACAAGTATAAGGCCCGACTTGTGGCTAAAGGCTAAGCACAAAAGGAATTCATTGATTATGATGAAACTTTTTCCCCTATAGCAAATATTAAGACTATTCGTATGGTGTTGGCTATGGCAGCGCAGTTTGGGTGGAAGGTTCACCAGATGGATGTCAAGAGCTTCTTCCTTAATGGAGATCTCATGGAGGAAGTCTATATGACTCAACCAGAGGATACACTGCACTTGAGCAGCAACACGAAGTATGCAGACTCATCAAACCCCTCTACGGTCTTAAATAGGCTCCTCAGGCCTGGTATATCAAGATCGATGAGCATCTCCTTCACCATGGATTCATCAGATATCCATATGATCCCAATCTCTACCTCAAAGAGCAAGGGGGGGAGATTGTCATTCTAGTTGTTTATGTCGATGATCTGGTCATCACAGGGAGTTCTCCATAGATGATTGATGCAACAAAGAATGATCTCAGACGATCGTTATACATGATAGATCTCGGGCTGCTGCATTGTTGTCTTGGACTTGAAGTGTGGAAAAAGAAGAATCAAATATATGTTTCTCAGATGAAGTATGCCAAGACACTACTCGAGAGATTCCACATGGAAGATTGCAAACCTATGTCAACTCCCATGGAGACAAGTTAGCAACTTTCCCGCCACGATCTGTTTGCTCATGTGAATGTTACTCTTTATCGCCAGTTGATTGGGAGTCTCATATACCTAACCTATACTAGGCCGGATATCAGTTTTGTTGTCAGTTATCTTTCTAGGTTTATGCAAGAACATAAGGTTGTTCATTGGAAGGCAGCAAAGAGGGTTTTGAGATACATCTATGGTACAGTGGCATATGGCCTGGAATATAAGTAGAATGCAAATTTTTCATTGTATGGATACACGGATGTGGACTATGCAGGTTCAGTGGATGATAGGAAGTCTACTTCAGGCTTCATTTTCTTTCTAGGATCGAGTCCGATTTCATGGGGGAGCAAGAAGCAAACCATTGTTTCTCGCTCTTCCATAGAGGAATAATATCGCGTCGCATGGGGGATGTCTATGAGGTCATATGGTTACGTCGCATTTTGATAGGAATGGGTGTTCCTGATACAGGTCCTACCACTTTGTTCTGCGGCAATCAGAGTGCGTTGAAACTTGTTCGCAATCTCGTTTTTCATGGGCATACCAAACATATTGAGGTTTCGTGCCATTACCTTCGTGAGCATGTTCAACAACAAAATATAGAGCTCTAGTTTTGTCCGACTCAAGAGCAGCGTGCAAACATGTTTACCAAATCACTTGCAGTTGTAAAGTTCGAGGCTTTTTGAACTTTCATGCTTTGGGCTCTTGGGCATATGATGTAATAAGGGGGGTGTTAGAATAATTTTGTATTACATCATTTTTATAATAATATGCAACTAATTATATAGTTACAATCGGGTATGCCCGATTGGGTTGGTTATTCACCAACCTCAATTTGTATTTATTCTTGCCTTCTTGATCAATGAACTCGCTCAATTGATTTCTCTCATTCATCAGTATAAGAATGTGAGATGAGCATTGTGTTGCACCAAAACAACTTGAGAGTGGCTGGGAAACACTCCAAAGCCATCTCCAACTGAAACCCTTTACTTCCTTGACAAGAAATAATGTGCCAACTCTCCTAAATGAGAGCAACCCCAATTGTAAGATGGTTGGTCTGCAACCAAACAATAATGTAAGACTCAAAATCTGACCCTTTCTATGCCAAGGAACACTTCCAAGAGTACCCATTTGTCCAATGCTCCAAGCCCTACTTAGAATCTCTCTCCAATCCATTCGTAGATGAACAATTGGAATCACAAAATGGCTGGTGAGAGAAGGAACATCATTATAAATTCTGAAAATTCGATCCTCATCCCTCCAAGGATCTTTTCTATCATTCCCAATAAGCTCCATCAATCCTTGTTGAGGATCCCAAGCATGAATACTCAACCAAGAATTATCTCCAACACACTTGGAAAGGTACACATCACAACCTCATGTACCATTCATAACATCTTGTTCGCCATGGAAGTTTGTGACTTCTTGGGTAATCTCTTGTATATCATCCATGAAAGCATCCGCATCAAAGGGGCATGAAAAAATTGTTGCCTTTAAGTCCAATCCCCACAAAGGATTACTGTAAGATAAGGCATCACTCAATCCAAAGGATGGATTGTCAAACATGTAGATGTCTTGTTTAGGTCCTTCTTTCTTCAGAGCTTCCTAAGTAACAAGCTTGGAACCTCCTTTCCTTGTTGTTGTAATGAAACTCCCAGCAGCCACAAAACTACATTTTGATAACTTCTTAGTGTCAAAGATGTTGGAGTCACCATGACCCAGCATTTCCCATTTCAAAACTTCATTTTTCTCCTCATTTGTGCATATCATATCCTAAAGTCTTCTAGGGGAATAACCAATCACCTCATAATGTGAACTTAGATCAACACCAAGCCGAGAGCCACACTCCAACTCAAGTCTTGAGGCTTCTCCCGGATCCCATACCTTTCTATTTTCACCAAATGCAATGCTACAACTAGGAGTAGTCCCATCATCCAACCCAAAAAGTGGATAGTCATATGCCATAGCAACACCCATCTCGAATAATGGGTTATCAACAAATTTAAGATTAACTTCATTCCCAAAATCAAACCACTCCTCCTGCTGATTCAAACATCCCTTACTTGATTTATTAAAGAAACCCTCTAAGTATAACCCCTCTTGTAGACTATCAAGCTCATCAATTACTTGATTGATTTCCTTAGCTCTTAGTTCATTCTCTTGGTGCCTGAATTTTTTTGCATCAGCTAGATGACCTTTCACCTTCATTAGTGCCATTTGAGTAGTTTATAACATGTCCTTTGTCGAATCAAGCTCAAGAGTAAGCTCGCCAACATTTCTTTGGTCTTCTTTGAATGCACAAATGACCTTCTTTGTAAATTTGAGGGCATAGTCTCGATCTCTAATCAAGTGCAAGTATTTTGATTTCATTGTCTCCAAAAAGTCTTTGACAAGTTGTAGATTAGGGAGAGTGACTCCATCCCTAACTCCTTCCTGTCTCTCTTCAATCCGAGACTTCCAGTAGAGTTCTTCAATTAGATTGTGTGTGCTATCAAATCTTGATAGAGTTGCACTTCATCTTCAATGGACACCACGGATTGATTTCTCCAATCATGGACATGCAAGGGCGGTGAATTGTTGTTAGGCTACATGAAAAAATCAGAACTCTCATTCTTGTCATCAATGTCTCCATGGCTGTTCCAAGATTCTTGTCCCTCTTCATCAACTTGATGAGAACGCTCAACACTAGGATGAGAATCAAACTCAGCAAGTGCACTAAGCCTTTGCTTATAATCAGCACCATACATTAATGAATCAGATTGTTGGCCAAGATCATCATCAAACTTCCCACTGTTAGCTTCTTCAAAAAGCAACCTCATGGCTTACATTGTGCTCTAAGGTTTGAACACCATCAAAATGAAGATAAGATTCATCCCATGTAGGATCCTCATCATATTTAGGTGCCAACACACCCAGGTCCCGTATGACAAAGGGCTGATTGCTTTGCTCAAAGGAAAGTTGTTCATTATGCTCCTCAAGAGTGGTTGTCTCTCTGAAAAAGGCAGTCTCCAACTCACAAGTGCTACAATCATCAAAAGCATCCCTCTTCATAGGCTTGGCTTTGAAGCCAAACCAAAAACCACTTGAATCATCATGACTGGAATGAGATAAGGAACCATCATCATTCGCTGATTTGAAGACACCATCATAATCACCCTCAACATGTTCTTCTTCTGAAGGTGTATAAATGGACTAACCATACACATCAGATCGACTAGAATCTTATGTAAAGTCATTAGTCTTAGAATCATTAATCCCTAGATAATTTCAAATTAGGTTTCAAGGTAACTGTTTTGTTCCTTTTGTCAAACCAATCCTCATCATCACCAGTTACATGCAACTCTTAAGGGATTATTTTGGGGCTCTATCACACACTCCTCATATGTCAAAGAAGCTTCTACGACCAAACGTTTCGATTTTGCAACAATCCTTGAGTATGTCTTTTTAATTTTAGGGTCCCTCATTAGCATAGTCAGTTTTTGCACCAACTCAGATATAGGCTTTTCTATAGTCATCTTGCCCTTTCGCTTCTAACAACTGTCAAAGAAGCACGGTAATAGACATGCAATGATCACCTCTTTTGTGTTAATTGTAGTTTTTCTTACTTTCCATAGGCCACGTCAACTCCCTTCAAGAATATTTGACTGATTAGACAGTGGTGATTGAGGTGGTGAGGTAACTAAAAATCACAAACAAAATAGTTTGAAGTTGCTTGCCTCCCTTTAGCCGCACCTCATGCTTTCAATGCATTTTTTTTAATTTCATTGTAATGTCCCTTATTGAGATTGGCCTAAATCTTGCCCACAATCTGCATAGATCAGAATGTCTTCTATAAATGATTTGGTATTTCCTTTGTTCAGAATATATTCATATATTTCTGACTTTATTCCTCTCTCTTGAATACAGAGATATTTCTATTTGCTGTTATGTTTTCAGATTTCCTTCTCCTTTTCATAATCACTTGGTATGAATTATAGATAATAATTAAATAATACATTAAACTCCTACGTAAGTTCCTTACTACAATATTTATATATACACCTCTGCAATCACAATTAATTATATTGTAATGTCCCCTTCTTAGCTCACCTCAGTATCTCGTTAAATTAGCCTATCATCTAACCCTCATAGGCTAATGTTGTTGTTTAGAGGGTCCAATGTTGGAGTTATCTCGCTCTTTTGTGGCAATTTGCAGTGTTTATCTCTCCAGACCCTTTGCTTTTTTCAGAGGCTTGTTGTTCAAGGTTTTATGGCTCCATTTTTATACACTTACAATTTATAGTAAGTCAGTTGGGTGTTAGAGGCCAACTTTACTATTTCTAGTAAGGCACCCGTTTGAGCAGAGGATTCAGTGGGTTACCTCCTGGCGTAAATGGAATTGATTTATATTCACTATTGTTGGAGTCATGGCATTTTATTATTATTAAAGTTGTACTTGAATAATAATAATTAATTATCAAAAAGGTGCATATTATAATGTCTTATTTGGCTTTGTTATTAAGGGGTCATTAAATCATATAAAAGTTAAATATTAAAGTAAAGATTTAAAACACCCAAGTGGAGTTATAATACAAAGTCAACAAACGCGAATGATTTATCTTATTTTTAATGCACAAAATCAACTTCGGAAAACGTGCTTTTCATGGGGATATAAAAGGTTTGAAAAAAAAAGCTTTGGCATTCATTCGACACTTATCATTTTCTGGAAGAAGCTTTTCTTGTGTGGAGAACAAGGGTTTGTTGCTACAATAGGTCTTGGGGAATGAATTTCTCCTAGATTTTGCTTACTACAGGTGTGTAAAAAGCACCCAACCTTTGCAAATACTAGAGGCTTTGATTTAGACATCTCATTGTGCTGATTGGAGGATTTATCTTTAGAAAATTCAAGGTATTGAGAAGAAGTTTCAGATTGTTGAAAGAGTAAATCATTGGAGGCCTTTATTGTTTGCTATCTCTCATAATTCATAGACACGTGGTGTCTCAAGGCCGTTCAAATCAGTCCTAGCCAGGCTTTACTATTTCAATAGGGTGGCATTTGACTCTTAGGCTGAAACGCCTAAGTACTTTGCTCTGTTTCACCTCAAATGAGGGCGGCTAGACCTTAGGAGTATATCAGCTGTGTTTTGAAGGTAGAGAACTCACTATTTCAAGTTGGGCATTCACATCAAGGGTTTGCCAGTTTGATGTACTCCAAATTTGAATTTTTGCTACACTTAGGCATTTTGAAAAAATAGTCAAAAGTCTTGTCAAAAACTATCAAAAAGGTCGAAAAATGGATTTTGCATGTTATGCATGTGGGTCAAAAAACTCAAAATTTTAAAAATATGAGAATCTAGGTCTGCTCAGAGCGAGGTTTTCTACAAATCCCAGATCTCAGTTTTTCGGCCCTAAAATTTATGAATTTTTCTCAAAATACAAAGTTTCTAATAATAGACTAGTTTTTGGGTTTTTTTAGATTTTCCTCAGATGGATGTTGCCAAAATTTTCTAAAAATAGAACTTTTGACTCCAGGAGTTCAAACTGATTCTGATTGGCTTAAAAAATTTCTTCATCAGGCTAGTTTAGTCAGAATCATCAAAAGATCAGTTTTGCCCTAGTGGGTTTATTTTGCTTTTTCAGAAGTTAAACAGGAGCTCCAAGGCCAATAATGGTGGTTGCGTAAATTGCCAGGTGTCATATTCAATCTCTCAAAACACTGCAAAAAAGATGAGAAATGATGAACATGCACGCAGAGCGGGAAGTGGAGGGCTGCTATGAATTCATGAAAATTGCAAAATTTTGACTAAGTTTGGAAAGTTCAAGCTCCCCTACTCAGTCAAGGCGCCTAAGATTTTGTGCCTTAAAATATTTTTCATCTCAGTAGTCGAAGAATGAAGTGGTTAGCAAGGAATGAGGGAGAAGGTTGAAAATTGCAAATAAAAATCTATCTCTGGAGGAGATGGGCGAGATGGGCACCCCAGGTAGCCAATGGTGCCCATTATTTCAAGGTATTAGTTTATCCTGCTAAGGCTTGTGCATTCAAGACAAGTTGCTCAAAATTCAGAAGGCTCTACAGTGAATCCATTAGCACGACCATCAGATCAATCTATTAGTTGGAATCTCATATCAAACGAAGGAGTCTTGACAAAGTAGCAAACTACAAATAACAAAAATATCAGAAAATAAACTCTCTGGGATTCTTGAGCGCCCCAATTAGCCAGGGGCGCCTATGATTTTGGAGGCTCAAACTCAGCAGTTAGGTTTTGCAAATATGCTCAGATTTTTCAGAATTCTACCAGCTATCCGGTGTATATCTCAACCTGATCGTCAGATTCATCAGTCACCAACAACTGCAAATCAAACAAAGGACATAACTTGGAGGGTCAAAGTTGAGGAAATGAAAATCTCGTGAAAATGACTAAGTCTGGGAGTGATGGGCGCCCCGAGTAGCCAAGGGCGCCCAAGGATTTGAGAGCCTAAAAGTTGAAATTAGGGTTTGCAGTCTCCAATAACTTTTCTTCAGATTCAATCCAACTCTTCAACGGATTCACCAGTGAACTCATCAGATTTGACAAGCACCAGAAATGGTAGATTGAACGAAGGCGAAAATATGGGCAAAATTGAGAAAGTCAAAAGAAAGTTAACAACATAGTAAAAAAATCTAACTCTAGAGGAGTTGGGTGCCCCAAGTAGATAGGAACACCCAAGCTTTTGACCCCCAAAATCAACTTTTCAGGAGATGTAGCATCTGGAAGACCCTCCTTAGAATTCATCAGGCTATCCAACAAATCTAACAACCCATTCATCAAGTTAGTCTAGCTCCCGGAATTGCAAATTCATCAGAAGATAATAAAACATGTGAAATTGAAGATCATCAGAAAAATGGCTAACACTGGGAGCCATGGACGCCCAGGTAGCCAAGGGTGCCCAGAATTTTAGGGTCTCAAATTCAATTTCTACGAGTTGTTGCCTCCAGAACAATTTACTCAGATTCAATCAAGCTCCGCAATGAGATCATCAGCCAGTTCACTGCATTCACTGAGCGCCCAAAATTCAAGATCAAATTGAGGTCAAAAGCAAACAAAAAGTTGAAAATTTCAAGAAAATGGTTGTCTGCCAAGAAGGGCATCCAAGTTTTCATGCCTTAGAAATTTTCAAATTTCATCCTTCAACATTTCAAACAACATCCACATTCAACGAACCTGCTCAAAGTTGGCATCAAAGATTTAATGCTAGAGAATAAAGCATTTTATTTATCCTCAAAATCCATTTAACATATCTTTGGCATTCATTATTCACTTTTTGCAGGTTGGCATCTAGAGGAAGAAAAGTATCTTTTTCTTCTCATAAAGATTTGAAGGCCAAAGCGTGGTGCTTTTTCGAAGTTCTTCATATTTTCATGATCAGTATGCATAGAGGCTCGCTTTTTCATGCTTTATTCTTCCAAGGCATCATTTTTTAGAGGAGTGGGGTCATTTTTTTTTAAATTCATTCATCTGGGTCCACTTAGTTCTTGATTCTCTTCAACTTTGGAAAATTTTAAGTTTTCAAAAATCTGCTTTTTTTCACGCTCTTTCAAGAAATCCTCAGCTTTTTCGACATTTGATCAACTGGGTTCCTATGGAACAAGATTCTCTGCAAAACCCAGGTCCTAGCTTTTTTCGGAGAAATTGCTTTTTCAAGGAAAATCAACATTCTATTTTCGATAGTCTATGTAAAAAAAAATGTTTCAAAACCTAGTCAAGTTTACAATCAAAAATCAAGATTTTTAGCATGCAACACTCTCCACTTGGAATCAAGAACAAATCAACTTTTTGGCGGATTGAGTTTCCTAAATGAGTCACCTCTTTGGGGCATCGATATTTTCGAAGAATAGAACTCAAAAGAAGTAGTGAACTTGAGGCTTTCTTCGAGCTTTCTTTCTATTCTTGTCTCATTCTTATCCATTCTCTGTGAAAGAGAAATATCAAATTGTAATAGTTGGCATTTTCCTTGTTTTTTGCTTTCATAGGTTGCTAGATGCTCATCTTGTTTTAGTTTTAGAAATAAAGCTTGCGAGTTGACAAGTCTTGGTTGTAAAAGCAAGGAGATTTTAAGGTTCCCTACTCCTCTGCTTGTGTATAAATAAGGGCAGCCTTGCCCATTTTTCTTTAATGGTTATTGTGATAGCGAATTGCTAAGCCTATTTTTCCTACAAGTTATTATTCAGTGCCAATTCACTTAGTGTAAAAGCAAGTTTGTATGCCTACCTTTGCTGCAAGATATTGTTCAGTTCATGTGTTACTTGTGTCAATGTATTTTGGTTGATCGCTAAACTGCAAACCTATTATTGCTACAATCTTGTTGCCTGTTGTGACCTATTTCACACATCGCCCCATCGCAAATGGGGACCCCCAAGTTTGGTTCCGCCTTTCGCGCAACGTCTCTGAGGGTCTTGAATTTGGGTAAATTTTGAGAGTCAGTCTGGCTAAGTTGAGATTTTGAACCCGTCTTTGGGCCTTAGCGTCATAGAAGTGCTTAGAACACCCGGTAGATGAAGATCGCCATTGCTTTCGGTCGTTTCTGACACTTCCTATTTTTTAGGGAATCTGCTTTTTTGCTTTTTGCTTTTTTGATTTTTGGCATTTTTAGGCCATTCTGGAGTCCCTATTTTTTAGGGATGCTTTTTGCTTTTTCTATTTTTGGAAAGTTTCTATTTTTGGAAAGTTTCTATTTTGGGAAAAAGTTTCTATTTTTGGATCCCACAGAGCAGAAAATCAATATGTCTCCGGAAATTAAGAAAATCAAGGCAAAATGTAAAAAGTTTGAAAATTGGCAAAGAATTTTTGAAAAATGCCTAAGTCTGAGACTGGCACCCTCAAGAGAGGAATGGCATGGAAAAGTCAAAGTCCGCCCTACCTTTGGCATGCCAAAGGTAGGCACTGGCAAGAAATTCACCAAGTCCACCATGGCATGAGGAAGCCAAAGTCCGCCCTTGGCATGGAGGAAGGTGAAGTCCGCCCATAAGCATGAAGGTTGCCAAGTCCGCCCTTGGCACAAGGAACTCAAAGTCCGCCCAGCAAGATAGGAAGTGCGCCATATGGAAAGTGGCATGGAGAAGCTAAAGTCCGCCATGGCATGAAGAACACAAAGTCCGCCCCAAGAAGTGTGGAGAAGGGTAAAACATGAAGGGGTGCGCTCCAAGGTGTTTGGAAAGGGGTAAAATTGCAAGATAATTCATTGAAAATTGAATTAAATGATGGAAACAAGTGAAATTTTCCATTGGACAAGGCACAAATAAAATTCGCCATGGCAAGGAAAATCTAAGACCAATGGATGATAAAATACGCCATAAGCAAGGAATTATAAGACATTCGCCCAACTCTTGAAGAGAAAATTATCCTAAGGCATGAAAAACGGAGAAATGTCTAGAAGAAGAAGAGGTTTTGGCCGGCATAAAAATCACGCCCCAGCACAACGGAGTGAAATTTTTGGCACAAAATGAAGAGTGCTTGGCAGAGCAAACATGAAGTCCGCCCCTCTCAGCTTGGAAAATTCCTAAAGCGCTAGTAAAAAAATGGCAAAGTGGCAGAGGTCTCCAGGTTCGCCCAACCCAGAAGATGAATCGTTCGGCTAAAATAAAAATGTCCAGAAAGGTCAGAACTCCGCCTAGAGAATTAAAATTTGACAGATGAGCTATTGAGCACATTTTGGCTAGGCAGACAATTTAAAAAGAGATATTTTGCCTTTGACGAACGAAATTAGCCATGTATCAAGATTAAACGGGTTGGAATTTAATATTTTAATATTTTTAATTATTTCCCTGACACTTAGGGAATTTTAATTAAAAATTCAAAATCCGGAGATTATTTGGAAGATTAAACTAGTCTGCCTTAGATAAGTTTAAACTTTGCCATGTTCGGAGGATTTAAAATACGTTGGAAAAATAATTTTGGACAATTAATTTAATATATTTTCCAACACTTAGTCAATTTTCCTTGAGAAAATTCGAAAATATCAACAGAGATGGCACAGAGACGAAAGTTAGAAACTTGCCTCGATAACTGAAAGTGAAATTAGAAGTTTGCTAATCCGAGGAGAAAACGTTTCTAAAAATTGGAAGCAAATCAAAAGAAAGAAAGCAATGCCTTGAAGAAAATCGCACTTCTCAGCCATAAAATGAGTTTCAGCAACTCATTTCTTCACAAATTCCGGCTGAGAAGCAACTATCTCTCTCGAATCTTCAGGAAATCATTCGCGAAGGAGAAATTCATTATTGTGAGAATCGAGATAGCATTTTCTTATTGACAGGCGTGATTTTTGAGAGAAGTAATTTATTTCTTTGCTGAAATCGTACTTCCAGCATATTGGCGCACTTCTTCTGGCAGATTTTTTTGAATTTTTAAATTCATTTGCAGCCACAACGTGATCTTTGAGGTTTGGAAGTTAATCGACAACGCATTTGCGCTGTGTTTCTATCTTCTACTTCGTTTCCGGCACGAATTTCATTCATGATAGGCGAATTTAATTACTTTCAGCTTGCTTTTTGACAGAAATTTTAATTTAATAAGGCTGAAAGTGCGATTTGTCCAAGCTATACCCCGAAACTCATTAATTCTTAAATAATCTTGTATTAATGTTAAGTATTTTGTGCTTGCAGGCTGTCGATCGATCAAGGAGAAATATCCAGGCAGGCACAGATGAAGTTTGCAAGTAAAGGATCGCAGCCAGAGACCAGAATAAAGTCTAAATGAAAAAATGTCTCAGACACAGATCTTGGCCACATCGATCTCGTGGAATTTAAAAAGAGGATATATGGACACAACGGACTCTTACCAATGCCTGCAGCTAGAAGGATAGTGAGAAATGGCATATTTCAAGCTGCCGGATTCTAGCCTACACTTTGCTGTGCTGAACTGATGGTGGAGTGTGCACTTCACTATGATGCTGAGTCAAGGCGGATTGTGGCGCCTGATGGGAGAGTGTTGGCACATCTGACAGAGGTGGCCATTCAGGAAGCCTTCGGCATTCCAGCATATCCTAAAACTTTCTACAAGACCAAGGAAGATGCTCAGAAGCTATATGACAAAAATCCTGATCTTTGTGCCGCCAACCTTAACAAATTTTGGCTGGACAAGCCTAGACCGTCCTTTAAGAAGATGCCCAAGAAGTTGATGCGCACGGACTTCAAGGAGGACTATGGAGATATTATTATCTTGCTGAACAGAGTGGCAGGCAGTCCCTCGGGCGCACCCTTTGAGCCGTGGATGTATTACTTCATTGAGGACCTCACAGAAGGTGTCAAAATGTTCAACTGGGCTAGGATGATAAGCAATAATCTTCACCACCAGCTTATCAATCTAGAGAAGACCAAAACGTTTTATATGGGTTCTTACGTCGTCTATATGTTGGCCAGAACTTACAGATATGCAGGCTTGATCTGCAAAGGCACAATTGGCAGTAAGGAGAACGAGCTAAAACCTTATGACTGTTACCCACAACTCCAGCTGAGGGAGAAGGCGCATTTTAGACGAGCCCACGACGCGTTCCTGATGTACATCACCAGGATACTCCAGGGAGGGACGCATCAGCGGCTGACACATGAAGCCAAAAGCCTAATTGGTAAATACGGGTCTTGGTTTATCCAGTATCCAAGATTTACGTATATCAGAATTCAAGGATTCACTGGAAGCCCGTACCGTCTGCCCATCTTCCCCACGAATAAGATGGTCCTGCTCGAAGTGTTGAGGCAATTAGAAGATTTTCAGGGTCTTCAAAGAGCAAAGCAAAAGGCGGCAGTTACTTTTCCCTTCTTTATAGGGAACATGTTGGAGTCGTGTCCGTCATCACAGGCAGCTGACAGTGCCAGAATCGAGATACAGCATTACCCTTTCTCTCCATATCCAGCCAGAAATCACTACGACCCCCATCACCACATCAAAATGGTGGATGGAAGGAGGTACAAGCATAGGGTCGAACTGGAGGACTATTGGGAAAATGTTGCGGATGAATTTGAGGTCAGACGGAGGATGTGGTCCAGATTACCTCTCAGCTTAATCAGGGCAACAGAATTTTTTCACGTGCCAGATCAGTTGGAGGAGGACGAGAATCAGATGCAACCGCGCTTCGATGAGAATTCAGCTTTGCCCGATGTCCAGTGGTCAGAAGCAGAGCATGCTGACTTGAACGTCTTGATGAGGCCTGTCATCAAGTTTACTCAGTGGTGGGTTGATCAACGAGTTCAAGAATTAAGGCGCCAAAAGATAACCCTGACCTATGATATGCTAAGCGAGGCAAAGTCTTATTCTTCCAATGCGGGAGCATCACAGGACCTCCCAGTGATAGAGGCCACCACATCTAGGAAAAGAAAAGAAATAGCTGCAGGCAAAGAGCCGGTCCAGAAACAGGTAAAGATGAAACCTTCTCAATCGGCCGCCTCCAGAAATATTGAGGAGATACTGGCTACCGCCGATGCTTCACTAGCAGATATGAGGGATCCTTCTCCGATTCCTGAAAACAACGCGGAGCTTCAGCCAGATGAGGATGCACCACCTTCTCCCACGGGCACCGAAATATTGGAGTCGGATGACGATAATGTGGGCACCCGAGATGAGGATTTTCAGGAAGGGATGATTTCAGCCCTTAGGGGAATTGTAGACGTTCCTGATAGAGAAGGCGTGCCGGAAGAAGACGGTGTTGAGCAGCTTACGATACCGGATTGGCTGAAGGAGAGGCTAAAGGTACAAGTGCCGGCAGATGAACCAGAAGAGGATGATACGACAGACTTTTTGGCCAGATTGTCTCAAACCGTGCCCAAAAAGTCGGCAAAGAAATTCTCCAGCATACATAAAGACGAGGCCGGCAACAGGACAGTGCAAATCGCCATACCTACAGTGGACAAGCCATGGGAGGATATGGCTCCACAGGATTACGCCATCACGACCATTGACTTGGGTCCAACCACTAAGGGCCAAGAAATGGAAGATTTGGACAATTCTGTGTCCGCCATCAAATCAAGGTTGGCGAAGGAGGTAGCCAGAAGGAAAGAGTGCCAATTAGAGATTGAGCGCTTAAGGGAATATATTCAACACTTGATCAAGCCACTTGATCAGGACACTACGGCGACTCCTCTACTTCCGAACTCTTCGCAGGAGGCCATTAAAGAAATTGAAGAAAACAAGCTCACGGTTCAGGAGGCCAAAGAATGGATAGCCGTAAAGGGGACTGAAGCTGAGACATTTGTGGAGCGGCTAACTTTGGTTTATGGCCAGGCCACTGCCTTGCTTTCTAGGTTCGCTTCTTTGGCAGAAGTATGGGACAGCCTTCCAGATGTGCAGGATAGAATAATCCCTTGCCTTAGGATTCTGAAAGGAGTTCCTAAGCAAGAATTGATAGAGGGAGGCGTCATCGCAGCGGGAGCAGCCTATGACTTCCACACTTGGTATTGGACCTTGACGGCACGAGGTGAAGTCTTGGAGAGGGTTAAAATTGACGGCATCAGACTGGAGGAACAGGTCAAGGAGGTTCAGGCCAAAATCCTCAACATAATTGCCGATGTCCTGGATAAAGAGGCACTGCGAGAGAATGACCTGCAGTTGGAAGTTTTGAAGAAAAGTGTCCAGGAAAATATCTTCTACATCACTGGGCCCATCTTGAGGCAGGACTGGGCCAAATTGGTGAACTTCTTGAGCATCAGAGAATCCTTTGAGAAGACGGAACCAGAGTGGGAGGAGACCTTCGCCAGATGCGCCGAGAGCATGGATGGGCTTGAATTCAGAATTGGCATGCTTCCGCAGGTTACCATGGATGAGGTTGCCTCGATCGTGTCCAGATTCGGCGAATACACGGCAGCTCGAGAGGATCGGGATACAGTCCCTTGAAAATAGCTCCTATTGCCAACTCATTGCTGTTCATTGCCAGTTAACTGAAGTTATTTTGGGAAACCCTAATTAGGGTTTCGTTTGTTAAATCTTGACCGTCGGCTCATTTTTAATCTGAGCCATTTATTCCATTTATGAAACTCTATATAAACTCATTGGCCCTCATTTGTAATGTGTGAAGTGAGTAATAAAAGATTGTTGCGATGAAACTATTTCCGTTTATAAAAGCTCTTGTGCATGATTTGCTAAGAACAACTTTTATTTTCAAGTAGTATGCAAGGTTGAATATTTCTCCTTCAACACTTAGAGTAGAATTAGAATAGCATTTCATTACATGTTGGTTAGATGAGTGATAGATTTGATCGCAGTGGCGGATAAAATTTTGCTCATACTTTTGTCGAGTGGATGATTTGCATTTGACGTGTAAAGTTAGTCTGAGCCATTAAATCGTGGATGCTTAACTTCTGTTTGTTTCAATTACCGATTCAAATATGAAAATTCTTATCACTTCCGTTGAAGATTGCAATTGCTTCGCGTAGTTGTCCAAAGGTGGCGAAACGAAGTGTCGTTACCCATTTTGTCTACTCACTGCTGTCTCTGGAATTCTTAGGCGTAGTTTAGATCTCTAAAACCCTTATCCTTTTTTTTTATTTTTTTTGGAAAATCTGAAAATACCCACCGAAAGAGCCTTCAAGGATAAAACCGTCTAAGTTTTCAACCCGCAAAAAGAGAATTTCATGTAAGTCCCCTTGTGATTACCAGCAATCACAATGCCCACTGGCCTTATCCACATGTCAAGACCTGACCAAAGAAACCTTGGAGTTATTGTATTGCCTACTGGATTTTTGCAAGCACTTTTCAAGAGAGGATAAGAGTGTCCTTTGGGCATTTTTATTCTGTGTTCGGTGGCGTACTCAAAACACGCACCAACAATACCCCACTTACTCAACCACTTGTTATTTTGCTTCATCCACGTGCTCTTCCTTCTATTTAGTTTCTCTGCTACTACCATTTTGCGCCAACAGGACACCTCCATGTTCTCCAGCCTCTTTAGATAACTTAGTAAACGAATCATAGCCGATGTCTCCACAGGTAAGGCACCAGCCTCAGCTAGGACAATCTCATATGGAACAAACGATTTTATTTTGAGGTTGCTTGTGATTAAATGTTTTTGCAGTCTTTCAATTTGCCTCCACTTCATTGTTGAAGTATTACCACCCCAAACTTCACACCCATAGAGAACCACCGGCACCACTAACAGTCCAAAGAGAGTTTTCTTGGTTTTCCAGTTCCATAATTCAACACTTCTACATCTATTTTGCAAAGAGTATAAAGCTTTCCATCCACCTTGAATCCTTTTTGCTCTACATGTCTCCCAACTAAGCCTATAGTGAAAATCAAGGCCAAGGTACTTATAGTCACTAACCACTTGCAAGGGACTGCCTTTGAAGACAAATTCTATAGCTTCCTTCTTTCTTTTCAAAGTAAATATCATAACCTTAGTTCTGCTGATGTTCACTTGCATCCCAACCTCCTGAAAAAATAACTCAAGAGCTTTCAAGTGATCCTTCAAATCATGCGTTGTTTTTGCCATTAGAATAAGATCATCAGCATAAAGCAGCAATTTTATTACATAATTGGTTAGCTCAACTCCTCCCCCACCAAAATTGTCTAACCATTCCTCTAATTTGTCAATATACAACCCAAATAAAGTAGGTGAGAGAGGGAAGCCCTGTTTGACGCCAATATCACTACCAAAACATTCTGACATTCCCTGTTTAGTTGTGATTTTAGCTTGAACCTGCTCGTATAACCTATGAACAACAACCCTATGCTTTTTAGGAATTCCCAACTCTTCCATTCTAGACCATAACTTGTTTCTAGGGACTGTGTCAAACACTTTTTTGAAGTCTATGAAACAACAAAAGACCTCACTGCCCTGCTTATTCCAAACTTTCTCAATCAAGTACCTGAGTGTAATGCAATGATCAACGGTAGAGTATTTTGGTCTAAAGCCCGCTTGACCTTTCGCTCTCTTTCCCTCTTTTTCTGCCCAGCTACTAATTCAACGCTCATCCATGCTCCCATATAGTTTCCCGAAGAGCGGGTTAATCATTATAGTGCGATAATTTGAGGGGTTGTTGATATCTCCACTTTTGTGCAAGGGGATGACGACACTAGTTGTCCAATTTGTTGGAAATCCATATTGAATAACCCTATTGAATATTCCTTTGATGTGTGGTGTGAGGGCATCCACACCCCACTTTAAATATTCCAATTGTAAGCCCTCTATGTCACGTGCTTTGCCCCCCGCAAGCCTTTTAACTCCTTCTTTGATGTCTATTGTGGAGAAGAGTTTAGCCCTTGAATTAATCATAGAAGGAACACCTTTGTCTTGCACCCTCTCATATAATAGTTTTGCATATTCCAGCCATTGTGAGTCTGTGATATTGTTTTCTTTGATTGTGTTTTTTTTTTGTAATTCTTTCCAGAACCCTTTCGGATTGTGCCAACCCATAGAAATAAGCTATTTCCGTCTTGTTTGCATGTAAACCTCTTTTTTCAGTCTCACAATTTTTTCATACTCCTTTTTATTTCCCTCAAATTTACCTATTCTTTTCGCTACCTTGCATTCTTCGTCATACAACGGATTCACTGGAAAGCTATTTTTGTTGCCTTTCTTAGGTCTATATCTTTTGCACCAATTAAGAGCTTTGAGGATTATTGAAGTCAGATTATTGCTGCATATTATTTTTCTGTTTATATTGGTCATCTCAATACCTCCCACCTCTTGTAATTGTTTTTTAAGATTTGTTCGAAAAATTTCTTGGTTTTCCTGTGTCAAGAGGATTGTCCCATGAAAAGGCTCCTTTTGATTTTGTTGCAGCCTAGCCTGATAATTAGTGTCTTGTTGCATGTTGATTTTTCCATATACAGGGTTGTGATATGATTTCATTTCCATGGGACACTCCCTCACCTCCACCTCAACCAACCTTGCCATAAGGTTCTTTGAACAAATAAGATAGTCCACCACACTTTGACCATTGTAAGTGTGAGATGTAATGTTCCCTGAACTCGGCCAACCATTTAACCCATTGCATATAACCAAACCATACACGCTGCATATCTCTAACAATTTTGCTCCATACTGAGTGATGCCTCCTTTTATGTCTTGAGAATTTCTTTCCCACTTTTGTTTCTCTTCTTTTTCTAACCATAGGGGGTTGTCTCTTATTCCCATTTCCTTTCTAAGATATAGAGCTTGATTATTTGCAGTCCTCGCGTTAAAGTCTCTTATTAGGATGATTTCTCCTATATTATTATATGCTGAAATGTCATTTTTTAGAGCTGCATAAGGATCTTCCTTATCTAGTTTATTTTTCTTATAAAATTTTGAGCCATGTGGAGCAAAGTAGCAGGCTGCAAGATAAATTGTGAACTCTTTGATCTTTATTTTCAGCCATATGTATTGGTTATTTGGGTCTTCTTTTTCCACTTGTATGGTTCTTTCCCATGATTCTTTTATCAAAACCGCCACTCCCCCATGTCCTTTACCACTTTCTATTAATTCATTCCAGACTGAAACCTTTAAGTAACCTTCAAAAATTGGAATCTTACAACCATCATGCTCATGTGTTTCAATGAGGATAATTATGTCCTTCCCCTTTGCTATGGGCCCTAAACCGGGACCTCTCCTCCATGGGTAGCCTCTACAATTCCAACTTACTATTGAGAGGTGTTCCTAGGGGCCCGGCTTTCCTATTTTCCATGTGCCATTTTATTGCTGATTTGGGCTTTTCCTCTGTACAACCATGCTTCATTGCTTGCACTTCTTGCTGCTACAACTTTATCCCACTCTTTTCTTCTTTCTTCTAATTGTGCTAGAGTTAGATCATCATCTATGTAGAATTGTGTACCTTTAAAAAACCTTTTGTTCCTTAGGATTTTGTATTTGTCTTGCACATTTTTCAATGTTACCCTTATATTCCTATTTCTGCCATCCTACAACACTCTACCAATTTTGCTAGCTTTGTTGATATGCCCTGTCCATTCCAACTTGTCTGCTAGAAAGTCTTTTATTAACTTATCAGTATGTTCTCCCTCCCCATGATCTTTCAGCCCCTTTATTATTAAGTTTGTTGCTTTATCATGCCGGTTTCTTTCCTCCCATCTATGTTGTTTAACTTGCTTCTCTATGAGTTCTTTTTGATTTGTTGTTGGCCCTTGTGCCACTTGGGCCCATGATTTTACCTCGTCTAATTGTTCCTTTAACTTAGCTTCCTTAGCTTCCATGTTTGCTATTGTTGCCTGAAATTCTTGTAAGTGAGAATTGCCATCCATCCCTGCCACTTTAGGACTGTTGTCATTGCTGATATGCTTTATCTCCTGCTTTAAGGCTGAGATTTCTCGTTGTCCTATTTTTATTCTGACTTACAACTTGCCTATTTCCATGTTGTGTAGCTTGTTTTCTTGCAAAAGCTTCTCAGTGACAACCATGGCCTCTTGCCATTTGTCACCTTTTAACTACTCAGACAACTCTAACTCTTCCAACCTCTTTTTCAACCCCATTAGCTCACTAACATATAAATCTGAGTACCAAATTAACGGAGTTGAACTAGGGTTGTATAAATCATTTTTGCCTTCTACCTCTGTTTCTAAGACTGCCTCCTCTTTCTATTGCTTCACCTCTTCAACAAACTTGAAATGATGGTTCTTTATGTAACCCCTTACAAACTGATTTTCATGGTTTTCTTGCGCTGGTAAAGGTGTTCTGACTTGCCCTTGCATTGATTCCGAGTTAACTGTTGCGCGGTTAAGGCTCATAAGCTTTGGAAGAATTGCAACAAACCTATTGCAACCCAACCACTTTAGCCTTCTTGTTATTTTAGCTTGTCTTCGTTGCAAGATCCTTTTATATTGTTTGGCATTTACAAATGTTAACTTTCCCTTTGGGTTTATTTCTTTGACTTGCTTGTTACTTTTCTCATGACACTGCCAGGATGCCTCTGAATCTACAGCTATTATGAAAACATGAGAGTTTTTTGAGGTGCACGATGGGACATACGACACTAATATGCCAACATGTGGTGCCATTTCAGATTCTTTCATGTTCTTTATACCTCTGTCCCCACCAACCACAACCAAGGGAGTATTAACCACATTTTCCTTGTAGTTTGAACACCCTATTGCTGACCCTACAACTTGTTCGCTGGGGTTACCCACCATAGCTCGGACCCAGTTTTACACCGAACCCCGTTTGATGCGTTTGGCAGATGCAAATACAAATGCAAAAAGAACCTAGCCTTGATTTTAACTTGCCATAGTTTTTAAAAGTGTTTTCAGATAGAGACAAAAGGAACCCGAGAAGAATACTAGGGGGCTCACCTCTGACTGCCAGAAAATGTTTCCACTTCACACTGCTGGCCCCACCTTTCAATACTGTTTTACCCTTCTTTTCTATGCGTTTGCTAATCCCGAGCAGCTTCACCGCGTGCCTTGTGCCCGAGACTCCCGCTTGTGTCTTTCCAACCTTGTCGCCTTGACCTAGTCGCCTGGTCGCCTGTCTTTTTCCAGCCTTTTTCACCAGTATTCTTCTCGCCTGTATCCGTATTCCTCGCACCTGTATTTCGCGCCTATATCCCTGTATTCCGTGCCTGTATCGAAGTGGAACGAGTATTTAAAATGGTCCTCCTTAAAGGAAAACATGTCCAAACTCATTAGAAAAACCCTACCCCTTAAGTGTTAAGTCCTTTCTATCTTTTTTTTAACATTTATTAACATGGTTTAGGAATATCTTTTATTTTGTCTTTTAAGAATGGCTTTTTAAGTTCGTATATTTTTATGGAATAAATGAGTAGCCATGTTTTCTTTAAAACTTAGCCGCATCCAACTATTTCTTTTCTTCCACGTAGGGGGCACTTTATTTAGAAACGATTACACAAGTATATGTAAATTAAACATTACCTTGCCCTAAATCTCTATGGTGCGGCACTGGGTGTGGGAGGTTTAAATGGTAAGGAGATCAATGAAAAAAAAATAGAGGAATTAAAATGATACCTGGAAGTAGTTGGATTGAAGGCCATAAAAAGGTTCATGCTTTTTGCGTAAGAGACAGATCACATTCACAGAAACAGAGGATCTATGCAAAGTTGGAGAAGATTGGTTTGGCAGATGAAGGCGGTAGGGTATTTTTTTATGGATACAAGAAATTTACTTATGTTGTGGAGGAAACAAAAAAAAAAAAAAATTATTTATCTTCCACCATAGTGAGAAGTTGGAAATTGTATTTTTTTTTCTTTGTTAAGGCTACCCCTTGGAGCAACCTATTAAAAACCTTCGAGTATGCTCTGACACCCACGCTGCAACTGAAATTACCTCCACATCATTGAAAAATAAATTGTTCTAAGAGATGTGAACCTTTTCCATCATTCTAAACAACAGATATCCAGTAATAATGAAGGAACATCCATCAAGCATAACAGCGGGCAATTTTGTCATAAGTTGTAGTTACAATTTACCCTACTAGACATAAATGAAAAAGTGGAAGCATAAGCAAAGTGAGTGAACTGTTTTATAGAAAGCCCCAAAGAAATGTGGAAGCCAGTTTCTAATGCCAAAATATGCTATCAACAGAGCTGAGCAAACTTGAATCAATATTCAACAACATACCACCCCAGAAAGTTTAATTTGAAAGTTGTCCCTTTATCATTTTATTCTTCCTAATTAATTATAGAAGTGTATGTCTACTAGAGATTTGTCAAACAGAAGCAACATATTTAAAGATTAAACCAGGTCAAGAGATTTATCTAATCAATAGCTTGTTGCAAATGAAAATTCGAGAACTTGAATTTAAACAATACCAGAACGTGCTCTCTAGAGCTGAGCTACATCTTCTCAAAAAAATGGAATTCATCAATACTTCTATTGCTAGCAGTCTAAAAGCCTCTCTTTAACTACCCAAATCTAACTTTTGTGAGGCTTCAAAGTCTAAACCTGGTATTACTGTTGCCGAAAGAGTTTTATGATGAGGACTGCACTCTAGATTCTTTGCTTTTTGCATGAACTTAGGAGAGGCCTCCAAAATGTTGCAGAATTCATGGGTTGCAAATTTTGCATCACTATTGTTGGCTGAAGAAAATCTCAAAAAATATTTCAATTTATGGGACTCCAAGCTAATAATACAGTTTTTCTCCTGCTACCAATTAGTTAAGTCCATTCAGCTCCAGCTATTGTCGAATCAAGTTTCTAAGATTCTAAAGATTTTTTTATCAGATTAATTGACAGAGCATTCCCAGAAAGTTGAACTATTTGGCAGATATAAAGGCCAATAAGGTATTCTTTTGCTTATTTTTTTTCCAGTGTGCATAAGAGATTTTAGAAACATAAATTTTGAGAACTCTTATGGTGAACATATCGATTAACATGCTGGCACTGCTTGTTCTTTCGCAGTTCTGGTTCTTCCACTTTCAGCTAGGGAAGATTTACTGTTCTGTTCAGGAGTTCTCTCCCTCTAGTTTTGATTCTTGCCTTTCGACATTTGGTATTTTTAAAAGTACAAGAACTAGTATAATGGCACAAAATTGGAAAGAATATTTACTGTTAAATGCTGAAGTTTTCGAAGGAAGAAAGTAATAAGTTTAACCTAAAAAGATGATCCCGTTACATTGATAATATTCACCTCTAGAATATTTTATCTAAAAAAATCTAGGAATTCAATCTTTGAAGGTGATATGACGAATTGGCTGCCATGCTCTTTATCGCATTCATACTTAATTAAAAATCTTAATAATTTTGTAATGGTGAGTTAAGGGCCAAAAACGCTATCAATAAAAGATACACTAAGCCATGCTTCTTATAGTAACATAACACAGAAAAATAGATCAAGGGAAAAAGCCTCAAAATAACAGACTTGGGAAGAAGCTGACCTTCACACCTGCCATTTAATTCTGCTCTCTTTAAATTGCTTACCCAATGAAAAGAAAAGTCATGCAGCAAGAGCCAAGCAGGACGTTTTTTCTTTAAAAGAGACAAACAAAAATCACTAGAGTGACAGCTGCTCCTCTCCTCCATTCACCGTAAGTGAAATTTTTTATCTCCAGATCTCAGGATTTTAGAGCTAGAAGATTCTTGAGGTCAATGCAAGATCTTTGCAGCCTCCACGCGTCCTGCATGCCTCTCTCTTTCCAGACCCTTCCTCATAAAGACTTACTTGATTTCTAACCACTCCCTCTGGCTAGACTATTGTATTCTCTAGACACGTTACCTCAATTGAAGGCTCAACATTTCTCCAACCTGGACTCACGCACACTCTGAAATCTTTCACAGAAATTATATAATAGTTTTGACACATCAGCGCAAGCTAAGGTAAAGCTGACATTTGTTATAACTATAACATAACTTACTTGTATATGATGTGTGATTCATCATCAGATCACATTTTATTTTATTTTCTGTCCAATGTGATTGGAAAGCCTATATCTTACACAGATCACGTTGATTAGTAAATGTTCAGTTATTTGAAATTAATATTATATTTATATAATAAGAAGGGGGTGTTATTATAAAATTACTTTATGTTTTTATTTTCTGGATTACTTCCATTCATTTTGATGATTTAATATATTTCTTTTAATTCATGACTTGGGGTTCTGTTTATTTTGCAGGGACCAAAATGGAGTAGGGATGGAAGACCCTGATGGTATATGGGAAAATATTAAACAGTTCATTGAACAACTACGCACAAGTTCTTCCACAAGTCATGATAAGGAGCTGATCACTCAACGATTTCTGAATATAGCAAAGGCAGGGAAGGATGCAAGGATAGCAATTTTCTCTCACTTACAGGCAATTCCTTTGCTCGTTGCACTCCTTAATTCTGGAACATCCACTGCCAAGGTCAACATAGCATCGACTTTAGGGGTCTTACGTCAAGAAGAAGAGTTAAGAATCAAAGTTCTGCTTGGAGGATGAATACCTCCTTTGCTTGGATAGTAAAACTTGGGTCAGTAGAAGCACAAAAAGCAGCTGGAGAGGCCATATATGCTGTATCATATGGCAGTCTGACAGATCATGTTGGGAGTAAGATATTTGTGACTGAGGGTGTAGTGACCTGTCTTTGGGGTCAACTTGGTACAAATTGCAATCGAGACAAGTTTTTCGATGGTCTTCTAACTGGGGCATTAAAGAATTTATGTAATAACACAGAAGGATTCTGGAAAGTAACTATTGAGGTTGGTGGAGTGGAAATCCTTGTGAGATTACTCTTTTCTGGCAATCCAGTTGCTCAAGCCAATGCGTCTTTTCTCTTGGCTAATCTGGTTTTGGCTTCTGAAACTAGTAGTGTTCTAGTGGACGAGGCTGGTGCTGTTAAATATCTGCTTAAGCTTTTAGGTTCTGAAAATGAGACCTCTGTACGTGCTGAGGCAGTTGGTGCACTGCAAGCTCTTTCATTCAAGTTAAAAAGTGCAAGGAAATCTCTAGAGGATGCAGGTGGCATTCCACTTTTGATTGGTGCAATTACAACACCTTCAAAGGAGTCTTTGCATGGATAACCTACCCAAGCCTTGCAAGAGAATTCCATGAGGGCTTTAGCTAATATTTTGGGCAGTATGTCTTCTGTAGTTCGTAGTCTTGGAGAAAGCATCAAAAGTTGCAGTAATGATATTCGGGTTGTTGACACCATTGGTGCTTTAGCTTATGTATTGACAATGTTTTCTGATTCAGACTCAGAAGATTCCATTAATGTGGTTGAATTAGAGGGCCTACTAATCACACAACTCAAGCCAGTCATGCCAAGGCTTGTGCAAAAACATGCAATTGAAGCCTTGGCTGGTTTGTATGGCAATGTTTACTTCCATAGATATAGATTCAACAGCTTGATTACGAAGGAATTACTTTCAGATGTCAACTTATTTTGCCACTGAATTCCCAAAGGCAACCCCTCCAACTCAATGTCTTACATGCCCAAAGTAAACCACTAGGGAGCAAGACAGGGAGCAGAGGCACTTGTGGATGGACTCAAATTGTAAGGATGACAGTTGTTCTGACTCTTCAGCTTCAGCTTCAGCTTCTTCAACGGCCTCCTCTCTCATGGATGATATGCACCCTCATACTGTAAGCCCCCTAGTGGTTGGGGAGTCTCTTTCTTCAGCAAACACTACTGAGCGCTCCCCTCCTATTCCACCAAGTTTGATTGTTCCTCCCAAGGAAACCCTTCAGAAAATACAAATGCTTGGACTAAGGTGGAAACTAAAAGAAGAATCCATCCTCAGCAAAAAGTATTAATGTCGACAACAGGAAGATCCTACGCTATCATGTAAATAAGGGTTAGACTCTTCTAGTAATTTTCAAGGGTATCTATGTAGTCATATAAATTGCAACAATGTCTAATTTTCTAGCTCCCCGATCCACGGGTCTGAAGCATAATATCCCCTGTTTAGAGGTGATAATTTTTGTCACAATATATTTATTTTGTGAGAGAGAGCACTAACCTCTCGCTTTAATATAGAAGAAATTAAATTAATATATAAAAATATGATAGTTTAATTGATCTTTGGAGAGATTAGGAAAAAGAAAGAGAGATAGAGGGGAGACAATTCTATAGAAAGAAGAATATATACTAAAACTTGCGTCTAAAGGAGGTTCAAGAATTGCGTCGATAGAAAACTAGATGTATGTTAATATAT
The DNA here is from genome assembly GCA_007115665.2 of Sequoiadendron giganteum. Taxonomy (NCBI): domain Eukaryota; kingdom Viridiplantae; phylum Streptophyta; class Pinopsida; order Cupressales; family Cupressaceae; genus Sequoiadendron; species Sequoiadendron giganteum. The sequence goes on from CM021110.1 coordinate 49,427,160, forward strand.
TAGAGAGTATGTGTTTGTGCATGAATGTGCTACAAATTTTAGTTACATGTGGCTAGCTTAAACAATTAATAATAAGTGATAAATAATGGAATGAAATAAATTTAGATAAATCTAGATTAGGGCTCTCCAACATGCTTCACGCTCTTGGGCTTAGATGTAGTGAAGTTAGGGCTCCCTAACATGCTTCCTCTCTGACCCCATCATGGTGGACTATTGGAATAACACTATTGGTTCTTGACTCCTTAAATGATCTATTCAAATGGTTTGAAATAATTGATAATATATATGTATTATATATACCATAACTCTTATTGAATCACTAGTAGAACTATATGTTATTTGACATGATTGGAGGACCGAATTATTTGTGTGACTAATTATTTAGTCATTTTAATTTGTAAAATGTTAATTTTTTTTATAAAATATGTGAAGGTTGCACCGAGAGGAAATTCCTTCCATGCAATAGGTATTTTTGGTGCACCAAGCAACCTAAGTGGCCAAATGGCCCGCTTAGGTAGGGGTCCCATGAGGGGGGCTTAAGCTCTATGGATTATGATCAAATTCGAAAGAAAAAATAATAAAGGAGTAATAGTCATTTTTATTTGTCTGATATTAGTCATTTAGTTGTGATTTTACCAGATGACCAAATTAGTCACTTATGATGATCAAATTAGTCATTTATTTGACAAATTCTACTAGTGTTAGTAACGTGACTAAAAGTTTTAATCACGTAGTCATTTATTTGCCAAATTCTACTAGTGCATTAAAACAAGTACTCGTAATTTCTAAAATTAATGGTTACTTCTAAATGCTTATACTAGTCTTTTTTGAAAAATATTTTTTATTAAAAAAGGCCTTACTACCATACCAAGAAAATAGTAAGGAAAAAGTTGAATGAATCTAAAAAGCACACTAAGAGAGATGAACACTAAAGTGAACTTAAAAAATAATGCAAAATTGTAAGGGTATACATTTTCAATCATTACACTAATTTTAACAATAATTTACATATTTTATGCGAAACACTTATTTTCTTTTCATTTAATTATCGATTTACACATTTATCATTCCCAATCTAAATTAATTTATTGCAAAGTTATAGAGATTTAATTAATTAACTTAAGCCAATCTTTAGAAAAAAGTACTTTCTTTTAAAATTAAATATTTTGATAAATATAATTTATTGTATATAATCATTAAATACTTTAACTACATCTCATATTTAAAAATATAAATAACTTAACTAATAACTTCGATATAATAAATTTATAAATTATTTAAATCAAATTAAAATAAATTTGTTAATTCATATTTTATTATATTAATTTAGCACAATATAGGTGGAATGTGCACTATATTCAAATAATCCAAATAAAAACAAACTTGAAAGTTCAAGTATAAGACAAAATTAAGCTATTCACATGTATATCCAACAAAACAAGTTGTTGAATTACAAGTGGAGAATCAAATTATGATGAATAGTAAATAGTAAAAATAGAGAAATAAAAAAATGAGGGGGGAAACAAATGGTCATGGATCACAAAAAATATCCTCCATATATATCAAAGATTTGGATTATGTTCAATTAAGATATGTGGGGCAATGTTAAGGAAGTGGATGCATGTGAATTACAACACTTATTGGAGATATAAATTAGTCTTTAAGACTTCCAACCAAATTAAAGTACCAAGGAAGAAAATTCCACACTAGCTCTTTTATTTCATTTGACATTTAATTTAGATTGCTCAAGAGTAACCTTGGGATAAGGACAATCGAGGGGAAAGTGGTCAAGCCTTCGACTATGAGGTCATATGCAATCTTTTAATAAACTTGTAAGGAATAATAGTGTGAAAGAAAACATAAGTTTGAATTAGGTTAATGAAATAAATATAGCTAATTTTGATATAAAATTTAGATTTGATAATTACAAAAATTTATGGAAATTAAATGAGTGGGCTAGGTGTATTTAGTTTAAAATTGATGATGAAAAAACAAATTTGCAATGTTGTTTTAAATCAATTCTAACTATTGTGAACTTGATACATCATGTAAGATTGATTTGAGTTACACAAGATTGATCTAATAGAATGTGTTTGAAATTGCTTAGGAGTTTTTAAACTAGATTAATGAATGTGTTCTTCTAGGTCAAACCTGCTAGAAAATTAAATTAACTATAATGAGAGATATCAAAGAAAACATTCACAAACATGCAAGTGGCCTATATGATATCAATACAAATTTAATTTCTTTATTGCCCTTTAAAATTGAAGTGTGCTCTAGTTAACATGTGTGTGTTTGTGTGTGTGTGTTTAAGTATACGTTGAATTTTATTAAACATCATGACATTCTAACATCTTGCATGGAATATGTGCTAGGTTGGGTCATAACGACCAATGGAAGGGGGCAAGAAAATTGGAATTTGGATTTGTATTGTTTGGATTTAAGGATTATACTTATGCTCCTCAAGATCAACTTGGATCAATATTGAGCCGTATAGAAATGATCTACAATGACAAGGCAGTGATCTTTGAGGGGGGAATAAATGTATGGAAATAAGTGTTAACAAGGATGAAATAAGGATAAGTAGATAAAAAATACATGGAAATATGTACAACAAGGTACAATAAAGATGGATACGGATTAAGCCATGAACTAAACACGAGAATGTGTCACTTGTCAATATATTGTTGCACTACGACATTCTCATCAAGGTGGGGATAAATGGGAAATGGTATGGATATATAATTGTTTAATATCTTACTAAAAAGCGAGTCACTAATTAATTGACTAATGTGGATGGTAACTTGTTTATATGCCACAACCAAATCAACTTAAGATCTAAGTGTGAACCAAGTGTGGAATTTGATACTAACCATCCCTATGAATTAAAAAATTTGTTGACAATTGTAAATTTTCATTACCTATCATTTTACCTTTAAACAAAAATATTAATCTGGTAAAACCCCTTATGAATTCATTTTTCATTCCAAAACATATTCGAGGCATTGAATTTACACAATAAATATAGTAGTATCACATTGCATGATAAACATAAAACTATAAAAAGTTGATTCAATAATGTAATGGTCATTTACAAAATTGTTAGTCGTACCTTCTTTACCACTAATAAGTTGTTAGAAATAATATGCAATTTAATTCATTGTGAAGAAAAGAAATGAAACAATCTATTTTAAATATAATTTTGAACATTAAAGTTTGTACCAATACAAAGATTATGTGCTTTTTTACATATGTATTTCAAAGAACGACATTTCAACACAAGGCGTTTGGGTATGACAAAGTGTAGGTTATAAAACACAATGCATTTTGAAGCATACTATTTGTTATAATAGGTAGTGTGTGCAATGTGAAGCGTGTATTGTGAAGGTTAAACCCCTATGCCATAATGTGTAAGTTAAAAACCAAAGAATGTTTTGACACCTCAAATTTCTTATAAGACATTCATAATTATCACTGTGTTTTATAACCTTGACTAGACTGAGCCCAAAGAAAGAACATTAAATTGCTGCTCAAAACATTGTCCAAATAACCATACAACAAAGTTCCTACAAAAATCACCATTGACATAAGAAATAAATGAAGAAAACAACATAAATGACTACTATATAAGAAACATGTCATACTATTGATGAAATGACTACTCATATAAATATAATTACAATCCCTCCAATTTCCATTAAGTCTTGAGTGGTTGCTCTAATTGATTGCTATGTTTTCATTAAATTCTATCTACTTGTCGATTCCCAAGATTAATACTAAAATATCTACAGAGTTGATTCACAATTACCAAACACCAAACATATACATACAAGTCTTCACTTTAACTTGGATGATATATTGAACGAAAAAAAGAGGTTTTTGTGATAAAAGAGTGCACTAAAAAATCATGACACCAATTCATTAATACAAGATAAGAACAAAAATAGTGCTATGAAGCAATGCATGTGAGGAATCTATTGTACATATAGAATTCTCCAAATGTTTTATTAAAGGAAAATGACATGACCAAACACAATATTTACAAGGGCTTTACTAGTGCTGCCCAATTGCTCCACCATAACAATGTGAGCCAAGGTGACAATAATAACTAGTTGACATTAGGATTAACGTGGTCTTGCTCGACATTCAACTCTATGGCTTACTGGATGGTAGTGGTGATGACATTAACCTCCAAGTGTCTTGTAGCCTCATTCTGCATTTCTACCTTAGACGCCTTATGCGCATCCCTCATTCTCACTAGTTTGTTTAGCTTTGCTATGTCCTTAGCACACTACCCAAAATAACAGTGAAGGAATCCACATATGTAAGCAAATTTGTAAATTGTATTATTTCTTTTCTAGGGGAGAGGACCCAATAGTTGAGCATCCTAATTTTGCGCTTCTCAAAATCCTACGTGGAAATTTCAAATCACTCCCATTTTTTTACAATAGCTTACCTGGTAAGTCCCATGCTTATAACTAAGGTTTCAAGGCCACATCATCAAATATGATGCCACATAAGCATGTTTTTTGTCAAGGTGTTCAAAAGGCCCAAAAAATAATGAGACTGATACTTGTGCATCTACATCATGTTTTATTTGGCGTTGATGTGGCATCACATGATTGGTTGCTTTTTAGATCTAAGGGAATACATTTCATTTAATTATGGGTAGTCATCATCAACACTAACAACTTTAAAATCACAACTATTGGTCCAATATTGTTAAAAATATTGGGCATTTTATAAGCAAATGCTATCACAACTATTGGAACATGCTCAAGTACTGGATTCTTTCCCCTATAATCTCTATAATCATTTCGTGTTAGAATTAAAATGTGATTGGGGAAAATTGCAAGATTTATCTCATTACATTCTTGTTCCCAAAAGGGTTAGAAGTACAGAGCAAAATAAATAAAATGAATTTAAATTTATGTTTGAGCATATATATCTATATGTAACTTGTCTCATGATCAAATAGGAATGATGATAGATGGTTTAGCTATCTCTTCCCCTAGATTGGGTGGGGATTATAGCTGCACAGATCTACCCAACTCTATTCCCTACATCGAACTAATGGGTCATTGCCCCTGAGCCTACTGGGTCAACAGTTCATCAATCCCATCTTAACAACTATTGCTATCAGGGGAGGGGGAATATTGTTGATAGAATTTGCATTATATTTATTCAGGTAACTAAATCATAGAAACATAATAACTATTTTTCTTATACATACAATAAAAAACAAACTCAAAAATCTCATAAATAGGTAGAGACGCAGAGTATACATCTAGCTATATGTTAGAGTTGCAAATAACAGAGAAAACTCTCACTGTTTGCAACATTTGGTAAATAGTAAGTTAAATCTGGTAGACTGGGCCAAATCCCTTACATTTGCAGCTTAGTTGGTAACAAACGATTGTGGGGTGTAACCCATTGGCCTTAAGGGGATCGGCCACCGTGGTATGTCCACTGCCTTATGCTTACCCTTGAAGAAAATGAAAGATAACAGTATCAGTTTTTAATTATATTATATCGCTACCATTTGTGAAATATAGATAACAACGAAATATATATATATATATATAAAACAAAACGTGCCTATGTAATAGCAATACTTTTTTTAAGAAGAAAAAAAAAGAAAAAATTAGTAATGCTAGATCTTGTATATGAGTGTATAGGGACTATACATCAACTGCAGCATCAAATGTCACCACTACAATCTCAATTGGCAACACAAGCATAGCTTCTCAACATGCTTTTGTACCAAGAAAATCTTCTCTTTGTTCTCTCCCTATTGAGGAAGAGCCCTTCTCTCCAATTGAGACTGAAACTGAACCACAAGAAACCTACAAAAATGTAGTCATACAGATGGCTGTGGCCTCTCTCATATCTGCCACCATTGAGAGCTAGACGGGATCTGTGTTGAGAGCTATTGAATACCCAGCTTGCCTTCTATCCTCACGAAAGTTTTTGGTCAGCTACCTTAATCCTCTTTAGTGCCCTCACCCTCATCCACCATCGAGAAACTCTCTCCACCATTTCCCTGCACAGCAAAAAGAAGCATTTAGGGATGGACGCGTTTATTCTCCCAATATGTCCATCGTTTTAAAATTCCAGCTTTTAAAAATAAACTCTCGAACTGAAATGTCCATTAATCGTCTTTGTCCGTCTACTTATTCCATCTAATCTGCCATTCTCATGTCATCGTATGGGGATGTTTTATATATTATCATACACATGCATTTTTGATGCGAGAAACCGGGCAGTTAACTCGCACGGGAACGGAATCCCTCAAACGGCAAATCTGGAAACGCTACGGGAGGTGAAGTTAAGAGTGGGCTAACAGGAAGGGTGGGGTTAAAGAGTGGGCCCGGCCACCTAAGCAGTCAACGCTTAGAGTGTGGTTTGTTATTGTTAACCTCGTCCAAATCTTACAGTTTCCTGCTGTTGTACAGCTTTTATTCTGGTAATCGACGTTGGCAACGCTGGACTAAATTCCTCCTGCTCCCAATTTAAAGCCCAAACAAGAAAATGAATGCAAAACATATGTAGTTATGGGAACTAAAGAGTTTTTCCAAAGGTGGTTTGTGCATTGTATACACAACAAAAATGCATTTCTGGTTGAAAGAAACGCAGATTCTAGAAAGAAGCTTCCCTGCAGAAAATCTTCATCTTCTAGACTTGTTGGTGTAGATGGAGCTGTTGAGCCGGTTGGTATCGCAGTAGTAAAAGGTAAAGGAGTTTCCACAGAGAATAGGCAGGATTTTGCCAAGGGGGGTAAAAAAGAAAGGAAACTGTATTCAAACTCTGTACATCCTGCCCGAGTTACAAAAGAAAAGCTCTCCATAGATCAGCAAAAAGCAGTACAGAATATGGAGAAGAAACACAACGTACAAATGATTAAAAAGAGAGAAAATGAAGCAACACCAGCTGGTCGAGGAAAGCCCTCTGTGAACCATTTGAAATACCAAAATACTAAGTTGAGGGCAGCCGAGCCGGTGAAAAAATTTGGTGTTTTAACCAGCAAGGAATGTGAGAGAAAGTTGGGCGGCAAACCAGAGAAGCCCATGAAAAGAGCTCGTGGGCGGACCTTGAAGAAATGTAAAACTCGAAAGGTTGAGCCTTGGTACCCAGTGCTGGATCCTATACCAGAACTGCGCTCCTTTCAAATAGCATAAGAAACCTCGCTCCCCATTAAATTCTTTTCATTTTTCATTTTATCTTGTTTTGATCTGTAATTCTGTCCACCTTATATGTCACTACGTTGGCAGTCTAGAAAGTGGGTCGATCGTATACCAGTTTAATAATGCATTTATTTATTTATCCTTAACTATCAAGAGTAGACGTGCTTGATAGTTAAGCCTAACTATGTAAGGTTGGCTGATTGGGTTTTTTTTGGGTTGTTAGAGGATTTTATATCACATCTATGGTATCGTTAAGTTGTTCAATATGGGAGCACAAGTCTTAGTTTGAAATCTTTTAGGCTGAGAGTTATAGATTAAGGGGTATTCATTTCGTCAAGTTTTCAAGGACACGTCCTTGCCTAATTTTTTATAATGTTGGAGCTTTCTACAAGAAAGTCTTGATCTATGGTAGACTCATTTAGAATCAAAAGATCCATCGTTGATAAAAATAAATAAAATAATATTTTTTTATATTTTGTTAAGAGTGTCTCACATAAGCATTGAATGAAGCATTAGGAATTCATTTCATTGGGCTTCAAACACATTCAACTACAATCATTTATTCTTTTCTTTGTTTTGTTAGCTTTTATAGAGTTTTACTTGAAAATGGGAACGATCAACTATTTGCTAAATGAATAGGATAGTGAGAACGTCAACATAGATTGTAGTTAATGAACAATAAATAACTTATCAATTTGTGTTATTTAACAATCTTTCAATTTTCCTTCCTTTGTCGCAATAGCATATAACGAGTGACCAGAAATAGGTCTCCAAATCGAAAATGCAGTATTCTTTTCAAAATAAATAAATTTGTTTTTATTAATCTAGTTTTAGTGGAACTTTTGGTCTCACTCTTATTGAGTTATTAAGATTCACTATACAATTTTTTTTTATAACTAAACATTGAATTTATTTTAATTTATATTGAGTTTATATGTAACAAAATATTATTTCATCAAATTTATTGATTCAATTTTTATAGTTCTTTTTTTTTATAATAAGATTTTTCTAATTAAAATTTTCTATATAAAGTATAGTGAAATATATTCAACTTGTTCTATAAACAAGTAGATTGAAACTTTAACTTCGTTGAGATAATATATTTTTTATTCCTTTTTTGAAAGGCAAATAGTTATGGATATTTTTAGAATTTCAAATACATTGAGGTTTGCATCTAGACCTTGAATCGAGTGATTCCAAGGTCTCAATAAGTGGAGGTTTGAATTTGGGTCCTAAACTAGGTGATGCTTAGTTCTCAACTTGCTAAGTTTTGAACATTAATCGTAAGTCCATATATATGAGAGTAGACTTATGGAGATGGAAATTAGCTTTGTAGTGATTATGAAAATATTATATGAGAGTAGACATGTAATGAATTTAATTAATATGATATATAATCTATAATCAAATAATAATAGATAACAAGTTTCTTGTGTCTTAAGAAAATAAGTCTTTGTGCTCCACAATCCCTAACTATGACAAATAATTTAATTAATAAAATATTTTTCAAGATGAAACTTACAAGCATTAGCAACAAAATTAATATTAGAACAACAAAAAATAGACCATTATATAATTAACTTTATTTGTAACCAAAGAAAACTTGTTAGGAAAAAAATGATATTTTTTAATTTTTACGTAAACTATTAAAGTTTGATAGTATAAAAATGATATTTCATGTAAAAAGAAAAATAGGTGATATTAAAATATGTGATTTAGCATTTTTATTTAATAAAATTTATAACGAGAACAAAAGAATAAATTTACAAAGAAAAGTTACAACCTTTACTATATACATCATTACATTTTTTAATTAGTTTCTGGTGGGAATTTACAAAATTTTGTTGGTTCTGGGTTTACATTCCAAAATTTTGGTCTTCCTAGGGCTAGGGTTCTATTTGTCTATTGATAGGGGTTGAGTCTTCGGGTTAAAACCCTCACTTGCACAAAAACCCTAGCATTCTTTTTTTTTTTATATTGAACAAAGCAAAATAATGTACAAAAATAAAGCTACCAACAGTAGCTGAAAAACAGGACAAACCAAAAGGCTGGATAAACTAAACCATATCAACAAGGGTCGATAACGTTCTCAAGGCAGTGGAAAAAAACAACTAAAAAAATAATTACATAAACTTTACAACACTATGATCAAGTTTATTGTCCAACAAAAACTTCACTATTTGGTCTCTAATCTGTTGCAACTGATGTTTAGCTCTCTCATTCTTCTTACGTATAACCTAAATCTATGAAAAAAGAGTAGCCACCTGAAGACATATGTCAGAGTAAATCTGTAGAGTCCCAACAACCTGATAAAAATTAGCAGAAAACATTGCAGCACATCTGTTTTTCCATATATTTTTCAAAATCACATGTCGAATAGAATCAACAATCACATCTTTTTGTATGCCAAGCCCAAAAACAACCTCTTTCCAAGTTAAATCATGTTTAAAAATAGCTGAGAAGTCTCTAAAACTAGTAAACCATTGCTTTTTAACATAAAAACAGTCCCAAAAAATGTGCCTCAAACTTTCCACACCCTTACAAAAAGGGCAACTTGCTGGTCGGATCATAATGCACTTCAATCTATCTCCCATAGGTAGCTTGTAGTGCAATATCTTCCAAACCAACACCTGTGAGTCAAAATCAGCTCTGGAATGCCATATTTGAGCACTTAGTTTACACCAAAAATTAGTGTTGAATCTACATCGCCACTTAGGATTCAAATGATTAGTAAAATTCCAACTAGGAAGCAACTGGAAATACACATTTTTTAAAGGAAGATTATTAAAATGGCTGTAAGATAACCATTTCCAGTCTCTAAAGAAAAAGCAGTCCCTTGAAGTACAAAACTTCATCATAAGATCAACCGGCACAAGAGACTTAATAAAAATTATGAATTGTTCATAATTAGAATTTAGCCCATACTACTCCTTAATGCTGCTCCAAGGAGCCCAATCAAAAAGGTCAAAATCCCAAAGGTCTTTAAATTGTCGAACTCCCTTTTTAAACAAATAATAAGCTTGTCTTGGGAAACATAAGGCCAAAGGTAGATCATGATAAGAAATTATTTTGTTCCGCCAAATTGACATAAAAACAAAACTAAATCCCGTCTGCAAGGAAGATCCATTCCAATTCAAAAAAATGCTAACTTTTTGCCAAGCTTTCCAAATAGATTGAAGTGGAAAAGAGGCTTTGATTCTAAAGTGAGAAGGTAAAAGCATTTTATCCAGCCAACGAACCTCTTGCCATTTCTTCTTAATAGAAGCATCCATAATTCTTTGACGAACTAAAATCTTCCATGGTTCATCTCCGCTGGCAACTCTTATAATCCATTTTGCAGCAAGGCAAATCCCTTGGGTTTGGGGATCAATAAGCCCCAAACCACCTTTTTGTTTAGGTTGAATACAATGAGACCATGAAGAAGTAATAAAACCACCACTACCATCCCATCTGGACCACAAGAACTTACGGATTATTCTATTGAGTTCCTCATAGCCTTGTTTGGAAGGCATCCAACAAGAAGAGTAGTACACATGGGAAGCAATGAGGATATTATTAGCCACTTGAATCTTACCAGCCAAGAACAAAAATTTATTGCCAAAATTGAACAGCTTATGTTTAATTCTGTTTAAGAACCAAGCCCACATATCAGAAAGAGAAACTCCCAAGCCAAAGGGTATACCTAGATATCTAGTTATCTCACCATGCTTAATCTGCCTCCATTCTTTTGGTATCCATTGTGGCTTATCATAGGGCTGAGTCATTAAAAATTTAGTTTTGTTATGAGCAATAATGGAACCAGATAACTCGTAATACAAATTAACCATTTCCAAAGCATAGTTCACCTCCTCTTCAGAATTATGCAAGAACAACATACTATCATCAGCAAAATGGGAGTTAATAACCACCTAGTTTTAAGGGATAGAAATCCCTTTGATAAGCTTCATTTGATGAGATTTATGCAGAAAATAACCCAAGGCATCAGTTGTAAGAACATACAAAAAGGGAGAAAGAGGACATCCGTACCTTATGGAACGTTGTAACTCAAAGGAGTCAAACATATTTTTATTAATAATCAAATGAGCATTAGCATCTTGAAATAGCATTTGAACATGCTTTTGAATTTTAGGACCAAAACCCAGCCAATGAAGCATTTTAAGGATAAAGCTCCAACGAATTCTATTGTAAGCTTTATCAAAATCCAGCTTGACTATCAAAGCATTTTGGCCTGATTGTTGCACCCATTCCATAGTCTCCCAAGCTAGCATAAGGTTATCAAGGATGTATCTACCTTTTAAAAACCATGTCTGCTCAGATCTCACAATCATTTGAACAATGGGCTTGATTCTGATAGCTAAAGCCTTTGCAATAATTTTATATGAAGTGTTTAGTAATGTAATTGGATGCCAACCAGCAATGGTATCCTCATTCTTCCCCTTAGGAATAAGTTTAATAATACATTTGTTGATAATAGGACCCAAAGAACCGCTTTGAAAGGCTTCCAAATATAGCATATAAAAATCCTCCTTAATATGCTTCCACATAGTTTGATAAAATTCAGCAGGAAGACCATCAAATCCAAGACTTCTATTTGGCTTCATAGAAAATAAAGCACGTTCAATTTCCTCCAAAGAGAGCACTCTATCCAAATACTTACTATAACTTGGATCAATCATATTAGGAACAAATTCTTGTATGCTATCCTCCAATGCATGTTGAATATCAGTCCAATTATTATCTTCTTTAAACAACCTATCATAAAAACTATGAAATAGATTAATAATCTCAGCTTGATCAATATGGAGACCCCTTTCATCCCTTATAGCTTCAATTTTCTCTTTTTTATGCTTATAGTTGAGATGATTGAAGAAATATTTAGATCCCTTGTTCCCTTCCTTGATCCATTGAAGTCTGGCTCTAATTTTAGCACCCTAGCCTCTATAATGATCAAGTTTTCGCAGTTGCGCTTCCGTAATAGCAATATGTTTTTGAAGATTTTCATTGAGAGGATCAAGATTAAGTTTAGTTCGAGCAAGTTCAAGCTGTCCTTGGAGAGATTTTTCACTGCATTTACATTTCCAAGCCATTCTTCTCCCGAAAGAATGAAGAAACTCAACACATTGTGATATAGCAGAAATCCACCATCTTACCCAAGAGTCTCCTTCAAGAGGTTTGGGAATAGAGTTCCAAATCCCAACTAAAGCTGAAACACATTCTTTATTTTTAAGATGAGAAGTATTAAGCTTGAAAGGGAGATGAGAAGAAGGCTCAACCTCAGCATTCTCCGAAGAGGACAAGGAACACACAATTGGATAATGATCAGATAAAGTTGTGGAATAATCCACTAGAACCCAAAAATCCTAAGATAACTTATCTAACCTGAGATTGAGAGATATATAGAAACGATACAATCTGCTCAACTTCCTATCATTACCCGATCTGCAATTAGACCAAGTATACCAGTTAGTGGCATGACAAGAGAATTGGTTGCGGAGAGGATCGGAAACTCCAAGCACATTCCTGCAATAAATCCATGTTTCAAATTCCTCTTGGCTAAGTTTAAAGTGATTAAACCAACTGTGATCCTCATGATGTTCCACCATGTTGAAGTCTCCTCCCAAAACTCAATCAGTAGTAGGAAGGTTCTTAGTCATCCAATCCCAAAGAACACCTCTTTCTCTTGAGTTGTTAGGAGCATAAATAGAACAAAAACCAAGAGGTTGACCATTGATAAAGGTGAGGGCCCAAACACAGTTATGGGTTGGGTCCTCACCCTTAGCAATGACATACATGTTTGGAAATTGAAGGAGCCAAGCCGAGAACAGCCCCACCGCTGCCCTCCTTATGTAAGGTATGGATAAACAAAGCATCTTTCCATAAATTGAAAAGAGACATTTAAACGCTCCTCACCAATCTTAACCTCTTGTAGCATAAGCACATCAGGCTTCCATTTCTCAAGAGAGTCCTTGACTTTAAATTTACGATGAGGGTGGGATAACCCTCTCACGTTCCAGGATAATATTCTGAATCTCATAGTGAAACGTCAAGAGAATCAACCTCCTCTTGTGGCAAGACTCCATAGCGATTAGAGATAGGGACTTGATCATTGATCAATTTTTCAGTTGAACCACCAGAAGGGGATCTGGATCGTTGTTGAGAATTAGGAGGGGGAGACAAAGATCTACTAGGGGATTTCAATGACCTAGAGAAAGATGGAGCAACAAGTTCCTTAGGAGATGAATGAGAATTTGAGGAAGGGGAAGAAGGTTCTTTATGTTTCCAAACAATTTTCCAATCATCATTCATGATAACCTCCTTGTAAGATGCATTAGCCAAAATAGGGGATACATCAATAGAAGGAGGGCTAGAAGAGAGAATGCTATTATTCAATTGATGAGCAGAAGATGGTGGAGTTTTGATGATAGGCTTGGACTGTGAGGCAGGATTAGCGGTAGTCTTCGCCTGAGAGGCATGATTGGCAGTAGTCTTGGCTGGGGAGGCTTGTGAAGGGGAAGAGGAAACCTTGTTTTTCCTGATAGGGTAGTCTTGGATCAAGTGACCCTCCTGGCGACAAAAAAAAACAAGCGTTGGGCTTATTCAAATAATCAATTGGCTGCTCAATTTCAAGTCCAGGTCCATATAATTTAATTTTCTCTGGCAGAGGTCTATTCAAGTCCATATCTACACAAACTCTAGGGTGAACCCTTAGACTGGAAAATTTGTCAGAGCTCTGTTTGCACCAAATAAATTTACCTAGTTGTGCCACAATGTCCTTGAGATATGGTAAGAAGACTAGATTAAAAAAAGGCAATTCCAGCCACATTGGATAGCGAGAATGAGAGGGTCCTTCAAGGTGAAAGTCAAATGTCCAGGCTTGGAGGTAGCAGACTTGCCCACAAATTATCCATGTGCCATACTATAACATAGCCTGGGCATGCTCTACAGATTTGAACATGCAAGAGACATAACCCTTACCTAAACCCCTTATTGTTTCAATCATCCAACCCCTGTTTTCCAATTTATTCTTACCCATTTGCAAAATTCTGACTCTGTGGGAATTCCTCTCAAAAAGAAAAAAATCATAGTTTTACTCTGATGTTCAGCAATGAGATCTACTACATCATTAGGCAAGTGAAACTCTAGAGATTTACCTTGTTCGTCACTCGAAAACTCCAAACTCTTATCTTCTCGTTCAACAATTTGGGGAAGAACCTTGGTCTTTGTACTGGGCATCTCATTTGTTCCTGTCTGCACATCTGCAATTTCTTCCCCCTCCATAGCACCATTTCCTTCCATGTCATCAATACCAATAGATGAATTTACGAAGTTATTATCATTGGAAGCCCCTGATTGCCACGCCACAAACTTCAACCTCATTACTGACTTTTTAATCCCCCCGTCAAGATTTCGTTGTTCAATGGAAGCTGAAACAATAGTGAGAGAATCCATAGAGGGATTCATGAACTAGGAAAGGTGGATTCAAACGTGAAGTTGCAGGAGATTTCGCCAAAGGGAGGCTAGGGTTTCAGCCGTCGCTCTTCTCAAACTTTTTAGCAGCTTGCTTTTCCTCATGTGCTCTTTTGTTGCTATTAGCTAATTGCTATCCACCCTAGCATTCTTTTATTTGTTATTGGTGCATGTTTACTTTTTCAATCATTTAAGTTATGAATTGAGGGTCATCATCATCGTTGGTCACATCATCCTAGTAACCTTGGACATGCGTCCCATTTTAATAATTAGCTTAAGTTCTATGGTCCGTGGGTCACAAATATTCATGTCTTAATCTTTACTTTAAACGAGGGAAAATAGTTTTTTGACAGTGCTTAAGTCTAGTGTATGTCCCTTAGGGAGGTCCCCTTTTAAGTTGTAACATGGTGCACATTCTATTAAAACTACTTAAGAAAGTGCCCAGGCCCCACAGACTGAATCTGGGTTGTTCCGCACTTCCCCTCCAAGATTTGTTGATGTCATGAAAAATGGCGAGGGGTAGCGGGTGCACGCCACATGGATTATTTTTCGCATGGACATTGATAGTGTGTAAAGTGGTAGCAATGGTGGGTCCAATATCTGAGGGCTATGATTGATCATAGAGGTTAAATCCTAGGTGTTCCCTACTTTCCCTTGCTGAAATGCTGACGTCATAAAAATTTACGAGGGATAGTGGGCGGTTGTCATGTGAGTGCTCAAAGGACTATTGAAAGGAGGAAATATTTCATCAAATATTTCAACAAAAATATAGGAGCTTAATGCTCAAGCTACTAAAGGTGCTTTTATTGCACATGGTTAAAAGGAAATTTAGATGTTTTAATCTTAGTTGTCCATGGGATAAAGGTAAGTATATGCATATGGGCATAAGCCTATGGATTAACTTGTGGGCAAGTTGAAGTGTGCAAGATGGATATGAGTTGTTCCCTACTAGTCCATGACCATTGATCAATATCTTGCAAATTTCAACAAGATAGTGGGCTGGTGACATGTGAACGTCTCATGGCTTGTAAGCTATGGTGGAGGCCACAATAAAAATGAAGGAAAGGAAACACATGGCGATGATTGATTGGCTAGATTTTGAGTCAGCAAAAGTTAAGAAATTCAAACATTTGTGACTCCATCTGAGCCATCTATTGATCCAACTCATGAGGAGATTAATGACTGTGATTTAAACTTGCAAACAAGACTGAATGAGCCACTCTGGTTCACATGAGCAAACAATAATGGTGGAAGTGATGTTCAGTGACCCAATTGAAGAGTTATTTTGCCATAAAATTTAGAACCAAAGCACCATTTAATTTACTTAAGTTTTTAAAAGCATCCAAGGAGTTGTAGCAACATTTTTCAAACTTTTTGCATCCAGTATTAGAGTATCCCAGCACTAAACACTAGTAAGTGAAATCTGCTTATTTTGTGTTGAATTTCAATTGAATTTGCATGCATTGCATTAGTTTTCCTTGTCATATTGTGAACAAGATCTCTTTTAGGGTTTGAAGTTGATTAAATTGCACCCTAGTAGTGTTGAATTTGCACAATTTTCTCGCATTGAGTTCAAGCCCTAGTTGCAATTTATAAACCCTAGCTTGCATTTCTGATGTTGCAATGGCACCCAAAGCCTGCACCTCTAGCTTTGATTCCCAACCACGTCTCTTATTTCAAGGCTTTCTTGACCAATTGAAACCCTCAACCAATCATAAGAATATCGGCCAACAAATTTTCCAAGGCCCTAGAATGAAGTAGGGCATTGTTGACAGAAAACATGCCATCAGAGACGTTGCATTACCAGTTACTAGTTGGACCTTATTCAAATAATGGTTTCGGAAGAGGCTTTTGAGTGTTCCCTTGTGTAATGGTTAGAGCCTGGATATGGGTAAATTGGTTGTGCCTAATGTATTCTTGGATGTGGATTTGTTGAAAGCCATAGCAGCCAACTACGACCCAATTGTTAGGGTTGTAAGAACTCACTCAAGGGGAAGGATGGTTAATGTAACCAAAGAAGGACTCATTGGGGTTTTCAAATTGATCCCTTATCATTCTAAAATGACGAATTTTGATCAGAATAAGTTGAAAGAAGAGTATGAGAAAGTAATATTGACTTTCAGGGTATTTGTGTTAACCATCTTCATGGCTAGGGGGAAAGGGGGGGATAATTACACTAAACCCCTTAGATAAGGAGCCCTTTGAGATTAAGTTCTTTGAGCATTATTTCTAGAGAACTTTTTATACCTTGCACCAACTTTTGGGCTATGGATTAGGGGAAAGGATGTCATCAGCTCTTATGTATATGGCTACTAATATCCAACATGGGATGATTGGCACATGCTATGATTTTGCTGGCTATTTATTAGAGGAGATGCACAAAGCCTTAGTGGCTCTCGAGAATGGTGAGGGGCAGTAAGGTTTTGGTGGTACTCCATATTTATGTGTATGTTCTTGTACATGGGAGCCAATTTCTTTGTTGAGGATATAAAGATGGATAGGAAGGGTGAGCATGGTAAAGAATTGCATGTTCAAATGTGGACTTCTATATTGGATAGAGGTGACCAGAATTCTAATTTTGTAACATTTTCAAATATTTTTGCATCAAGGTTAATGATAGTTTTGGGTGTGAATCCTCCTAGGCTTCTAGTGGAATTGCATGATTTTTTGAGGCGAAGGGAGAGAAGGCCTGATCTTGGTATTGAGCATAACTAGGGAGATATCATCCCACATTCAGATTGCACTATCCTTAGGGTTTATGGCATTGGTTTGACACCCAATGTTATTTACAAAGATGTGCCTCTAAGGATTGTTTCTTGGAGGTTATGTGGAAATTGGGGAATGTAGAAGACACACACTTGGTGGGAATGAGAAAAATGAACTTTCTTCCCGATGTATATAGTGTGCCGATTTTTTTATGATGAAAGATGGATGGAAGAACATCATTCCCAAGCTTAAGCACTTGAAGATGAAATTTTATAGAATGAGGAACCATGACCTGAAGGGTTTTATGGTTGCTTTGAAAAATAGAATCAGAGTGGGAAGATTCCATCATAATTTCTATTTCCTAAAAGATGTAATCAAAAACATTTTTGATTACCAAGTGTAAGAGGATAGAAAAAATGAACTGGCTAGCATTTGACAAATTGGAAAAGGAAATGTAGGAGAAGGATCCACAATATAAATCCCTTCTATATATCAAGGATGTAATGTTGAGGGTTGAAACAATATTTTAAAATTTGACGACGTAGTAGGGAGACTAAAAGAGGAGAGGATTGTGAAAGAAAGAGTGAAGGATAAGATAAAATATGTGCAAAAAAAGGGAAAAGTCCCTATGGAAGAGGAGAGACCTACATACCACCCCCCTAAGAAGTTATATGTATTTGCTAGAAGAAAGAACACAGTGAAGAAACAACAGACTATTGCCACCCCTACTCAGGCAAAGGGGACAAGAGCATCTTCACTTGTACAACAAATGACACCCCTGTCACCTCCCAAGTTAGTTGCACTTGAGGTTATGAATTGGATTCTCCCATTAGAGAATCACCACCAATAAAGCTCCCTTCACAAAAAAGATGGAGAATTGAATCAATGAGTTTGGTTGATTATGATGTTGATTCAAAGGATGAAATAATTGTTACTGAAGAGGAGATGAGTTAAGGTATTCCTCCACCTCCCAAAGAAATAATTCCATGGGAAATGAGCATAATGTTAAAATAATTTGATTTAAGTGGAATGAATAACACTAATGATGTTAGGGAGGAGGCTTGCACCAAGTTCATGGATGATGATTCATTTTTAAAGACCAAGGCCTTTGGTGAGCTTGTGTGGAGAGCAAGAAGAGATGTGTATGATGAAAATGTTAATATTGGAATGGTCAATAGTCCTGAGCTCCATAGAGAGGTCATTGAGCATAAGGTACTCCCTGAAATGAGAGAAAAGTACTAGAATATCACACCTAATGAAGGTAGAGAATTGGTAAGGAAAAGTGGGATGCTTCTACTACTAGAATGGGATCTGGCTACAACCATTGATTTTCAGACTGTCAAAAAGCATGAAAAGAAATTTTTTTTCTACAAAGGAAGAGGCAGCAACTTCCTTTCAAGGATCATCTTGTATCCCTGAATGGGATACCTTAGCAATTTGGGCATTGGCCCCCAACACAAGAAATCCAGAAGTTGCAGAGCCTGCATCCAACCTAAGGGGATGACTGATAATAAAGAGGGTGTCAAATACTTTAGTTGTGGTGGCAACCACATTGGCTATGAATGTTGCACAATTCACTAAGGAAACTACATAGTTCATTCAAGAGAAGTATGAAGCAAAAAATAAAGAATACAATGATTTGGTGGACGATTACAATAAAGACAAGTAGAAAATTGAATAAATCTAACTTGAAAATGTACTTTTAGAGGAGTAACTACAATCATTACAATCAGGACAATCAAGAGCTCAAGTGTAATTTCCAACTCCACCACCTTCTCTAGTCCAACCACTTCCTGCTCAATCTCCACCTCCTCCTTCCACTTCCAACGAATTAATTTTGTTCAATCCTGATGATGTGCCCATTAATCCAAGCACATCAGTTGTACCTCAGAAAAGGAAGAAAGCTACTAGAGGGAGTTAATTGAACAACTCCAAGGGTAAACCCACAAAAGTAGTTTACAGTTTGAGTGAGGAAGGAATAGTTGAAAAAAAAGACCCCATGCAAAATAAATTGATTTTGGGGGTTTGAATGAACTATTTCATTTGAGCGAACCAAAATAGGGTTCGCTAGAACCCCAGTTTGAGCAAACCCATTTAATGATAGGGCCCACCATTCTCGACAAAAAGCCAATTGTGGAGAGGGGATTCGAATGAACCCTGGTTCAAGCGAACCCCCCTTCTCCCCCTCAGGCACCAAAAAAGTCTAGAATTTTGCACTTTGAAGCTCAAGTTAAGGATGAAAATGGAGGATAATTCATAGACCCAACTAGTTGATGGTAGTCCTTAGAACGAGCTATCCAATGAATATAATTTTAATATGTTTTGGTTTTATTATGTATTTTTTTTAGTTTTATTAAACATAGGTTTTTCACCGAAAATAAAGCTCTCTGTTCTACACATGTGGAAAAATAATAGATTATCAAAAAAAAAATTTGAAAAATATGAGTGCACCAGATATTGAAGTCCTTGATCCAACAAAAAAAAAAGAATTTCGATACATACAAAAGAATTTACATTGTATACGGTCCTCCTATGTTTGAATTGTAATTGGTTTGACTTCGAAACTTGATTAAGGAAAAAATATTCAATAAAAAACTATGAGACCAATTGGAAGCACTAGATATCGGAGTTACAAATCTAAATTCTAAAGAATTAGAGTTTTATCCTTCATGGAAAAAAAATTATGTTATATACGGTGAGAGTCACTCCTTAAAAATGTTGTTTGCTAAAAAAAAATAGTTTTCAAAGGAGATGGAAAAAGAAGTGTAATCTGATTCCAAAATTTTTGAAAAAAATATATTTAGAATCTACAGACAAAATGTCACAAATCATTGGTTTGCATCATCTTCAAATTCCTCACGGTTTAGCCGCTATAGGTGCCCGAAAGTGAAAATTTAGTTAGAAAAAATTATTTCAATGTCCAGTTTGGCCAAAAATTATAAACCAGTATTGTGGGATCACCCCCAGGTATCTGATGAATTCCTTGAGCATGTGGATAGAATAGTGTATGTGAATAACTTCAGGATTGTAACTGTGGTGTTAGAGCACTTGAATAAAAAGATTGAGAGAAAGAATCTTAGTGTCCATTCAACCTATTCAACTATGTTTGATGCAATAAGGATATTTGACAGGGACAGGGAATTGGAAATCCCATTAATGAATAAATGGATCCCTAGGTTGGAAACATTGAAGAGCATGGTTATTGGATCAACCCATGATGCAAATAAACAACCATTTTCACCAACCTACAATATTGTGAAAGGGATTGTATAATTTCAAGAACTGATGGATCCCATGGAGAATAAAATAAGGGAGCTTGTGTAGAAGTCTGATGACAATAATTTTGGTTTCATACCTGAAATTATGAATGATACTGGTGGAGTAAAGCCTCTTCAATAGTGGAAAGATCAAATAAACAGTTCAATTGCCACCTTAGCTACATTAATTTGTGAAAGGGTAGATGTTGACATGTTTAAAGACAACATGGATAAGTTGTCTTTCACAGATTCTTTCCTTGGAGATTTTGACAAAGAAGCAACTCAAACAGTCATCAAATATGGCCCTTATAAGAAAAAGATGGATGAATTTATTACATATGTGTGGCGATCAGATGATGAATTTGAACTATGGAAACAAAAATATGTTGATATTCTTGATGTATGAGTTGCTTCAGAGATAAGGTAGAAATAAAATTTTACCTTGGTACATATAGAAGACTATTGGATGTTGGATGGTTTACTAAGGAGAAACACAATACATGGCTTTAAGTGTGTACAAATTAAGCCTTTTATATATCAGTGTTTAACTATTGTTTCCTCAATTTAGAGTTGTTGATGGTTGGTGCTGATGTGGATATTGTTTTACCTTTTCTATGCTTTATTGCTTTGTCTTACAATTTTGCGAGAATGTGGTAAAAGTGTTATTGCTCGTGGAAGGATTATTTTCATCGACTAAAGTATCTTTTGGAAGTCAGGAAGTATCTTCACCAACGAATGGGAAATAAATTTTGTCTCATATGGATATTTTCCCAGGGTTTGCAAATATAACTATATTTTGGAATGAATTATAATTGTCAAGTGAAAATGTGAAAAGTGTCAATTGGCCTGAAGCTTTTTTTGCTCCCTTGTTTCTATAAAAGGGAATATAGGGACAATTACATGGGTTGTTGTTAAATGATTTTTTAGAAACATATTGTAATAGAGAACACAAATACATTTTTCTTTAAGTTTTGTCTAGGTTTTGGAGTTTGAGTCTTTGATTTTAGAATTGTATACCAGTACTATTACATATGAATGCAAATGGCATATTTCTTGGCCTTTGTTCTCCAATTGTATACCTTATATGAATTATGAATAAAATGGATCAAAGATCTTTCTATTCATCTTCATTGCATTCCCATTGAATATTTATTCATTATTGATGCTCTTGTTCAAAGAACAAGTTAATTTTCTTTGACATTAATGAAGATTTATATGAGTGTATGCATGGATAACTAAGTAATATTGGCCTGGAATTTTGAGTTGGATAATATAATGCATTCTCAAAAGCTTTGTTGTGATAGGTTAAATTTTTTTGTATGAATTTAGTTGAATGATTTAATACTCCATGCCCTGGGATAAGGCACTAGTCCATAGGTTGTGTTGATGTTGCATTTCTCTAGTTGTTCACAACGATAACATACTGAAAGGAAGAAAATTTGTTTGCTTTCCCTTAGGTTGGGTTTAGGACCTAGAAGGGAAATTTTCACTTTCACTCAAGAACAAACCCTTGAGATCTTGCAAGAGGGCTATTCTAGGGGTTGAATGTGATATAATAAGGGGTTCACCAACAAGTTTAGACTTGTAAAAGATAATGAAATGAAAGATGCAATACTAAACCCTAATTCAATGTAATGCACTATGACATGACTTAGAAAGTGAATGAAACTTAACAAAAAGCTGTGAGATGAATTGTGTGCACTTGAGAATATGAAGATGGTTGAATGGAGCTCTAGAATATTGGAAATTCTACTTTTATTACTGACTAGGACTCATTCGCCAAGCTAGGCAAATCAGTCCAAAAACTGGGTTTCTGTGTGGGAATAGGAATCTGCCAAATGGGTATTCGAATATGCAAAAATCTGAAATTTGACTAGAACTGGGACTCATTCACCAAAAGTGATGAATCAGTCTAGTTAGGCTTTTCTAAAACTTCAAAGGTTGATCCTGCTCTTCCCAATCTACTCAATTTTCCTCTGCAAGTTTTCAGATCTGAATCTCTGATATGCAACCTGTAGGTCTTCTCCAAGGTTCTCCAAGGCTTGATAACAACCTTCACAACTTTGAGCTCTTGAAATTTTTTCTCCAATCTTGCTCCTTGTGTAATATGCAACTTAGACCTACAAATCACACACAAAAGAGAGGGAAAAATTCTTGTCGGGTTAGTGGATATGGGTTTTCCTTGGTCAAACACCTTGTTGGTAATTAAGCCTTGAAAGAGAATGAAATATGAATGGATAATGATGAATGGACAAGATAAGATGTTATAACTCACCAAACCCTAGAAATAAAAGGCTACAAACATGTATGAAGTGGCTCCAATGGATGTAGATCTTGACTCTTGATTGAAGGAGATAGATCTTGAATGAAGTGTTGGAAAGCGACAATACGAATATCATTTGGTGTTGTCATTGATGGCAACCCAGTTGGTGATTGGATTTGCGCATCATCAATTTATCCTACCAGCAGTGAGATTGCAAATAGTTAAGGAAGAATAGAGCATCCGACAGTTTTTGGTTCATCGATTCACATACAGATTTTTTGTTAATGTCTTGTGTTGGGTATCTCAGTGAACGTTGATCGATGTATGCTTAGTGTTATCCATGAATCTTAGTGCCTCATATTGATCTGTGTGCAAGTTAGAAGATCCATTTGGCTAATTCTCTGTCTTATCAACTTACTGGAGCCAACTTCGTGAATGTATCATGTCGCAAATGTATGGGAAGAAACCATTTAAGTATTTTTATGTTCGTGCATTTTTTTTGGGTCCTAGCTAAGTTGTGGCTGACCATTGTGTATGCGCATTAAAATTTACTCATGATTTAAGTCGATAGTTGTAAATATTCTTTTGTTCTATTGAAGCCGACATACTACGATTGAATTCTTAGTTGTGGATATATATATATGAGATCGTTCATATCATTTTGGTTTGTGTAAGAAGTGTGTTAATGCAAATTGCGAATAAGTACATAGAAAAAGAGCGATAATGCACAGTTTCCTTGTGCATGAAGGATTTGTATTGAGAGTGTGAGTAGAATAGAGTAAAAGTACAAAATCAGTCTGTAGGACGGAAGATTGAATATTGCGCCTAACCAGAACTCTAATCAAGCATATATAGATGCTATTTTTCTCAGATCAAACTCTCAGATGGTTTTAATATGATTCTCTTTATATGTCAGTGAGCCTTCCCTTTGAGCAGTGAGCTCTAGGCAGTGCACCTGAATGCAAGTGCATTCCCCATATTGTAAACTTTATTTGAGTATACTCAGATCGTATTGTGGATTGGCCATCCACTGTGGTTTTTCCCCTAACAGGGTTTCCACGTAAAAATTCTTGTGTTATAGTGTTGTGATTGTTTTCTTCTTGTTCATGCATTTTGGTTAAATGTTACAAGTGCTTTGAAGATAAAGTTTAATAATGTTTATTTTTTCACAATACTAATTCACCCCCCCTCTCAGTGTAGCTTGTTTCCAACATGAAGTTCTTGCTTGAATCATAAAATCCTACATCATAATTGTTAGCTCAAAACCAAACATGATGCATGAAGTATTTGACATGATGACTGATGCTTGAAGAATTCTCTAGAATCCTTGATAATCTTCCCTTGAATGCTCTTGAACACTCTTATAGATGCTTGAATGCTCTTGTGAACTCAATTATGCAAGTATGAATTCTCTCACAAAAGTCTTTGGTGAAATGAGTGAAAGAACCTTGTATTTATACTCAATTATGCAAGAACTCGTGAAATTACAACACTACAAGCTGACATTAGATCCAGGAGAATAAAATCCTGCCAGAAATTTGAATTAATTTTGATTTTGTGTCACATTGGACTCATTCACCCAAGGTGGGAAATGAGTCCCACCAGGCTTAAGTTTTGGGACCAATTTTAAAAATGCTTAGAAATGTGTGAAACCAGGTTTGGGACCAAAAGATCTAGGTGGGAATCATTCGTCAAAGGTGGTGAATGAGTTCCAGATCACTAAATATGGTCCATTCAAACTTGAAACACATGAGTTATGATTGGCTAATGATTGGTATTGGAATTATCCTTGAAAAGATGCAATATATGAGGCTTGTAGATGCAAAATAGGGCCAATTAAAGCATAAGAAAACCCAATTATTAATGACAAGCCTAGAAAAGTGTGAAACTGGGTTACAACAATTTAAATATAAGGCAAGATTAAGGTTTAAAAGGAGGTTTATTATGTTTAGTTAAATAATAAAACCTTAGAAAAGTGTGAAAGTGTGTTACAAAACTTCACAACACTTTAGCAAGGTACCATTTAAATTCATCAGTTCACGAAGGCCCAAGACCTAATGTGAATGTTTCAAACACATTACAACACTAAATCAAGGCAACATTAAGCTAAATTTCACAAGGCCCAAACAAGTCCGAAAATGTCCTCAACGACATTTTTTGACACTACACATACAAAATCATTTAAATATTTACTTTCAGTTGAATGTATGTATTGAGTTGAGTTACAGTCATATTCTCATGTTATAGATTGGTAGATGTTGTAAATCCACCAAGTCTTTTAGGTGTTTCATCTTAAATAGTAATTTGGAGAATATATCTATTGTTATAATGTTCAAAATTAACTGGCACAAGAAAGCTTAAAAAACTTATTAGGGATCAAACTCTCGAGTCTCGTAGAGTCCGAAGAGTAGAGAGAAAGTCTCAAAGACTTTCAACTATCAAGTTGACCAATCCCTCCTAATTACTAACCATTGAACTTGGAAAATTCATAGGTAATATTGAGATCAAATTGGTTTATTTAAAACACCAACAGATTGGCAACTCTACTAGGGACAACACTTATTTATGCATCTCTAGTTGTGGATCTAATACAGTTAGAGTCAATTATTTTGTGTTGTCCTTTTCTTGTTGAATGAAGAACAATTTCATCAAATTTTCATCATATTCTAAGTTTTTCATCAGTATGCTTAGGATTTGAATACCTTTATAGTTTATTGCTAGGTTGTGTTGAAATTTGCACAATATTGGAAATTTCTCTCAAGAATTTACCATAATATTTTCAATTCCCACAAAGTGGGTGGTGACTCTGAAAGTCTCTTGTGCTAGTAAATTTTAATTCTAAAAAAATAGAGAGAATTGTGATAAATATTTTGAAAAAGGAAGGGAAATATAAGCCATATGAAGAAGAATCCTGAGCAAAGACTAGAAGGAGATTTTCCTCGCAAAACCAAGCCATCATGGAAGGAAAAGACAATAGATACAAGTAGTTCTGTAAATCCTTCTGTACCAAGAGCTTCAAATTCTAATTATAATATACAAAACTTTTCATATGAATATGATATTCCCCTGATAATAAGGAAGATCTTGTTATAAAAGAAGCCACTACCACAATACAACCTACTACTCTTAGTAAGCCAGTTCTCCAAACATCTCAAAAGATCCCAAGCTTTGGAATTTCAAGGATAGGAAATTGGTCATCTGAAGGGAGGAGCTTGAGACTTCTACCATTTATAAAGATTTTTATCCAAGGGATGGACCTATAAATAGAACCCCAAAAGATTCCACAAAAGGTAGGAGGTGATTTGACAAATTATACTCTTGAGCATTCTGAATAAGAGGTCACTCTAGAATATCAAGAAGAGATAATCAAAGATATGACATCCCTTAGGGAGGAAACCTTAATGCTTAATGAGTTGAAGAAAAAGAAAGAGAAGGAAAGGGAAGAGAAGATATTAGCCACCATGCATGAAAGGGATGAGTTAAGGAGAAGAGTGGAGAAAATGAGGGAAGTGGTCCATGAAGAACCCACTCCTACAACCGCTTACCAACCTATTATGAACTCAAACATGGACTAGATTAAAATAAATGTCCCTATTGGAAAAACAGCCACTAAAACCTACACAAGGTCTATAATGGCTACTAAGGTTTCAAATCCATCTACCAATACTAAGAAATATAAACCTGTGGACCATGGGAAGAAACCTATAAGTCAACCCAAAACTACAACCACTTCTGGAAATATAAATATTGTAAAAGGAATCTACATATCCTCTGCTACCCTAACTAATACAACACCTAACCCTGGAATCTTGCGATTGCAATTAGCAAAAGGAGTAAGATAGAATGCAAATTATGGCTGCAAATGTCAAGATGGAAACGAAAATTTCTTTCCTTAAGTCATCATTTCTTGATCCATATGCATCCACATCCCATGATACACCTCATTCATAAACTCAAACTACAATCATGGATACCACTTCTACATCTGGTCACTCCATTCCTATATCCCAACCACTAAACACTTAGTCTGGTCGAAAATTTCCTAGCGGGAGTAGAGGAGGAAATTAGGGAGGTGGGGTGGAGGTTTTGGAAGGGGAGGTGGAGGAAAGAACACTTCCTCTGGAAATCATGATGGTGGTGGTGGAGGAGGTCAAGGTGGTGGTGGAGGTTCACGACATGGTGGTGGCGGTTCCCATTCTGGTCAAGCTAGTGGAAGAGATCCATTTACTAGGAGACCAATGCAATTGGATAGGTATAGACAGATATGCTTTCATGGCATACCTGGTTATCCTAACCCTCTCCCAAAAGATATAAGGAATGTGTTGGTAAGTTTTTCTATCAACAATGCAATTAGTGGAGAAGACCACTTGAGATCATTCAACAATATGATGTATGATTTTCAAGTGGAACATGAAGATGTAATGATGAAAATCTTTATGCAATCCTTGACTAATGCCAAAGACTAATATAGAAGATTACCAATGGATAGAATTGTCTCATGGGAGGAGTTGAAGAGATTATTTAGAGAGAAATATAGGGACAAAACTGACCCAATGTTCATGTTAAGTGAGTTTAACAACATCACAAAAGATCCTAATGATTTGGTCTCTAATTTCAACACAAGATTTCAAAAAGTAATGAATAGGTTGCCTACTAATTTAAGACTAAATGATCAAGTGTGCTTAGCAAACTATTGTAATGATTTTGATTTTAAGATGAGCTATCATCCAAGAGACAAGAACCCTCAAACCTTGAGGGATGCATTCAAGATTTTATTACACCTTGAAAGCAATAGAAGAGCCTCAGGAAAATTAGGCAGAAGGGATTATGTTAAACTTCTAAAGAACCCTAAGTAGGATAAAGGAGTGATAGAGAAAGCCTCTTGAGTTGAAGATAAATTGGATAACCTTACTATTTCAGTGAAGGACCAAAATTACAAACTTTCAAAAAAAGAAAAGAGGTTCTCAAATGACAAGTTACCCAAGTTCCAAAGAAATGAGAAGCCCTCAAGGATACAATAATTTCCATACAACACAAATTGGCACAATGGAAAACTAGTGCAAAATAATGAAAAGACGTAAATGATACTACACCTGACCCATTGCAGAAAAATTTAGCTAACTTTGTTGATGAACTTCCATGGTGTGTGGCATGTCAGGTGCCACACTGACCTCAACAATGTGTTTTTGCACTAGCTTTGGAGGAGGATCAAACTATACCTACTAAGTATGATCAGTCTCAGGATTAGAGTGAAGAGATAAATGTTCTCATGAGTAGGTATGATTTTTCAAATGAGGAATGCTCTTCTAATGAGGATTCAAATGAAATTGACATTGATACTTAGAGACAAAGAATGGGTGCATATCAGCAACATGTCCTTTTTGATGAAGACATTAAAGGTAATCACAATTTTTGCACTCTAGAGACCAATGATGATGATGATGTAACTCTTAGGAAGCCATCTAATTAGGAGATTGTAATAATGACAATTGTCTTCGTTGTGCATGCAAGGAATAATTACAACCTTAGGAATAGGTTGTCAATGTTGATCAAGGCCAAGGAGGTAGCATGTTTATTAAAGAGAAGAATGCAAACAATAAAGTGTCAAATCCAAAGACTAAGGTAGCTAGAGCCAAAGTGAAAGAAAATAGGGGAAGTCAAATCTGGGCTAAGAAGACTGAAAAAACTAAGGTGGATGGTGAAGTCATTTCCCCAGCTATTAAGGACAAAGCTCAAAAGTAGGACATTGAAGAAGGCAAGAAGGAGGATAAGATAAAGGCTAAAAAAAATTGTTAGTGGCAAAAAGGGAAGGTTGATGAACAAGGTATGATATTCTCTAATATTCCAAAGTATACCTCTATGGACATGTTTCAATTGTTGTCATGACAAGTGAAAGTTATAGTACCTTCGTTAGAAATGATGAAGATTGGTGTGCATAAACATAAGGAAATCACCCTTATCAATGGTGTAGCTATAGCTTGTACTGATCAAGTGGTGTCTACTCCACCCAGAGTGAGTAGAAATGATTTGAAAGAGAAAGAGGTTGAGGGAGAAATTAGTAAAATTCCTTAGATCTACTTAGGCACAACAATAATTGCTTGTCCGAGCCAAGTAGATCCATTTTTTGTAACTTTGATTATTGATGGAAAGTTGTTAAAAAATTGTATGATAGATTCAAAGGCATCTTCAAACATAATGCCAGTTGACATCATGGAGATGGGGCTGAAAATAGATAGTGCTTATGGAAAGTGCTATGTTATGGATTCTAGGGAAGTTCTTGTGATTGGAGTAATTAAAGAGCTTCCATATAAACTGGTTGCTTTCCCATACAAGGAATTTAAAATGATCATTATAGTGGTATATCCCACCTAGTTATGAAATGTTTCTATCAAGAAATTGGAGTGCCTCCATGGGAGGCAGTATGCAATGTGATATGTCATATGCCACATTCCCCATTAATGGAAAAGACATCAAGTTAGTCACAAAATCTAGAGTTCTCCACATGATTGAGTTTGCTTCTGAAGATGACATAATCCATTTTTTTGATATAGGCATTAATGACTTTAGAGTGGAAGAGCTACAAGATGAAGGTGACAAGAAAACTACACTCTTGGATAGAGAAATAAGAAAGTTGTCAGATAATGATGACCTTTGGATAATGCACTTTGATGGGGCATGTTCAAAAGATGGGTTTGGTGCAGGAGTACTACTAATATCTCCTAGTGGCAGAACTTTCAAATTTTCATTCACTTTGTTATTTGTGTGTACGAATAATGTTGCAGAATATAAGGTACTAGTGTTAGGACTAAGGTTGGCTAAAAAGCATGGTATCAAAAAGAAAAGAGTGATTGGTGACTCAAAATTAGTAATTTCTTAGATCATGTCAATGTATGCATCCAAGAGTAAACACTTGAAACAATATAGGAATGTTGTATGGGACTCAATTGAGAAGTTCGATACTTTTGGCATAGAATGGCTAGAGAGGACAAAAAATTAGATGGCTCATTTGTTAGCCAATAGAGCTCTCAGGCCTGATGATATCACTTTTGTTGGCATTTACAAGGTGGAGGTGCTAACAAGGCCCTCAATCCCTACCAACATAAAAAATTGGCAAGTCTTTAATGATGATAAAGACATACTAAAGTCTTTGATATGTGCGTACCAGTATGAAGGTTAGGAGATTGACTTTGGAGTGTTTGTTGAGACTATGAATGGGAAAGATACAATGTTTGGTAATGAAGTTATTCAACTTAAGACCAATAAGATCCCTAAGGGTCTTGTGGCCTTAGAGAGGGTCTTTGATGGCCCGGACAAAAGTAATATCAAACAACACTCCACACATCCAGGGGACCTAGAGCAGGGAAACCTAGGGAGTGAGAGTGCTCCAAAGAAAGTCTATGTGCACAAGAAGATGGAGCCCAAAATTAAAGCAATGTTGATCTTGCTTTATTGAGAAAATATAGGCATGTTTTTTCCTGGTCTTATGATGACTTGAAGGCATACAAAGAAGAGTTGTTTCAACATGAGATACCTCTCAAGGAAAATGCAAAGCCCTTTAGGCACAAATAGAGGCCCATTAATCCTACCTTGGCACCAAAGATGCAAGAAGAATCAATGAAATATAGAGATGCTAACATCATTAAGCCAATCAAGTATTCCTCTTGGGTTTCAAATCTTGTTTCGGTGAGGAAGAAGAATGGTGACATCAGACTATGTGTGCATTTTAGAAACCTTAATGTAAATTATTTTTGAACGATAACTATCCATTACCAAACATGGAGGCCATGTTACAAAAGGTAATTGGTTGCAAACTTCTATCAATGATGGATGGGTTTTCTGGTTACAATAAATTGAAAGAGAAGGATTTTGAGTAGTATAAGAATGAATTTACAACTCCTTGGGGCACCTTTTTATATGTAAGGATTTCATTTGGCCTAACAAATGCAAGTGAAACCTTTCAAAGAGCTATGGATATAGCATTCTCTAATTTTATAGATATTTTCTTGGTAGTCTACCAAAATGATTTAACTGCCTACTCCAAGAAAGAGGAGGACCATTGTATGCAATTGGAGAAATTTTTTATCAGGGCCTTAGAATATGGGATCTCACTTAACCCAAAGAAATGTGCCTTTGGAGTTACAAAAGGAAAGTTATTAGGGCACATAGTGTCAAAAGGAGTGATAATTGACACTGAAAGGGTAGCTACAATTGATAAAATCCCATAGCCAAAAAATGTTAAGGGTATCAATTATTGTTTTTGATAGATAGATTTCCTAAGGAGGTTTGTCACAAATTTTGTAGAAATCACTTGGTCCATATCTAAAATGCTAAAAAAGGGCAAGAAAGTGGAATGGAGTGAAGAGCCGAGTAAGGATTTTCAAAGTATTAAACAAGCAATCAAGGAGGCCCCAGTCCCTAGGAATCCTAACTTCTCTAAGGAATTGTTGATCTTCTCTTTTGCATCCTTCCACACAATTGTTGCAGTATTGCTGCAGAAAAATGAAGAAGGGTATGAACAACCAATTGCATTTTTTAGCAAGTCATTGTAGGCTGCTAAATTGAAATATGATATGATAGAAAAATAGGCATATGCATTGGTTAAGGTAGTTGAAAATTTCAAGACTTATCTTGTGGGAGTTACGATCATAACCTATGTTCCTAGTGCTGCTATCAAAGACATTTTTACCCAACAAGAGGTCATAGGTAGAAGATGTAGGTGGATAAACATAATACAAGAGTTCAACATTGAACTTCATATTACTAAACTGGTTAGAGCACAAGGACTGGCCAAGTTGATGGCTGAGACAAACTTGGAATCCAATCAAATCAATCAAGTAGAATACACAGAGGTGTCACCAATTTGTGACATGCAAACTTGTGATTGGTATAAGCGCATTGTCAAATATTTGAAAACAATGAAATGCTTCGAAGGACTAAATGAAAATGAAAAGAGAACTCTAAAACTACATGCAATCAAGTATGCCATTATTGAAAATATTGTGGTGGAGGAGTCTAGATGGGGTTATGTTGAAGTGTGTTGATGGTGCCAAAGCCTCAAAAATTTTAGATGAAACACATAGTGGAGTGTGTAGAGGATATTACACATGGCTAAGACTACTACTCACAAATTCTTAAGAGTGGGTATTTGGTGGTCAACAGTGTTCAAAGATGCTCACAAATTAGTAAATGCATGTGATCCATGCCAAAGATTTTTTGGGAAACTAAATTTCTCACGAAACTTGCCACTAAGGCCTGTTGCAGTCCAAGCACCCTTCCAATAGTGGGGCATTGAATTTATAGGGGAAATATCATACAAATCCAATGGAGGACATTCTTGGATTCTTGTTGCTACAGATTATTTCACAAAATAGGTGGAAGTAATTCCTACTAAGAGAGCAACAAGAAAGGTAGTTATTGATTTCCTGATGGAAAACATACTAATCAGGTTTTTGAGTACTAGAAAAAATTGTCTCTAATAATGCCATGTGTTTTAGATCTAATGAATTCAGAGACTTTTTTGATAAATATGGTATTTAGGAATCATATGTTGAATGTTGTGGTTGTGTTGCTGATATGTGGTTGCCATTGATGTCAACACTATTAGCATTAATGTCTTTAAGACTGTATATGTCGAGGTTATTGAGAAAATTGTAATAAAATAAGTTGCAAGTTGTCTATGAAGTAATGAAGATCAGTATGATGGAAAGTTTAGTATGTTGATGGTGAGAAGTTGTGGATTAAAGGGTTTTTTGAAAATCCTATCTAGTTTATCCACTGAAAGTTTCAGAGGTGCACATGAAGATTTGAGCAAGTTATGAGTTTTTGTGTTCCAACAGTTATTCTGCTACTATAGTTGGTGTTCTTGGAAGAAGATAATGTGATTTTGGTAATCTGAGTTGTTGTCTATACTCATGTGATGTTTGTTGATTGTTTTTTGATTTTTCTAGATCATGCTCTATCTGTGTTGCATATCTGCATTGATTGTTGTGCTCGTAATCAGTGATTTTCTCTTGCGTGTTCATGTTTTTCATGTTCATGGCCGACAGGGTGTTTGTAGCGTGTTGTGGATCTTCGAGGAATAATTTTTGAAGGTGTTTTGTGTTCGTGGACATTGTTTTGGGTCTCCACTATGTTGTGGCCAACCTTAGTAGATTCAAATTAATAATCTTTATTATATTGGGCCAACAGTTTGTATTCATCTTATTATTTTGTTGAATCCCACATGTAGGGATGCAATTCCTTGTTGTGGATATATATAAGCGATTGTTTCTTCATTTGAAAGATAGCGAGAAAGTGTGTGCACGAATAATGTTTTAAATCTTTTGAAGGCAGAGTAGAGTGTGAAGAAGAGTTAAGAGGAGTGAAGAAGAGTGAAGAAGAGTGAAGAAGAGTGAAGAAGTGTTCATGTGCTTAACCGAAACTATAATTAGGCATTAGCAGATATTATTTTCTCAGTTCAAGATCTTTCAGATGGATTTAATCTGAATATTACTATAAGACAATGAGTCTTCCCTTGGGCAGTAAGCCTTTTTGTAATTGAGCAATGAGCTCTAGGTAGTGTGCCTAAATGCATGTGCATTCCCCATTTTTCATACTTTTAACATAGTTTAAACTTGTGGATTAACCTCCACTGTGGTTTTTCCCCTAACAGGGTTTCCATGCAAAAATCTTGGTGCTATATGTGTTTCTGATGTGTTGTTGATTTATGCTTTCATGGTTATTCATCAAATCTAAGAATAGGGGTTAATAAATTTAATAAGTTTGAAATTTTGTAACAACTAATTCACCCCCCTCTTAGTTGTCTACCCTTGTGTTGCCAATAATTGGTATCAAAGTAGGTTCCTTAGAATAAATTTAATAACAACTTGAGGTGATCTGGGATGACAACATATAATAAGGACAGTTTGAGATTTGATGGAACAAATTATTCTTTGTGGAAGACTCGAATGGAGTGTCATTTGAGATGCATTGGTGAATCCTACTAGAGCATTACAAGTAATAGGTATGTTATCCCTCAAAATGGTCCTACTACTACTACTAAGATTAGGGATGTTGAATACAATATTAGGGATAAGGAAGCATTGTTAAGTGCTTTGACTGATTCTAAGATGATGAATGTTATGGATCTGAAGACTACTTATGAGATCTGGAAAAAGTTGGAAACTTTGTATGAAGTTGATGCTAATGTGAAGATTGCTAAGCTACAGAGTCTGAAATGGAAATATGAATAGTTGAGAATAGGGGATGATGGAAATATTGCTACTTTCATGCAAAGAGTGAATGAAATTGTGTGTGGTATCAGATGTGTTAGTGGACAGTTGGATGAATAAGAGATTGTTGCTAAAGTGCTTAGATCCTTGCCTGATGCATACAAAATCAAAGCTACAACTATTGATGATGCAAACAGGGTTTTCAAACCATTCAAAATACAATCAAGTGGATATCAATCAGTCTCCAAAGCAAAATCAAAAGATCTCTTCAAAATTCACATTTCTAGCATGCTTTCCCTAGTAGCATTGGCAACCCAGTTTCAGGGCATTTTCATCAATAT
Organism: Sequoiadendron giganteum; assembly: GCA_007115665.2. Lineage (NCBI taxonomy): Eukaryota > Viridiplantae > Streptophyta > Pinopsida > Cupressales > Cupressaceae > Sequoiadendron > Sequoiadendron giganteum. The sequence continues at coordinate 49,461,588 of CM021110.1, forward strand.
TTTCCAAAACACCTAACAAAATCAGAGATGATTAAGATACCCATTTTCAAATTACATAAGATATATAAACCCTAGCATCAACTCTTTTGGACCAACATTGACTTTCAATAGACCTACCTTGCAAAAGGCTACATAATTGGCTTACCTTTACAAAGGAAGTCATTCACAAATATTTTATCTCTATAAAAACACCTCAAATAGTCATGAGACATGTTACCAAACATAAAATTCTCCATTTAGTTTTCCATTCCAAGGATTCCACTATACCAAACTAGAAAACCCTCCACTTTCAAGTAAAAACCAAGGGTTTTATTGAAAATCCCATTTACAAAGCTTATCAAGTCAATCCAATGATTCAAACACCCCAAATACCACCTGCACATGCTCAATGAACCTTTACTTAGATCATTCAATCAAAAATTTATGAAAACCATGCTTTAGTTACCCAATTTCACACTAAAATGTCTTTGCCTAGCACCAGGGCATCACCTTCTGGCCACCAAACGTCTTCCTAAGATTCAAAAAAAGCATAGAAACTTGAAAAAACATGATACGAGCCTTTCCTCTGAATCATAGGTCACCATAGTAGGAGGAAAGGCTCCATTCTTAAAATAAATGAAACCCCAGACCTTGTTGGCCTGCTACAGGCATAACAAAAAAAGATGACTTTATTTCAACAAAAATAAGTTAAGAGGCCTTCAAAACAATTGGAAGAGAAAAATATCACCTATTTCCACACCATTATGTGAGTCTGAATCAAATAGTGCCCTTACTGGGCTGTACACAGTCAAAACCCAAGTAAAATACAAAAAAAACATATATTTTGGCATTGAAACAGAGCAAATACTCCTCAAAAATGCCTTTATTAACCCTTGATTCAGGCTTGGAAGATGTTCTTATACATTTATAAATTGTAACCAAGTTCTATAATGTACATAACTTCCCTTAACAACCTTTTAAACTCTATTGACTCCTAAATTACATTTGTGTTTGTCAATGTTGCTCTTGACAACATTTTACAACTTTTGCAATTTTCTCCTAATCGACCCCTTAAGATACCAAAAACCTTCACATACATATTATATTATATTTTAGACCTTATTCATGAAGTAAAAATGAAAAACAAATCTATTTTATACCCTATCCACCTACAAGACCTCATTTATCATCATGACATTGATTGACAACACTTTACATTTCATCATATTTTGCAACTTCCTTGTTGCTTATTGATCAAAATACTTCAAATTAGCCTATTAAACCTTCCAAAACTCAATTTTCTTCCATTACAAGGTGTAGGTGCCCCTGCACCATACACCCCCTCCACAGAGAAGATTCTTGTCCTAAGAGTTGTAGGGTGCTCCATGCCTCAACATTGCTGCTCCATGCATCTTCAGACTTGTTGTTAGCTTCCTCCTTATCCTTGGATCAAAACCTGATGCCATCTCAATCCTTAGACCTACAAAAAAGCAATCATTAACCTTACCTTTAGCTGTCACCATCTTTATTTCGTTTAAACACTTGTATCTGCCCACTATGCCTTGCATACTATGCTTTGCCCACTCTGCAATCAGACTTGTGTTTCTTGGTTCATTTTGTTATTTCCTCACTATCCTAAGACCTTCCACACTATCAATATCATGCATCTTAGTCCTCACAACTTCCACCTTACCTCTATCAGACTAAGCAACAACTTTACTAGTGCATTTAGGCTCTGTCAGACCTGCACTCAAGACTTAATCCCCTTGTTAACACCTTTACAGACCTCTGTACCTTCATTCACCATCCTTTAAACCTCATAGACCCCTATTTTCTCATTAGTCAAATTCTCCTTCTTTGTTGTCATAACTAAAGGGCACATAACCAACCCTACAAACACTCCTTCACTATTTTCTTGCCAATCCAAAGGCTTTCCACCTTCATACTACCCTATATCAGTCTGAGACACCTTGCCATTCCTGGTCTTCTACCCTAAAAAGGCATGATGCTTTCTATCTACCTGCAAACCACACTTACCCTTCTCACCCACTATCCTAGGATTACTCATTTGCTCTTCACCTGTTGCTCTAACATTAGTATCTTGCTCCAAACCAACAAGCATTTTGTTTTCACTATCCTCAAGTCTTAAAGGTTCCTTCTTACCAAAAATGACAATTTTAGTTTTACCTTTATCTCTTTCATTCCCCTTCAAAGGAGTTAGCTTTAATATTTTTCCATCCTTCTCAATGGAATAAGTGTTTTCTCTAGCATCATACATTGACCTCCTATAAAATTTCCATGGTCTCCCCAATAGCAAGTGGCATAAATCCATTGGTAACACATCACATAAAACCCGGTCCTTGTACTCCCCAATCTGAAAATCTACATATGCTTGTCCATTTAGTACAAGTGTTTGATTATCATTCACCCAAGAAACTTGGTATGGTGTTACATGAGGTATCTTCTCTAGATTTAACTTCTCTACCATCTCCCTAGACACCATATTATCTTGAGAACTTGAATCAATAACAACTTGACACACCTTACCTCTACATTTTCATGAAGTTCTGAATAGACTCCTTCTTTGGCCCATGTTTTCCTCCTTAGGTGCTTGCAACAAAGTTCTTACAATGAGAGCTCCTCCCACTTTTGGATCTGAAAGTTTACTTGAACTTTCACACTCTTCCTCTTGGACCAGTTGTGTTCTTCTTTCACTCTTCCTATCACCACTTAACATTGAACCTTGGTTTTGAGGACACTTGAAAGATGGGTGTCCAAACCATTGACAATTGTAGCATCTCCCTGAAAAAGTGTTTTAATTTCTTCCCCCACCAAATTTTCCTCTTGTGCCTCTCCATCCACCTCTGAAATCAGATTGCTCTTGTCCCTTCATGGTATCTCCTTGACTCTCATTGTTTGGCTTTGAATTAGGGAAGGATCCTCTACCTCTAGAAGTGTTTCCTTTTCCCCTTGCTGCCTTCTCCCACCTCCTCCTTAGTTTTTCTTCTACCCTCATTGCCATTTGAAAGCATTGTTAAACTAATTTTGGTGCCAACAAACTAATCTCATCCTGAATGTTATATCTTAGACCATTCAAATATCTATCTACCATCTCTTCCTCATCTTCTTCATGTTTGGTTCTTATGCTTAGCCTATAGAATTCTTCAGTATGTGATTGCACATCTAATTCCTTTTGTCTAAGATTTTGCAAATTCTTAAGCAATTGAACATTATAATCATAAGGAATGAATTTAACTTTAATTTTTGTCTTCATTTTCTCCCGAGAAGTGATCTTACTTTTTCCTTGCTTTTCTCTTTCATCTTGCAAAAAATTCCACCATAGTAAAGCATGTCCTTTCATTTTTGTTTTAGCCTTCTTCACCTTATGGTCTTCATCGATCTCTTCACTATCAAAATAGTTTTCCATGGCTCCAATCCAATCCAAGAGCTCTTCACTATCAAGTTTTCCTCCATACATAGGCACATCCATTCTACCATGTCCATCTTTCTTCACATCCTTCAAAAGCTTCATCGTTCACACATCTTCTAGATCCATCTCCTCTTCTTCACTAGAGGTATCTTCCTCTTTAGAATCACTTTCTTCCAAAAGAGCCCTACCTTTATCTTTCATCACAACAATCTCTTGCTTCAGGGCTTCCATTTCTTTATCATGATTGTCAATCTTCCTTGCAACAACATTCCCCTTAGGAGGCATTTTGATTCCTCTAGTCACCCTCTTCTTCTTACACACAAAATTTCAACCTTCTTTCACAAGAGACATACTCCCTCGCTCTAATACCACATTAATGCAGACAGGGTTGTCAAACCATTCAAAATACAATCAAGTGGATATCAATCAATCTGCAAAGCAAAATCAAAATATCTCTTCAAAATTCACCTTTCAAGCATGCTTTCCCTAATAGCATTGACAACCTAGTTTCAAGGATTTTTCATCAATATTTTCCACAACACCTGAAAAACTCATAGATGATTAAGATACCCATTTGAAAATTACGTAAGATACATAAACCCCAACATCAACTCTTTTGGACCAACATTGACTTTCAATAGACCTACCTTGCAAAAGGCTACACAATTGGCCTACCTTTACAAAGGAAGTCCTTCAAAAAAAATTTGCTCTCTATAAAAACACCTCAAATAGTTATGAGACATGTGACCAAATATCAAATTCTCCAATTAGTTTTCCATTCCAAGGCTTCCACTATACCAAACTAGAAAACCCTCCACTTTCAAGTAAAAACCAAGGGTTTTATTGAAAATCCCATTTACAAAGCTTATCCAGTCAATCCAATGATTCAAACATCCCGCATACCACCTGCACATGCTCAATGAACCTTTACTTAGATCATTCAATCAAAAATTTATCAAAACCATGCTTTAGTTACCCAATTTCATAATAAAATGACTCTGCCCAGCACGAGGGCATCACCTTCTAGCCACCAAATGCCTTGCTAAGACTCAAAAAAAGCATAGAAACTTGAAACAACATGATATGGGAATTTATCTAAATCATAGGTCACCACAGTAAGAGGAAAGGCTCCATTCTTAAAATAAATGAAACCCCAGACCTTGCTGGCTTGCTACAGCCAGAACAAGAAAAGAGGACTTTATTTCAACAAAAATCAATTAAGAGGCCTTCAAAACAATTGGAAGATAACAATAACACCTATTTCCACACCATTATGTGAGTCTGAATCGAATATTCCCTTGTTGGGCTGTACACAATTAAAACCCAAGTAAAATACTAAAAAACATAGATTTTGGCGTTGAAATAGAGCAAATACTCCTCAAAAATGCCTTTATTAACCCTTAATTCGGGCTTGGAAGATGTTCTTATAAATTTAAAAATTTTAACCAACTTCTAGAACGTACATAACTTCCCTTAACAACCTTTTAAACTCTATTGACTCCTAAATTGTATGTGTTTGTCAATGTTGCTCTTGACAACATTTTACAACTTTTGCAATTTTCTCCTAATTGACCCCTTAAGATACCAAAAACATTCACATAAATTTTATATGGTATTTTAGACCTTATTCATGAAGGAAACATGAAAATAAAATCTATTCTATACCCTATCCACCTACAAGACTTCATTTGTCATCATGACATTGATTGACAACACTTTACATTTCATCATATTTTGAAACTTCCTCATTGCTTATTGATCAAAAGAATTCAACATAGCCTATTACACCTTCGAAGACTCAATTTGCTTCCATTACAAGATGTAGGTGCCCCTGAACCAATTGATGAGCTTTAGACTGTTACAAATGTAACCAGAGATATGTTGATTGGTAAACTTACTACTTTTGAGTTGAGTGAATTCGGTGATACCCTTCCTAAGATAGAATCTGCATTCAAAGCTACTACCGCCGAAAGAGATAAGCAGAGATATGATTTGGGTGAAAGTTATTCTAGAAAGGTATTCAAGTATGAGGAAGAAATGAGACAGATTGAAGAGGAAGAAAGAGAATTGAATGAGCTTGAAGCACTTATTGTCAAAAGAGAAGCCAGAGGAGAAGATAAGTATAAAGGAAAATTTCCTATTAAATTTTTTTCTTGCAATAAGATAGGTCATTTTGCATCAAGGTGTCCTAAAAGAGTTCCTAAGTCAAGACCTAACAAGCCTAAATTTTGAAGGAAGTTTTATTATGTTGCCAATGAAGGTGTGACAGATGATGAATCTGATAAAGGGAATGTAAGTGAAGATGAGTTTGTGTTTATTATTATCAAGGAAATTAATCTTGTATCTATTGAATCTACTAGTTGTACAAATGTGGAGAAATCCCTAGCTGCTCGAGTTGAAGAGAAGGATGAATGGGTAATTGACAGTGGATTCTCTCATCACATGATATGTGATAAAAGAAAACTTGTGAGCCTGGAAAAGTATGATGATGGTGTTGTAAAATTTGGTGATAAAAATGGTGGTATAATGCATGGTAAAGGATGTATTTATTTTGATGGTGAGCATAATAACGATGATGTTCTTTATATGGAAGGTTTGAAGCATAATATTTTAAGTGTCATACAGATGGTTGACAAGGGATACAATCGTCAATTCAAGGATGGAAAGTGTAGAATATTGGAAAGTTCTGGAAATGTGATTGCTTCAGGTACAAAAACAAAAGGTAACATCTTTCACCTGAATGCTGCTAGTAAAAGTTGTCTGATTGCTCAAGTTGATGAAAGTTGGTTGTGGCAGAGGAGAATGTGTCATGTAAAATTTGACAATATTATCAAGATAATTTCTACTCAGGCTGTGAGAGATCTTCCTAAGTTGGTAAAAACCTCTAATGCCATATGCAAGGAATGTCAGTTAGGAAAGCAAAAGAGAGTTTCATTTTGGAGCAAACAACATTGTTCAAATGAATTGTTGGAGCTTGTGCATACTAACTTGTGTGGTTCTGCTAGAATCATAAGTTTACAAGGTTACAAGCATTTCATGTTGCTTATTGATTATTATTATAGGATGGTGTGGGTTACTTTCTTAAGGGAGAAATCTGAAGCTCTAGAGAAGTTCAAGATTTTGAAGGCTATGGTTGAGACAAAGACAGGTCTAAAAATTAAATGTATGAGATTAGATAGAGGTGGTGAATTCACTTCCCATGAGTTTAATTCTTTCAGTGAAGTGCATGAGATAAAGAAACAATTATCTGCACCGCTGACCCCTCAGCAAAATGGAATTATGGAAAGGAAGAACAAGACAATTCAAGATGTTGTTAGAACTATGATGCTGGAAGGAAATGTTCCTCATATCAATTGGATAGAAGCTATGAGTACTATTGTTTATATCCTCAGTCAAGTACAAATCAAAGGTGATACTAGTAAGACTCCTTTTGAGCTATGGTATGGTCATAAGCCTACTATTAGATATTTCAAAATATTTCAGAGTAAATGCTATATTAGAAGAGATGAAGATATAGGAAATTTTTACGCTAGGAGTGATGAAGGAATATTTCTTGGTTATTATACTAGAGTAAGGCCTACCGGTGCTACAACAAGAGATTAAGGAAAATGGTTGAAAGAAAAAATGTTAAGGTTGATGAAGACATTGCTAGACCATCCATAACCTGTGGATATGATTCTGATGATCAGAATGACAGTACACAAAGGCCAAAATTCAAATCAAGTTCAAATCATTCTGGTGAATCAAGAAGATCAAGAGGAAGGATAAACTAATGAAAGTGTAGAAGAGAGATCACAAGAGACTAAAGTTCAAGAACATCCTAAGACTCCAAGGTATGTAAGATTAAATAATTCAAAAAATTAGATTATAGGTGATAAGAACAAAGGTGTGGAAAAACTAGGAGAAGAATTGTAGAAGAATATTGTTTGATTTCAAAGACTGAGGCTAATAGTGTCAATGAAGCATGCAAAGATGAACATTGGATTGAGGCAATGAAAGAAGAACTACAACAAATTAAGAAGAATAATACATGGATTCTTGTTCCTAGACCTAAGAAAAAAATGTAATTGGAACTAAATGGGTCTTTAGAAACAAGCTGAATGAACAAGGTGAAGTTATCAGAAAAAAAGCAAGATTGGTATGCAAAAGATATTCTCAGATGGAAGGAATTGAATTTGAAGAGACTTTTTCCCCTGTTGCTAGAATTAAAGTTGTGAGACTGTTTCTTGCTTATGTTGCTTAGAAAAACTACAATGTTTATCAAATGGATGTCAAGTCAACATTTCTAAATGGTGAATTGGAAGAAGAGGTGTACATTGAGAAACCTAATGGATTTCAATTGACTGGTTAAGGAGATATGGTTTGTCGGTTGAAGAAAGCATTGTATGGAATCAAGAAAGCCCCTAGACTTTGGTATGCTATATTGGACAAGTATTTGTTGAAGCTTGGATTTAACAAAGGTACTGCTAATAGTAATTTGTATTTCAAGATTGATGATGATAAATATTTGATTGTGGAAGTCTTTTTTGATGATATCATTTTTGGAGGAGATGATGGTTTGTGCGTGAAGTTTGCTGATGAGATGCAGAATGAGTTTGAGATGTCAATGATTCGTGGATTGCTTTATTTGACTCAAACTAGACCTAACATCATGAATGTTGTATGTATTGATGCAAGATTTCAAGCTGATCCTAAGGAATCTCATGTGACTGCTGTGAAGAGAATTTTCAGATATTTGAAGGGAATAGTTGATTTGGGCCTATGGTATCCTAAAGATGATGATCTTACTTTGCGTGTCTTTACTGATGCTAATTGGTTAGGAGATGTGAATGATAGGAAAATTACTAGTGGTGGCACATTTTTCTTGGGAAAGAAGTTGATTTCATGGTTAAGTAAAAATCAGAATGCCATTTCTTTTTCTACTATAGAGGCAGAATACATTACTGTTGCTAACAATTTTACTCAAGTATTGTGGATGAAGCAGGTGTTGAAAGATATCAGAGTTATGTATGATGAGCCTATTGTTATATTATGTGATAATTCATGTGAAATTAAAATTTATAAGAATCTGATGATGCATTCAAAGACCAAGCATATATCTATCAAGTTTCACTTTTTGAGAGAGAAGGTGAGTGAAAAGGAAGTTAGATTGGAGTATGTGCCTACTAAGGAATAGATTGCAGACATATTTACCAAGCCATTTACTAAGGATACTTTTGAGTATCTCAGAGGGAAGTTAGGGGTGATTACCCCTCCTAATCAAAACTAAGATATATTATCTTGCATCAGTCTGTGCATTTCACAGTCATATCTTGATTCAAATTGATGTTGTGGTGGCTGCTACTCAGGGGGAGTAGTCAGATGATTTAGATATGTGGTTCAAAGCTTGTGTGTACCTTTTCCATTGATGTCAAAGGGGGAGAAGAGCAATGTGAAAAATTAGGAACTATCTAAGGAGAAAAGAGTCAAAACCTAAGGGGGAGTAAGTGTTGAAGTTAGTTGCATTGATGGTGATTTTCACATCATGTGTTGACATCAATGCTAAAGGGGATATTGTTGAATGTTGTGGTTGTGTTGCTGATATGTGGTTTTCATTGATGCCAACACTATTAGCATTAATGTCTTTAAGACTGTATATGTCGAGGATATTAAAAAAATTGTAATAAAATAAGTTGCAAGTTGTTTGTGAAGCAATGAAGATCAGTATGATGGAAAGTTTAGTATGTTGATGGTGAGAAGTTATGGATTAAAGGGTTTGTTGAAAAGCCTATCTAGTTTATCCACTAAAATTTTTAGAGGTGCATATGAAGATTTGAGCAAGTTATGAGTTTTTGTGTTCTGATAGTTATTCTGCTACTGGAGCTGGTGTTCCTGGAAGAAGATAATGTGATTCTAGTAATATGAGTTGTTGCATATGCTCCTGTGTTGTTTGTTGATGTTTCTAGATCCTGCTCTATCTATGTTGCACATCTGCATTGATATTTGTGCTCGTGATCGGTGACTTTCTCTTGTGTGTTCATGTTCATGGCCGACAGGGTGTTTGTAGCATGTTGTGGATCTTCGAGGAATAATTTTTGAAGGTGTTTTATGTTCGAGGACATTGTTTTGGGTCTCGACTATGTTGTGGCCAACCTTGGTAGATTCACATTAATAATATTTATTGTTTTGGGCCGACAATTTGTATTCATCTTATTATTTTGTTGAAGCCGACATGTAGCAATGTAATTCCTTGTTGCAAATATATATAAGTGATTGTTTCTTCATTTGAAGGAGAGCGAGCAAGTGTGTTCACGAATAATGTTCCAAATATTTCAAAGGAAAAGCAGATTGTGAAGAAGAGTGAAGAAGTGTTCATGTGCTTAATCGAGACTGTAATTAGGCATTAGGAGATGCTATTTTCTCAGTTCAAGATCTTTCATATGGATTTAATTTGAATATTACTATAAGATAGTGAGTCTTCCCTTGGGCAGTAATCTTTTTTGTAATTGGGCAGTGAGCTCTAGGCAGTGTGCCTTAATGCATGTGCATTCCCCATTTTTCATACTTTTAATAGAGTATAAACTTGCGGATTAACCTCCACCATGGTTTTTCCCCTAATAGGGTTTCCACACAAAAATATTGGTGTTATGTGTGTTTCTGATGTGTTGTTGATTTATGCTTTCATGGTTATTAATCAGATCTGAGAATAAGGGTTAATAAACTTAATAAGTTTGAAATTTTGTGACAACTGATAAACCCTACTCTCAGTTGTCTTCCCTTGTGTTGCCAACACCATATTCATCCCCATACCATCCTCAGGGAAATAATCAAGTTGAGTCGAGCAATAAAAGCTTAATGAAGATCATTAAAAAGATAATATAAAAGAATAAGAGAGCTTGGGACTGAAAGTTGGAGTTAGCATTATGGACAGATAGGGTAACTATCAAAAGGGCAATAGGGTATTCACCTTTTGATTTGGTTTATGGTATATTCGCAAGATTACCTCAAAATAATTTGATGAAGATGTACAAGTTTATCTAGGAATAAAATTATGAATTGTGTGATGATATGCAACACATGATTGATGCTTTAGTAGAAGTGGATGAGATAAGAAAAGAGGCCCAAAAGAAAAATGTAAAATTATAGTTGCAATTAAAAAACTTTGTGTGACAAAAAGGCCTCTCCAAGGAAATTTGAAGTGGGAAGCATGGTGCTTATGTGGAATGCCAAGTTTGAAGAAAAGGTAAAACATGGTAAGTTTGATGCTTTATGGTTGGGCCCTTACCTAGTTAGCAATACTCATGGTGAAGATTCCTACTTCCTTGAGAACCTAACTAGTGAACTTCTTGAGCTACCAGTACATGGACAGTTCTTGAAGCCATACTTCTCCTGAATTATGCTATTTTCCATGTATAATGTAATTCTATATATATTGTGTGTATAGGTTTGGTTTACATTGGGTTTTCAATGAACTTTTCAAGACCAAAACTCTAATGCTTCAAACAAATGATTTTTCTCATAATCTTCCACTATGTTTTTATGAGAGCAGCAAATAAGGTATTTTTGACATAAATTTCAGATAACAAATCCAATCCATGACCTAAAACCTGTTTTGGATACCCATTTGGCCCTTATATAACATATATTACATGAAGGTGGGATTAATTTGGAACATATCCCTCAAAAACTTGCTGCTATGCTAACCCAATGGCCTAAATCTGCAAACCTGTCTTAAGTAAATGGTAATAAAACACTCAAAACTCAATGAAATTCAATGAGAAAAAAATAAAAATGAAGTAGAATCACAAGTGAATCAATCCCAATGACTTATCCTCAAAAATAAAGTTGTACATGGCCATAAATCAACCTGTAAACACGTTATACCAGTCCGAAATACAAAAAAAACAAAGTTAAAGCATGCAAAGGGGTTTCTAAATGATTTTCTTCTTATTCAAACTTTCCCCTCTGCTTGAAAATGAAGTAAAATTAATTTTTGAAGGATTTTAATCTTCCCCAATCAACTAAACCTTCTATTTTCCCACTTTACTCTTCATATTCCACTTTCTTGCATTTTCTTGCACTTTTCCCAATTTGCAAATTTTGCAAATTTTACAAATTCTACAAGTTTTACATTTTCCATCATTTTGACCACCTAGAGACCTATTTTATATTTTAAATACATCAAATATTACCTCTCATGACCTTTTACAATGTTTTTACATTTGAACATTCATTTTTTTAAATTTTTCCTATTGAAGGCATTTAGAGAGCAAGGTGCTCCTGCACCAAGGGTGAACTGAGATAGTAGCATCTACTTATGCCAAGTTACAGTTCCGGTGAAGCTCATAGATTCAATTTTGGATCTGATTTTTGACTTTGTACTCACTCTGCTCTACTCTACTCTTTTCTGCTCTTTGCATCACTTAGAGACAAATTAGCACTACTACTTTGCTGAATTTCACACCATATTCGTGTTTCATATATTCGCTATCTTTACAAACTTCTCCACATGCCACACACACCAAAATGATATAATCGATCTCATATATATATCTGCTAACAAGGATTTATTCATCCATCAGTTGGATTCATAAAGTATTAAGTTACTTTCATCTTGTCGACCAGATCCACCACTAAATCTTTATGCACATCCTCCAAAATCAGTTAAGACAAAGAGAGGACCCAAACAAAACTTAATCAAGCACGAAGACTTTTAATTAATTACATCTTATACATCTGTGATTACTATAATTTCGGGTTGGCCTTCTAGCACAGATAATCAAAATATTAGTGCACCGTATCTTCTAGATCACGTACTAGTGAGTGTGCATCAAAAAAATCCTTCACCAAGGTATTGCAAACATCAACAGACCTTCCTTAGAGATCCTCAACTCAAAATATATGTCTAGTAAGGTGTTCAAATCAACTTTTATGCCTGAAACCGGATGCCTTGTTCTTTACTCTATTTTTTCGGTAAGAACCAAAACTATACTGCAGACCGAATGTAAGACTTAGGATGTCATTTAGGTTGATTAGGTTGCCATTAATGACAACACTTACAAGCCATATTCCAATAGTGTTGTAGATTCATCAATCTTATAAAATTTTAACACTTATTTCTTTGTCTTGATAAAATAGGTTATGTCTTAATATTCTTTCCTAGTGGTGTTTGAAACAAAGAAAAATTGGATTGCTACAAGTTTTGGTTTAAGACATAGAGCAAACCCACTTGCCAATAATTTCATTGAAGGGAAACCCTATATATCTCAATCTAAAGTATGCAAAGGAGAAATAGATCTTGTAATAGGGTTTCCCTAGGGTTTGATTATAAACTAAAGAGGGGTTCACCACCAAGCTAGAGCTTGGAAAGACTAATGAAATGTAAGATCTAATGTTTAAACCTAATGATGCATGGAAATTAAATGAATGACCTAGAAATGCATATAAATCACAACAAAAAGCTGTAAAATCAAAAGTGTGCACCTAGAAACTTGTAGAGGCTTGAATGAGGACTGGAAATGTTGAAAACACTGATTTTGATATTGAATGGGACTTATACACCTATCAAGGTCTATCAGTCCTAGACTAGGGTTTTTGGGTTAAAATAGGAACCTGATAATGTCTAATCTAAAGCCACTGAAATCTAGAAAATCAATGTAAGTGAAATCATATGCCACAAGTGGTGTATCAGTCCCACTAGGCCTTTTTAGAGGGTTAAGATTTGAATCAGTTCTTCAATCTCTTCTCTTTCTGCCACACTTTGTTTTAGGATATGAAACCCTAATCTTGGACTAGTAGATGACCTTTTGTGAAGATAGCAACCTTGCAAATGAGGGGACAACTCCAACAACTTCCTTCAAGCTTGTAACCTATTCTTCAAATATCCTCCATGCTCCAAGACACCTAGATCTACAATTACACATGTAGAGAGAGAAAAACTTGTTAATTTTTCACTAAATAGGGGTTTTCCTTGGTCAAACCCCTTTTAGGTAATTAAACCAAATGATGAGATAATGAAATAAGTGCATTAAACATGAAACATGAAACATGGACAATGATACCTTGAATGATGTCTTGTAAACCAACAATCTAACATGAAATGGACATGAAGGATGTAGATCTTGACCTTGAATATGGATATGAAACTATGCTTGCAAAGAGATCTTTAATGCTACATCACAATATTAGCTCAACAACATGCTTGATGCTTGACGATCTTGACTTAATGATGGATCTTGAATTTTTCTAATAGTTGATGAATAGATCTACCCTTAAATGCCTTAAAAATGATCTTGAATGCTTTCTTGATGGTCTTGTGAAGTATTGGAATTCTTAATTGTTGAGTGCTTTGTATAATAACATGACGGCTTAATCTTAGGTGAAATAAGGATTTGAAAGCTTGTTTATATAGGAAATCCATCCAAGTTACCATTTATTAGATCCCAAAGGCTGACAAAAAGAATTTTGAATTTAACCATAATTTCTTGCTCAAAACCCTAAAAAGGGGCCAAATGGGACTCAGACACCACCTGTGGCATATGGGTCCCAACTTGGTGGGACTCATATTCCCAAGGTGGTGTATGGGTCCCACAGGGCCTTTTTAGCAAGAGAAAATGTCAGGGAGTTAAGAAATTAAGTTTATTTGATGTCTATGTCAAGATCTCGATTTAAATATGCCTTGGGATGCATAATATAGGGTCTTAGGGGCCTATTAATGAAGATATAAAGGTCATAAATGCAAGAGGGCCCAAAACTCAATGTGAAAGTGTAAACAAATATACTTTACAACATTAAATTATGGCAAAATTAGGTCTATTTAGCTTTAAAAGGGCCGTAAATCCAATGTAAATGTGTAAAACACATTACAACAGTAGATTAAGGAAACATTAGGTCCAAGGGCCCCAAATTTAATGTGAATGTGTAAATGAAGATACTTTACAACACTAAATTAAGGCAAAATTAGGTTTATTTAGCTTAAAATGGCCCTAAATCCAATGTGAATGTGTACAACACATTACAACACTAGATTAAAGGTGGTATTAGGTTCATTTTAAGGTTACCCATTCCCAAATCAAGTAAGGAAAAGGGATACTTTTTCTGTTGCCACATTTAGCCCCCACTTTAGTGAGAGGAGGAAGTTGCTTCAAACTCACACTAAAGTAGACATCCAAGAGGGGTCCAAGCATACAAATGCAGATGACAAAGGATGACAAAGATCAAAGGAGGTGGCAAGGCCCCCAGGGTCCAAGATCCTATTTAAAACCAACATAAGGATGAAAGGACATGCACAAGGTGTATGATATGAAGAAAAATAGGATACACAAACCTACAATGCCAAAGATATGAAGACGAAAGTAAAAGAAATGAAAGGTGGATCAATCTTTGACCATTTTTCCAACATGATGTGGATCAAATCTAGGTTGCTTGTCTAAAATTGTATGCTCACTCTGAGGCAACAAAACTTTAGGTTGTTCTTTGGGTGAGTATCCAAAGGGTGGATTAGTGATAAAGTCATGCCTCTATGTTAGCTTCTCATCGTATAATGATAAAGTCATGCCCATGTTTAAGCTTCTCATCACACGTTAACCATACCAAAGTTATACCTCCTAATAACTTTGACAAGGTGCCACAAAACAATGAATTTTGAGCTTCATGAGGTAAGCAAAGCTTTGTGTGCTTGACACCCATAAACAAATAGGATGGCTCCATAGGAAAGAAAAGTGTATTATGCAAGGTGGCCATATAAAAAATAGTATATGGTGAATTCAAAGGGATTTTTTTTAACTCATGCAAGGTCTCTTCTTAGGGAACATCATGTCTAATGTCTCCAAGAGAGGACAAGTAAAAGAAATATTGCGCTCTCAAAGGAAATCAAACCCAATGACACCACCAAGAAAATGATGCATCACAAGAAGAAATCAAATCGTGTGGTGAAAAATGAGTGTTGATGTATGCCACCACTTTCAAGTGGTTGCTAACACCATTACTATGAGAAATTTCTTTAAATTAAAAGAAGACATGAGAGGTTATTCAGAAATCCCTATGCCAAGTCATATGTTTCTGAATCGAACTACATCATGAAAAAGGGGTTGCATAACTCAGTATGTCACATGCAAGCCAACTTAAGGCATGTCATCCACATCCCAAGCTTTCTCTTATATAGATATGAAAGGTGATCATCTATCCAAAAGAGACAATGAAAAGTGACATAGGAGGACACAGTTGCTTAAACATTGCCTCCACTTAGTGCAGGACAAGGATGAGCCGAATAGGATGGAAATAAGTTTCAATTAGAGGAATTGGGTACTTCAACACAAGGAAGAGCACCACAGTCCCTAAGATGTTGAATTTTGTTACTTAAAGCCTTACATTCATTAGTAGAATGACCATGAACTCTATGATATGCACAAAATGAATGTTTGTAGTAAAATTTCATTCATGTTCTTGGAGGGAGAGCTATCAGGTGATCTTGGAGGAGTCTCATCAAGATACTCTCTTGATCAATAGTAGAAGGTGTTGCTTTAATTTTCAACAAAGATATATCTTTCTTAGTATAAGATGTCATACTTACACAAGGCTCTTTAGATTGCGAGATTTTGTTCTCTCCTTTATAGGAGGGTGTAAAATCTATTGAATTTGAGTCATAAGTGTTTTGTGTGATGAAATTGACATTAAGTGAAGATTTATTTGTTTGTTTTGTTTCTTGCAAAGGATAACAATCAAGACCACCAGTGTATATTAGTTCAGGATGCACTAATGTTAAATTTGGTTTAGAGGAATCTTTTGTAATAATATTGAAATTAAGTGAAGGCTTGTTTGTTTCTTTTGAGGGACAATAACCAATACCACTAGTCTTTTCTTGCATGTGAGGCTCTATAGGGACACATATGCATTTTTCTCTAACACCACATCCTTTTCCATTATAACCAAGTTGTTTCATAAGTTCATAACCCCATCCATAAAGTATTTTAATTTTTTAATTTCTTTTGGATTTGGTGGTTGTTCATGATCAACTTCATCAAAGTTTGTGTTATAATTTATTGTCTTTTGTTCTACAATGGCTGAAGTGGATGCTTTCGAAGGGTCTTCTGAATGTTGAGTTGACATTACTACTTTGTCTTTTCCCTTTTCAGAGTCTTTGCTTATGATCTTGTATTCTCCCATGAATGTTTGTTTGAAATCTAAGGAACCCCAATCATCTTCTAATAGCTTCATGGTTTCCTCAATATGTTTTTCTTTGTCTTGTGTAGGTTCCACTTTTGTAGTTGGTGTCAATGTTTTCAAAGGATTTTCTTTATTTTTCTCAATGTTCAAACAACTGTTTGGTTCAAGATCAGCTTCGAGTATGTACATTTTTTTGTTATAAACATGCTTCATTATATGATGAAGGGTAGAAGGCACTCCATTCATTGCATGAATCCACGACCTTCCTAAAAGAAGATTGTATGAAAGATCGTGAGGCATGACCTGGATCAGTGTTTCTAATGTGGCCTTGCCAACTATATTAGGTAAAGTGATCACACCAAGCAGTTGTTTTCCTACATTGTCAAAAAATTTAATAGATAACTTGAGTCAAGTTGAATATTTGATTTATCCACACCAATCCTATCCAAGAGGGAAACACTACACACATCAAGGGTGGAGCCATTTTCAACAAGGGTTTTCTTTGTTCCTCTTTGCTTGTGTTGAACTATCACCATGAAAGCCTCATTTTGTTTTTCCACTTCCAAAGAAGGGACCTCACTTTGGTGGAAAACAATGTTAGCATTTATTTCTTGAATCATGTCTGCTATGTCATTCGAGTTTGCACTAGAGGGGATAGGCACTTGTTGTAAAGCACTTTGAATCATGTTGTGATAATGAGGGGAGACTTGAATAAGGTCCCATAATGATATCTTAATAGGAGTGTTCTTTAGTTGTTTGACAAGATAATATTCCTTTCCACGAGGACTTAGTAAGATAGGGTTAGACAATGGGAGAGATGTTAAAGGTGTTTTTCTTTGTTGTGGATTGTTCCTAGTGTTATATGTATGAGCAACAATATTATAGCTTAGTTGCTACAAAGAACTAGCCTTAGGTGGGTAGAGGATAAGTTCTGGTTTGTTTTGGGTTTGTGGTCATTATGAGGGTGTGTAAAGAATTAGAGGATTATTAGGATGTCCCACAGGGTATGTAGGAGGTCCAATAGTCAAGGGGGACCTAATGGACACTTGTGCATTCATAACTTTAGTGTTCTTGGTTTGATGTATTTCTAATAAAGGGAAATCTAGTATCATCTTTTGACCATAATCCAAGGAAGTCATGTCACTATTGTTGTCATTTTCTCACATCATGGTATCCTCCCTAGGAGGAGAATTTTTAGGAGAAATACAAACTAAATGTTCTTGACATTCAAGGATTGCTTCTTCCAAAATGACTTCATAACAAGTAGGGGAATGATCAATGGTTGAATTGTCTTGTTTATACATGTTGTTATTGTCTTGTTCAATAATTTTTTTCCTAGGGAAAGAGAGACACATAATATTCTCATGACTTGTATTGTCTAACATCAAAGTATCTTCTTCGCAACTAGGAGGGATACTAGGAGAATAATAAATGTGACTGTCATGATCATCCATAACTTCATTCCTTTGTCCCATAATGCCCTCCAAAATAGGATAGATAGTGGAAGGATCATTAAGAGGGTTGTTATAGACCTTAAACGTTTGATCATCTAACACCAACATATCCTCATCATGTACAATCTCATCCTCTTCCACTAAATCACTCACAAGTAAAGGGGGAATGGAAATTAGGTAAGGTGATGTTTAGAAATGTGTCTATGATCTCATTCTCTTGTGCTATAATATCTTCCCAAGGGGGAGGAGGAGAAGGAAAAGCAATATTTTCATGATTCTCAATGATTGCATCTTCTTTCACCAAGATACCTTCGTCCCTAAAAGGAGAGGTATCAGGAGAAGAATAATTATGATCGTCATGATTATCTATGCTTAAAATCTACTCTATCACATCATCCCCACAAATAGGAGAGATAGGACAAGGTGTAAGTTTAAGGAAAGCCTCAACATTTTCACTCTCTTGCACGAAGAGACTCTCATAACTAGGAAATGTATTGAATGAACGACTAACATGCTTTTTGACTAACTTTTTCTTTGCAAACTTGGAAAAGATAGATACCAACATTTGTGAAAAGTAATCTATGCAAAATTAAAATGGAAAGAAACTTAAAATTTAACGAAAAGACCTAGAATGAAATGTGTAAATGTAATTTTCAGATTTCAAACAAGGTAATTTACTGATTACACTATGCAATGATCTGAAAATGAAATGTTGTAAATGCAAATTTGGAATTAAGAAATGCCTGAAATGAACCACTTTAAGATTGATTTAGTGAAATGAATATAACATAAACTTGAGCAACTAAAACAAATATCAATGGCAACAATTTTTTTTGCAAAAACAAGGTTTTAAATGCTGTAAAATGCATTTTCAGATTTGCACAATTTAAAAAAAAAATTAAGTTATTTTTATGCTTTCTGGTTTGAGTGATGTCTAAGCTAAGTGGAAATGCATATTTTAGATGAAATTCAATGATGCAAGATGCAAAAATGCAACCTATATGCACTTTCACTAATACAAAATTTAGAAACCCTAGATTGCCAATTAGCTAATGCAAACCCTAATGCAATGTTATTATAAGCAAAATATAGGATAATGATGCACTCCAGATAAAAATTATGATGTTCTAATTGTAGGTTCACCAAAATGAAACAACGGAAAATGGGATTTCTACTTGTGGTTTAAGAGAAAACCCACTTCCCAATTATTTCATTGAAGGGAACCCACTTCCCAATGAAAAATGGGATTTCTACTTGTGGTTTATAGAGAAATCCCACTTCCCAATTATTTCATTGAAGGGAAACCATATAGATCTCAATCTAAATTATGCAAAGGAGAAGGAAATCTTGTAATAGGGTTGTCCTAGGGTCTAATTATAAACTAAAGAGGGGTTCACCACCAGGCTAGGGGTTGGAAAGACTAATGAAATGAAAGATCTAATGTTTAAACCTATTGATGTATGGAACTTGAATCAATGACCTAGAAATGCATATAAATCATAACAAAAAGCTGTAAAATCAGAAGTGTGCATTTGGAAACTTGTAGAGGCTCAAATGAGGATTGGAAATGCTAAAAACATTGATTGGGACTCATACACTAGTTTGGGTGTATCAATCCCATACTAGGGTTTCTAGGTCAAAATAGGAATATGACAATGTCTTATTTGAAGCCACTAAAATCTAGAAAATCACTGTAATGGGACTCATATGCCACAACTGGAATATTAGTCCCACTAGGCCTTTTGGAGGGTTAAGATCTTAATCAGTTCTCCAATCTCTTCTCTTTCTACCACACTTTGTTTTTGGATCTGAAACCTTGATTTCAGACCTGTAGATAACTTTTTGTGAACATAGAAACCTTGAAAATCAGGGGACAACTCCAACAACTTCCTTCAAGCTTGTAACCTAATCTTCAAATATCCTCTATGCTCCAAGACACCTAGATCTATAATTACACATGCAGAGAGAGAAAAATTTGTTAATTTGTTAGTAAATAGGGGTTTAGCTCTGCCAAACCCCTTTTAGGTAATTAAACAAAATGATGAGATAATAAAATAAGGACATGAAACATGAAACATGGACAATGATACCTTGAATTATTTCTTGTAAACTAGTAATCTAACATGAAATGGCTATGAAGGATGTAGATCTTGACCTTGAATATGGATATGAAACTATGCTTGCAAAGAGATATTCAATGCTACATCACAACATTAGCTCAACAACATGATTGATGCTTGATGATCTTGGTTTGATGATGGATCTTGAATTTTTGCAACAATTGATGAAGAAATCTACCCTTAAATGCCTTAGAAATGATCTTGAATGCTTTCTTGATGCTCTTGTGAAGTCTTAGAATGCTTAACTCTTGAGTGCTTAGGATAATAACATGAAGGATTAATCTTTCTTAGGTGAAATAAGGATTTGAAAGATTGTTTATATAGGTAATGCATCCAAGTTATCATTTATTAGATCCTAGAGGCCGACATACAGGAAATTTGAATTTAAAACCCTAATTGCCTTCTCAAAACCCTAAAAGGAGCCAAATGGGACTCATATGCCACTTGTGGCGTATTGGTCCCACCTGTGTAGGACTCATATTCCCAAGGTGGCGTCTGGGTCCCATAGGGCTTTTTTAAATAGATAAATTATCGAGGAGTTAAGAAATTAAGTTTATTTGATGTCTATGTCAAGATTCTAATTAAAATATGCCTTGGGATGCATAATATAGGGTCTTAGGGGCCTATTAATGAAGATATAAAGGTTAGAAATGCAAGAGGGCTCAAAACTCAATGTGAAAGTGTAAATAAATATACTTTACAATATTAAATTAAGGAAAAATTAGGTCTATTTAGTTTTAAAAGGGCTCTAAATCCAATGTGAATGTGTACAACACATTACAACACTAGATTAAGGAAAAAATAGTTCCAAGGGCTCTAAATTTAATGTGAAGGTGTAAACGAATGTACTTTACAACACTAAATTAAGGAAAAATTAGGTTTATTTAGTTTAAAAGGGCCCTAAATCCAATGTGAATGTGTACAACACATTGCAACACTAGATTAAAGTTGACATTAGGTCCATTTTAATGTTAACCATTCCCAAATCATGTAAGGAAAAGGGATACTTTTTTCGTTGTCACAATGTTAACATGTAGAGAGAGGAGAGGGAGGAGTAAGAGTGTAATTTTGGTTTTATTTACAGGTTAGTGAGTCAAGTTTACACAACCACCTAGATTTCAATATTAGGGGAAAAATATGTTAGAAAAAGATACCAAACATCAAATTTCTACTTAAAGTGTATAATAACATATCTATAGGAATCAGAAATAATATTGAGGAATGGAGAAGTAGCAAGGAGAGTTTATTTCTAAGACCAAGCCTATGTGAAAATGGAATGAAGAGAAGAGGAAAGGGAGTTATTTACCCTATAAGAATGAGTGCACAACCAAAAGGAATATTTTATATTCTTAGGTTCTATATAAAAGGGGCATGCGAGGAGAAGGAATATAAATTTAAGGTGGGTAGCAATTGGTAGATTGACATGTAGGATTTACATGAGAATGGTAGTTGAATTTCAAGGATCAACTGTCTTTCCAAGAGTGAAAGTTGATTATATGTTTTAAGTACCTTGACCATGAATTATATTTAAAGTTGATAAGATCCCAACGAGTATTAGTGAACCATGAATCTCTCTAGAATGAGATACACGAATAATCTTGGATCTTCTAAAATATACTTCAAAATTATATTTTTTGAGGCCTTCATTCCTTCCTAGATAGTTGAACCCAATGAAATATTTATAGCATCAAGCATGCTTGAAGTTTGATCACCATTGAGATACTTGGATCTCATAATATGTATCTAAGAAGAAGATATAAATTTATCCATACCACTTTAGCCAATAGGGATTTATTGAAAAAATTTAATTACTATGAACGCTCTTCTCTATTAATAAAATTTATATTCTAGCTTATCCAAGGAATTTAAAATAATCACCATGTCTTTTCCAAAGAAGGTCTTGCATAGCATAATTAATTTTGCTAACAACACTTTTAGGAGCTATAAGAAGAGAGAAGAAGTAAATTGGAATAGCCTAAAAAATTGGAAACTTAAGAAGAACCAACCTTCTAGATAAATAAATTTATTTACCTTTCCTCCATTCCAATAATCTTCCAAATTTATCCTAGATAGAGTTTTGCAACACTTTGACATTTCTTCCATATAAAAGAGAAAAATTGAAATAGGAATCGAGGAAAAATCCTTTATTGAATGATAGATAATTACATATTAAATCTTTTTTTTCCCTCAATATTGAGAAAAAATATTTAAGATATAATTCTATTCACCATCTATCTAGACACAAATTCATAATTAGATATGAATTCTTTAATTATCTTAATTTATAATATGAATGGAGAAGCACAAAAACATCATATCATCAAAAAATTATTGATGAGCCATAGAATTTCGTATAGATGAATCTTTAAGACCATGTAAAGAACCATTATTTTTAAGAGAATTTAAAATCCTTTCGAGAGATTCAATCAAAAGAATAAATTGATAAGGGGAGGGGTCTCCCTATCGAAGACCTCCCAAGGATTAAAAGTAACTTTAAACAAAACCATTTATTGGGATTGAGAAGGAATCCAAAAAATTACCACCAAAACCCCAATCCCTCCATCCATTACCAAAATAAAATATTTCCCATTTTTTCTCAAGGAATTCAATGTTTACTCAACCGTAAGCTTTCAAATATCAATTTTAATAGAATAACTTTTCTTTAACTCACCATATGAGAATGAATCATTTCATGAACATAGATAATCTCATATGATATCTAGCCTCTTGACAAACTCCCTTTTTCTTTAGAGATTAAAGAGGGAAGGATAGTTTTGACTCTATTAGCAATGCCTTTAGAAATGATCCTATAAATGGTGTTACAAATAGAAATAGGCTTAAAATCCTCAACAACAAGAGAATTATGCCTTTTAAGAATAAGTGCAAGAAAAGTAGAATTCAAAGCTCTAAAAACCCCTTAACATTTAAAGGACTCTTGCACTACATTATGAATTTCTTCACCCATAATATGGAAAAAGTGTTGAAAGAAAAAGTTAGGAAATGAGTATGAAGACCATGATCTCCAACCATCTAAAACAAATAAATTCTAACATATTTTAAGGAAAAATTCTTCATTAAATTTTTATTTTCTTCTTAACCAATCTTAGAAGGATTTGTTTTAAGGAAGAGATCTTGTTTTTCCTCCTAATCTAGAGCTTCTTTAAGAAGGATATTTTTCCAAAATAAATTAAAGCTCATTTGATTAGATTTGGATTATCAATTATTTGTTCTCTTTCAATTTCTAACTTAGAAAGAAAAATCTTCTACTTTTTCATATTACAAGAGATATGAAAAGCTTAGTATTGCTATCCTCTTTTTTAACCTATTTTATTCATTTTTTTATGCTTAGAACATCTTTTCACATCTATAAACACCCTCAAGCTGAGAGGTCACCTACTTCTCCTCTTCTTTGAAAGAATAAAAAAAATGACCATCATGATTTTTATCTTGTTTTTCCTCCTAATCTAGAGCTTCTCGAAGAAGGATTTTTTTCCAAAAGAAATTAAAGTTCATTTGATTAGATTTGGATTATCAATTATTTGTTCTCTTTCAATTTCTAACTTAGAAATAAAAATCTTCTACTTTTTCATATTACAAGAGATATGAAAAACATAGTATTGCTATCCCCTTTCTTAACCTATTTTATTCAATTTTTTATGTTTAGAACATCTTTTCAAATCTATACACCTTCAAGTTGAGAGGTCGCCTACTTTTCCTCTTCTTTGAAAGAATAAAAAAAATGACCATCATGATTTTAACTTGAATTTCAGTCATTCTACTTTCCAAATTATTGTCTCTCCGAAAACAATTTTTGAACACCAATCTATTTCAATCTTTGAGAAAAAGTTGTATGACTTTTAACTTACTAAAGAAAAAATAAATATCAGTACCATGCAAAAGACCATTGACCATTCCATAAATATGAAATAACAACACTAATTCAAAATCTTTAAAAGACCCATTTCATAAATCTACAAATAATCTTTCTATAAATAAAAAAATATAAAACTACTTTTTAAATTTATCTAAAATGTAATTTTTTATTTTTTATATAAATACCCACAAAATATTAAATGTTAAACCCATTATGTAAGAATTAAACCCATTAATACATGACAACCATTTTGTGATAAGGCGTATAACTGACAATGCTAATATGATAAAACCACCCCTAAATACTATCGAGACTTTGATCCATTTATATGCCTTTTGTTATTGTTAACCACGTCCACATCTTACGTTCTGCTGTTGTACAGCTTTTAGTCTGGTAATCGACGTCAGCAATGCTGGACCAAATTCGCCTTGCCTAAAATTTAAAGCCTAAACAAGAAAAATGAAAGCAAAACATATGTAGTGATGAGAATCAGAGAGTTTTTCCAAAGGTGGTTTCTGTATTGTTTATGCAACAAAAATGTATTTCTGGTTGAAAGAAACACAGGTTCTAAAAAGAAGCTCCCCTACAGAAAATCTCCATCTTCTAGACTTGTAAGTGTAGATGGAGCTTTTGAGCAGGTTGGTGTTGCAGTAGTGAATGGTGAAGGAGCTTCCACAGAGTATGGGCAGAATTTTTGCAAGGGGAGTGTAACAGAAAGGGAATTGTATTCAAGCTCTGTACATCCTTCTGGAGATACAAAAGAACAGTTCTTCATGGATCAGCAAAAACCAGTACAGAATACGGAGAAGAAACAAAAAGCACAAAAGAATAAAAAGAAAGAAGATGGAGAACCACCAGCTGGCCGAGGAAAGTCCTTTGGGGACTATTTGAATTGCCAAAATAGTAAGCTAAAGGAAGCCAAGCCAGTGAAAAAAGTTGGTGTTTTAAGCAGCAAGGACGGTGAGGGAAAGTTGGATAGCAAACCAGAGAAGCCCATGAAAAGAGCTCATCGACGGCCATTGAAATATAAAACTCGACAGGTTGGTTGGAATCCAGCGCTAGAGCCTATATCAGAACTGAGCTATCAGAACTGATCTATCGGAACTGAGCATTTTCGAATAGCAAAATAAATGTTTTGATTAGATTAAGACGGGAAAGGCCTGTACCCTTTTGAATAGCAAAAGAAACGTTGCACCTCATTAAATTCTTTCATTTTTCATTTTCTCTTGTTTTCAGCTGTAATTCTGTCCAGCTTAAATGTCACTACCTTGGCATGGTAGAAAGTGGGTCAATCATTTACCAGTTTAACAATGCATTTATTTATCCTTAACTATTAAGTGCAGACGTGCTTGATAGTTGAGCCTAAGTGTGTAAGGTATTTTGATAAAAATATAAAACATTGTTTTTCATCTTTTGTAAACAGTCTCATATAAGCATTGAGGTATAAGAATGTTTATGTGTATTCATTATAACAACTTATTTGTATACAATTTCAGCGTCTTGTATATAATATAAACATTAACACACAAGATTATCTAGCATTCAAAATATAATAATATAAAAAAGCATAAATATCATGATTATATTCTATAGGAGAACATTTTGTAACATAACTTGTGTTTTCTCTCTTAGAGTATTGATCAAATGAGAATAGTGGTGTTCTGTCATGCACACCACACCCCATTTGAGGGAGAACTATGGGCCCTCTTGTCACAGTTCTACTATCTTTTGAATTATTTATTCCTTATTCATAAGTTATGAGAGTCCCTCATTATAAGGTAAAGAATCATTTTCTTTGTATGGGCATTTAGTTTTTTTATCATTTGAATTTGTCAAAAAATTAATACTCTACAAACTGTAGATAAGGCCATGGGTTTGGTTTAGTATATTTGTGTATGTTGCATATTTGACATTTTCTCTTGAATTTATTTCAAATTTTCTAATATATTTGATTCTCTTAATGCTTTTGTCCTTGAGCTATTTTCATGTGCATATAGAGGTCTTTATGAACTTATTAAAATAGTCTTGATAACAAGTTTATACACATGTTTTAGATGTTTTAGGATAATTGAGATTCTTTATCTATGTGCTAGCCTTGCATTGTGAACACTACCCATATTCATAAACATTTTAGGTTCTTCATATGTTTATTGAATAGTTATAAAAAATCATTGGTCATGTATATATAATCACATGTCATAGTAAAACCACTTTTTCTAGGTACCTGTTTTGCTTCAAAGTTGTCTACTTATGTTTTCCTTCGATTAAAGTCCATACCTATAGTCGGTCGATAATCAAATTAAATATATTCAAAATTATACTCGTTGGAAAATTTATTTTGAGTGCTACAATCCTACAAATTATCTTAGCATATTCATTCCATTTGTTGGTCCAACCCAAGATTGGAAATAGAAAATTCAAAGGAAATGTTGAGGCCTAAGATGGAAAGGTCATTTTTAGAACCTTCAATCCAAGGTATTCAAGGACCTTTGAATGAAGGTATGTCATTTACTCAAAAATAATTTAAAAAACTTCAAACAAAAGTAATTTAAATAAATGGCAAAAATGGGACCTTTGTTCAAATATCATTTTTTACTATTTATGAAAATGACCTTCATTCAAAGGTTTTTTACATTATTACATCTTTGAATGAAGCTTTGCCTTAAAAAAAAGGTGACTTTTTACTCACCTTCAAACAAAGATCTTGTTTCTAACTTTTTACCTACATCTATATTAAAAAAAGCGATGTACCAAGTTTGGGACTCACTATTGTGGGTTTACCCTAACACATTGAATACATATGAGAAATAGATATTTGGGACCATCATTTGATGAATTAGTTACAAAGCAACCAATTTTGGAGCTTTCCTTTAAGATATATTACAATAATTGATGAGAGCTTCCAAGGTTCATTAACATCTTTTATCATCTAATGGTGCTCAAAACCAATATAAGTTGGGAGTGTGAACACCAAGTTGGGAAGTTTGAGGGAAATTTGATCAAATATCATTCGATGATTCTTGGAACCAAGTGACTACGTAATATCTCAAACACATAAACCTTAATAGGTCCTACTTGTGTTGTTATGTCATGAGAATAATTAATACACAAACTCTTATATTTCATGTATGTAGTTTCATGATTTTTGAGAATGGATTTGGATTTTTAGGAGTTATAATACAAATTCTAAATTTTGGAAGATCTTATAATTTTCTAGACTTAGTCAAAATTTAGTAATAAAGAGGTCAAATTTCAATAATCAATTAGCTCTATCATCTCTCTCTCTCATATGTATCCCTTATTCTCTAAACCTCTCTCTCACTATCCCCATCCCTTTATCTGACTCTCTCCCTTGAACTCAAGAACACGCACACACACACACACACATTCTCTCTCTCTCTCTCTCTCTCCATATCCCTCCCTCCTTTCCCTCTCTCTCTCTTTCTCTCTCTCTCCCACCTTCCCTCTCTCTCTCTATCTCTCCCTCCCACCTTCACTATCTACTTCTCTCTATCTAATCTATCCCCCTTTACCTCTCTCTCCATCCATCCCCCTTCTCTCTCTCTCTCCCTCTCGCTCTCCCCTTTCCTCTCTACTTCTTTATATATCACCTATCCCTCCATCCCACCTCTCTCTTGCTCTCTCCTTCTGTCTCTACTTCCATCTAGCTCACCTCTCTCTCTCTCCCTACCCATTTCTCTCTCTCTCTAAATCCTTCCACATTCATCCTTCTCTCTCTACTATATCACCTACCCTCTCTACCCCTCCCTCACTCCTTTCCTCCCCCCACTCTCACTACTTATATCTCACCTCTCCCTCCCTCCTTACTTCTATCTCACCTCTCTCTCTCTCTCTCTCTCTCTCTCTCTCTCTCTCTCTCTCTGTAAAGGGCGAAACTCTTTAAGTCCAAACATCGACAATTCCTTAAATAAATTCATTTATATTCCAAAGAAAGTCGAAACTCCATTCATTAGATCACATTAAATTCCAAAAGATTCCAAAAATATCGACTTAAAGTCTACAAAATAGATTCAAGATACTTCCAAATAAATTCATACACCTGTCATCTTACACGACATTAATAATACAAAAGCATTTGTAACAAAAGTTTAAAAATCGAGACTTAGGCATTATGTCACCTTAAGCTCTACAATAATCATACAAGACTTAGGCATTATGTTGCCTTAAGTTCTACAACAAATAATTCAAGAATAAAATAATACATATATGAAGAAATCATCCTTTGATCTTCAATCCAATAGCTTATCTTCAAACATGAAGACGAGAACAAGAATTAGGCGCTTTTTCCGTCCAACCTCGAAGCTTACACTTCCCCGGAATTCCTTAGTAATTCAAATAATACCCAACCCTACACGAATCGCTTAGCAAAAAGCAGTCGACAAGCAAGATGGAATCTAGTGCGTGCCTAGTATAACTAGTAAATCCACAAGAATTTTCATTTTTCTAATTCATTTAAGAAATAAGCAAGTTCGATACTAGGATATGGTAGAGATTTAATTTCATTCCATCTATTTCAATGGTCCTTAAGTTACTTGGCCAAGTAAAATGTCATGCAGGACAAATAATAGTAGTTTTGGAAAAGCAAAACTATGCTCTCTATAAACCCATATTCGACACCCGTCTCAGAAGGTAAATTTCCAAACACATGTCATGCGCATTCCATTATCAAGCATGCATGGTTCCATTCAAAGTCAAAAATTATCTTTCTCAAACACATGAACCGCACTTTCATTTTTAAGCAAACATGGTTTTAAATGCAAAAATCTTATAGTTTTAAATCACTAATAACATAATGTTTATATTAAAATAAATAAAATAGAATAAAAGAAGGTGTCTCTCAAGTATGTATGTAAGTACATATAAAACAAAACTGAGTAAAAGAGAAGAATTTAAACTCAAATACGAATTGACTGTGAATTTGGTGAATACTGTTTTTGTTGAATCTACCTGGTAATTTCCTGAATTTGGAGATGAGTTTTTGTGCCTTTTTTCTGTCAATTTATCTCCTATAGCTGTTCTTCTGTTCAAATTCTCTTTTGTTTCTGATTCGAACTTTTCTCCTTCTATCCTTGCTTACGTATGATGAAGAGTTTGATGTTATGTATTACCTAATCTCCCAATTCTGTTATGTACTTTCTCAACTGCCTTTCTCATGCATATCATGAAGAGGGATTTCTATTATGAATTCCCCCTCTCTTCTCTTCCACCTGCACCTTTCCTTTGTCTTCTCCCTATTGCTTACGTGGGATGGAGGGAGGCAGATTTATGTGCTTTATGAAAAAGTTTTTTTATTTATCTCACCTTCCTCCCTGGCCGTGCGTGGGAATATCAGTAGTCCCCAAAAAGAAACAGAATCAAAAAATCTTCCCTCTCCTTCTGGCGCATCTCTCCTTTCCTCATGCATACAGGAGGTAAATAAATTCCTCATATAAAAGACAAATATTGTTGTCCTCCTTCCATTTTGTGCATGCATTAAGCAGACTCCTCTCATCTTCTGCTCTAGCTGTGCATCCTTTCCTCTGCTATCGGTCGCTCTTGGGAAGATAGCAGCCTCCTTTTGTTCTTTCTCTTAAAACTCCCTCTCCCTTCTCTTTGCGCATGGTGGAGATAGAAGACTCTTAACTGAAAAAAAACTTGTTCTATGCTTAGCTCTTTCTCTCCTTCACACTAGCACACCTGGGAGATGGTGAAGACAAATAGATTGCAAAAATATTAATTTTGATCTCTCTGCCTGCCCCCCAATTCAAATTTTCCTTTCCTTTTCATATCATGCAAAATGGTAGTTGTTATCAAAGAAATCAGATCCATTATTCATGCTTGATCTCCAGCCAAATTGGCCATAACTCCAAGTTTCAATTTATGATTGCATGCAAATTGATTGAAAGATATTTGTTTTCAATTTGATAACTACTATTTTGATTTCAATTTCAATTCTAACTTTGAACGTTTTATCTCTTTTCAATTCATTTCAATTAAAAACTTATTTCATTTATTTCTAATTTTCATTTAAATAAAAAAATTTAATATATAATCATTTAAACATATATATTTCTACTCTTATTTTAAATCTATTTTTTCAATAATAATTTAATATACTCAAATTGAGGAATTATTTTCACACATAAGCAATCCTTCCATTTCAAAAAGAAAACATATTCATTTTCACATAAATTTGAGCATTCAGATAAACTTATTTAAAAATTTCAAAAATAATAATCATCACGAAAACACATTAATAATAACTAAGTGGTGTGTGAGATTCCATCATCCTTATTAACGTCTAATGGCTAAAACGATTCTACATGATCAATGTTCTCACCTTCATTCTTGTTCACTTGTTCCTGTGTTCACTTGCACTCAATTTCTCATCAGCAATGAAAATCCCCGAACTTCATAATAATGAATTTCAAATCATTTCATTTGCATTTGCATTTAAATTTCTATTTTTATAATCATCTAATCATAAACATGCATATCTCATGATTTATATTTGCAATTAAATAATTGATGAAAATTAGTATGTGACACTCCTTCTATCTATCTCAACTATCCCCTCCCCTCTCTCTCTCTTCCACCAACCTTCACTCTCTACTCTCTATATAACCTATTCCTATATACCTCTTTCTCTCTCCCTCCCTCCCTCCTTCCCTCCCTCAAATTCTCTACCTTCCTCCTTACACCCACCCTCTCTCTTTCTCTCTCTACTCTCTTTCTCTCTATCTCACCTCTCTCTCCCTATCTATCCCTCCATCCTCTCTCCCTACCTCCCTCCCTCTCCTTCCCTCTCTACATATCTCTATCTCCCCTCCCTCTCTCTACCTCCCTCTCTCCATCCCTACCTCTCCCTCCATCTCTCCTTTCCTCTCTCTCTCTCTCCACTCCCTCCCTCCTCTCTCTCTCTCTCACCTACCTTCCATCTCTAATTATCTTTATCTCACCTATCCCTCTCTACCTCTCTCTCTCTCAATATCTCTACCTTCCTCCTTCCCTCACTATTCCTCTCTATATCACCTCTCTCTACCTTCCTCCCTCCCACCTTCCCTCTTTACTTCTCTATATCTCACCTATCCCACTCCGCACCTTCCTCCTTCCCTCTCTACTTCTCTATATATCACCTCCTTGTTGCAAACACGATTTATCTTGCACCAAAAGATTGACCTGTTAATGCTCAATATAATTTCCAGAGTTAATGAATCCACGGGAGGTAGTTAATCCATGTCACAAACCCAAGTGCTACACTACACAACACAAGGAGACCAAGGGCACACACCTTGCAAAAATCCACCCAGTGCAATTGAGGGGTTCAAACCCGTGACCCAAGATTTGATACCAATTGTTACAAATATGGTTGTCGTTGTACCAAAAGATTGACTTATTAATGTATAATACAATTTCCAGAGTTAATGAATACATGGGAGGTGGTTAAGCCATGCCACAAACCTAGGCGTTGCACTGCACAACACAAGAAGACCAAGGGCACACAACTTGCAATACTCTTCTCTCTCCCTCTCTCTCAATCTCTCCACCTTCCTCCTCCCCTCTCTTACTCTCACCTATCCCTCTCTACCTCTTCCTCCCTCTTTCTCTAATTCTGTATCTAGCTCTCTCCATCCTTCTCTACTTCTTTCTATCCAACCTCTCTCTCCCTACATACCTATAGCTCGCCTATCCCTCTCTACCTCTACCTCCCTCCCTCCATCCCTCCCTTCTCTCTCTCTCTCTCTCTCTCTCTCTCTCTCTCTCTCTCTCTCTCCGTATATACTTCTTTGTGCATGTGTCTCTCCCTCCCTCTTTGCCTCTCTCGATCTTTCTTCCTATCTCTTAATCTCTCCCCCTTCCTCATTCCCTCTATACTTATCTCTATATAAGCTTCCCCTCTCTAGCTCTCTCTTACTCCCTCTCTCCCTCTCTCTCACTCTCTCCATCCCTCTCTAATTTTGTATATTTTACCTCTCTCTCTTACTCTCTTCCTCCCTCTCTACTTTTTTCTACATAACCTCTATCTTCCTCCCTAATTCTCCCTTCCTCCTTAGCCCCCCTCTCTCTTTCCTTCCCTCTCTACTTCTCTCTAGATCTCACCTCTCTTTGTCTCCCTACCTTTTCCTCTCTCTCTCTCTCTAAATCTTTCCCCCTTCCTCCTTCCCTCTTTACTTTTCACTATATCACCTACCCCTCTCTACCTCTCCCTCACTACCTCCCCCACTCTCTCTCCTTCTCTCTCTCTCTCTCTCTCTCTCTCTCTCTCCTTCCCTATATACTTCTCTATATCTCTCTCCCTCTCCACCTCTCCCTCCCCCTTCCCTCTTTCTCTCAATCTCCCTACCTTCCTCATTCCCTCTCTACTCTTTATATCACTTGTCTCTCCCCCTCTCTCGCTCTCCTTACCTCTCCCTCCCTCCTTCCCTCTCTCCCCCTCTCTCTCTCAATCTCTCCACTTCCTCCTCCCCCTCTCTTCCTTCCTCTCTCCTACCTTCCCTATCTAATCTCTATCTCACTTATCCTTCTTTACCTCCCTCCCTAGGTGGGTGCAAAAAAAAAGGGGGCCAATTTATGGCCAATTTTTTTTTTTTAAATTGATAGCTCATAATGTGAGCACATTATAACACACTCGCATTATGGCTTGGTGTGTTGAGCCTAAGGCTCAGCCAAATCAAGCCTATTCCACACTCACATTATAACGTGAGCATGGAATAATGCACTCATGTTATGAGCCACTAAAACTCAAAGAAAGAGGAAATTGAGCCTATTTGTTTTGTGACTATTTTTCTTTTGCTCAAGGCCAAAAGCCCTTCTTTTGCACGCTCATGTTCTAGGAGGAGTGAATTTTACAAAATTTTCATCAATTTGTTACTATTTTATCACTAGGATGCCACCATGTCGATGGGGAGGTTGAAGAGGTAAGGATTATTTGTTTTTTGTTGTGAATTTGTTAGTTTTTTGTTAGTTTTAGGTTGTTTTTGAAATTCATTTTTTTAATTTGTAGGAGATGATAATGATCTTGGAAAGAATCTTCAAAACCCTCCTAAAAATCCTCAACAAGCAGAGCAACAACCACATCAACAAAATCCTCAAGTTCAACAACCACAACAACAATCTCCTCCACCAATCCCTCAACATCCTCCTAGCACTCAACAAAATTTAATGAGTGGAATTGAAAACAATAAAAAATAAATTGAACAGTTAATCACGAGGTTGAACGATCCAAACGGTTCAACCATGGAAAGAAAAACCCTTGCAAATTCACTTACAAAAATGTTAAAACATGTAGATCAATCAACAAACAATTAACTAATTGGTAAGATAGGAGGCAGGCAGCTAGGAATTTTTACTAGGATGAATTATCATATAAATATGTAAAAGATCTAAAAATTATAAAATTAGATTTGTGCTCATTATTCACTGACCCACGCACAAATAAAAATCTTAGCCTCAATGCGAAGAGGTTTCCTATCCATTGGTTTCACCACCAACATATTAGGACCTTTTTTGGGGATAGGTGGTACATGGTTTTTGATTACCCACAATGCAACAATTGCGAAGTCTCACAATATTTCCTCAAGAAACTATACTGTGAGTTTATCTTGAACAAAATCTTGAGTTATTTTGATATGAGGGACTTCTAGGGGAGAGGTGGGGGTTGGCTCAAGATAGACCCGGTGCACATCAGGATCTTAGGTGGCAAGAAAGATGACCTCTCACTAGGCCGCCTCATGAGCACATCGTTATCCCTTCCATCGCGAAGGAGAGTGTCAAGGTAGACACTTTGCAAGCCATTAGCTCTTTGATCCAGAGTGTCATCCAACATGCCAGCCCTATACTACAACTCCATCCAGGGGAGTCTTCGAGTGGTGTGATTTGATCCCATTTGTGTCAGGCTTGCGGGGTGACTTGTTCATATGACCCCACCAACACTCAGGATGTTGCTATGTAGGATACTTCTGTAGCTATGGAGATGGCGAAGGTACCTGAAATTTTGAATGACACCTATGGAATCAATACTTAGGTAAATGTTAGCATGTTCATTGATTTTAATTTATTAAATTTCAATTTTGAAATGCAATATTAACTAGTTTAGTTTTATCATTTTAATAAAATTTCAGGGTCACAGTTTTGATACTGGATACACTGGCCCTACCCTCATTTATTACTCCACTACATCTACCATTGAGGTATGTAACTAGTAAAAAATTATAAATTTATTACATGTTAATATCATTGTTGTATGAATGGTATTCTAATATGTGATTTTGGATGTTGAATAGGCTAATATTAGAGGTTGTGTGGGAACACCTCCCAGTGCTAGTGGATTTAGACAAACCAGCATAGAGGTAATAGAATAAAGAGTTTAACTAATGAATTGTACTTAATATATTTGTGTGTTTTATATTCATATCGTTGATTACATTGCATTGCACATCTTTCAAACTCAAAGCATTACTTCACATTCCATAACTAATAACTAGATGTTGATAGATGACAAAATTTCAACTATAATATAGTTGTTTAGAAGTTCAACATAGCTAGTGATGCAATTGCTTCACATAGCATAAGTAATAAGTAGGAGCAGCTTCCAATTGCATTTGCTTGTCATGGAATTCCATGAGACCACTTTTTACTGAGGCATCTTTTCAAACAGTTCATTGTCTTGTCTATGCTATGGATGATTGGAAGAAATATATGAAATAATAATAGTAAGAAATAGCATAGATAAGGTAATGAGTTGTTTGAAAAAATTCCTCAAAGAAATGTGGTCTCATGGTGATGTCCATCACCATGAGACCCAATTTATTTGAGGCATTTTTTCAAACAGCTCATCACCTTTTCTATGCTACCACATTTTCCATAGATGTCTACCAAAGCATTTTATCAAACTGTTCATTTCGTTGTTGCTATGGCTAAAGGCCTAAAAAATGTTCTTTCCAACAAACTATGGATGCTTGGAAAAAATCTATCAAAGCATAATAGTAAGCAATAGCATCAACAAGGCAGTGAGTAGTTTGAAAAAATGCCTTGAAGAAATGCGGTCTCATGGTGATGGAATGCCATTCCATCACCATGAGACCACATTTCTTCAAAAAACTCACCACCTTTTCTATGCTACCACATTTTCCATACATGTGTACTAAATCATTTTATCAAACTACTCACTTCCTTGCTGCTATGGCTAAAAGCTTAAAATAGGTGCTTTCCAACAAACTATGGATGCTTGGATTTCTTTTATCAAAGCATAATAGTAAGCAATATCATAGTCAAGGTAGTGAGTAGTATGAAAAAATTCCTTCAATAAATGTGGTCTCATAGTAATGGAATTCTATTCCATCACAATGAGACCACATTTCTCTAAGGTATTTTTCAAACAACTTTTTTCCTGAAGAATACAAACTAACCCTTTAGCCAAAATTTTCCTCCAAATTATTTTCAAGGTCCTCATCCTCATCCTTAATTTACCAATCCATGGAACCTTCCACCTTTTATTCCACTTGTTCATGTCCCCTCACTCTTCATGTCATGATCACCCTCCATCTCATAACCAAGACCACACTATACCATCCACCCCATCTCAACATAATACCATAGAGAAGGCAATGAATTGTTTGACAAAATGCCTCAAAAAAATGTGGTCTTATGGTGATGTAATGCCATGAAACATTTTTTTGTAATGGAATTCCATCACCATGAGACCCCATATCTTTGAGGCATTTTTCAAACAATTCACTACCTTCTCTATGATACCATAATTATCATACATATCTACGAAATCATTTTATCAAAGAGTTCACCGCCTTGCTGCTATGGGTAAAAAAATAAAAATAGGTTCTTTCAAACAAGCTATGGATAGGGAAAATAGTAAGAATGATAGTAAAAAATATATAGTTTAATAAATACTCAAAATCTTGTTCATTATCTTATACATTATAAGCCATGATGTGGATCACTATTGTATTTTTCGTGATTGAATAATTTGTTGTTTTATTTTCAGATGTTGGAAGAGGATACACCTCTAAATGTTCATAGGGAAATGGAGCTCGGTGTTTCATCTTCTATATAGTCCTCGATGGCTCTCAGAGAGGAGGTATGAGGAAGATTACTAAATTTCAATATACATTCATTGTTATAGTTGTTAGTTAGTGAAAAATCAAAACATTATTGATTCATAGTTTAATTTATCTTTGGATGGTTTTTGCAGGGCTTCCGCACGCCACAACATGTACATGCAAATATTTCCCTTGAGGAGAGAGATCATCTATTGGAAGTGTGTTATTATTTTGTTAAATATATGATTTTTTATAATGTAATTTCTACATATTTATGTCTTTACTTATTTTTGTAATAGATAAAGCTTGACCAGGAACTAAACCCTAAGAGGATCACTAGGAGCACTCTTTGACCTCAAAATAAATGAGTGACATCTACCTATCACCATTCGAACGACAAGAAAAGGGTAAGAATTTATTTCAAGAGGATGGAGAGCAATGAATTTTGATTCTAGAGCA
Organism: Sequoiadendron giganteum; assembly: GCA_007115665.2. NCBI lineage: Eukaryota > Viridiplantae > Streptophyta > Pinopsida > Cupressales > Cupressaceae > Sequoiadendron > Sequoiadendron giganteum. Next base: position 49,498,103 of record CM021110.1, read on the forward strand.
CTTTTTTGTATGCCTATATGGCATTTGGTACAAATATTATTATTGATATATGATGGTGCCTATATTTACAAATTATTGATGGTGTCCATATTTACATTATAAATCCATGGTTCAATAGATATGAGTTATGTTTATTCAAATGTATACTTTACAACTTATGTGTATACTTTGTGACTTACATTTATTCCAATGTATAGTTTGCGACTTGTGCGTTTTCATGCATATACCTTGTATTCATGTGTATAAATTTTATTAATTTGTGTATACTATGTATTGATGTGTATACTTCAAGGCTTACATATTTTTGAGTACTTGTGCTTCCCTTATTCACATGTATGCTTGACTTATTCATTTGTATATTTATTAAATTGTTAGCCCTAGCATTAATCATTTTTTTCCTTCATGGTTTGTCTTCAATATTTATTGATTGATACTAAACAACTTTATTAGTTGATGTTAAACAACTTCAATATTTCTAGGAATACTAGTAGAGTTACAAATTACAAAATTGCATAAATTGAAAAGAAAATATTAACTGTAAATAAATGCATTGATTAACTTGATAATTGATTAAGAATGAGTATAATATATATCAAGAGATGAGCCTTATAGAATGGCAACTGCCAACAAGAAAATAGGCAAAGCATTCTCAATACTTTGAAAGCAATAATCCACCCAAAATTGCAACGAGAGAGAAGGCTTATTTAACATCCTTGAGAAATGTATTTCTTAATGCTCCCTTTTTCTAACATATCTCAATTTAGTTTAATCTAAATATTTCCATGAATTTTTTTATCTATAAGCAAAACCCATGTTTTCAATTCAGTTTTGGGATTGAGCCGGTTGAACATAGCTCAGAGTGATTCGGCGTGTTTGGGTGTGAAAGAGGACCATTCCTAGTATAAACATACCCATTCAGATGCGATAGAATAGTTTGTTTGTTCACATGAGTTGCAGAACAAAAGTTGCACCACTTTGTAGCTTTACAATGCTTGCATTTGACACTTTTTCCATCAAGTGAAAACTAGAAACCATGGGAAAACAACTTCAAGGTAACAAAAATTGAGAGAGGTTATTGTAGAGGGGCCAAACACAATCTCATAGGCTTAGATGAAGAGTTCGTAAGCATCGTGGTTTCTAAGTAATATCTCGTCAGAGATTTCTGCCCTTTTGCACTTTAGACTCTTAAGGGATCAAGTCAGTTGAACGTAGCTTGGAGCGATTCAGAATGTTTTGGTGTGAAATAGGACCATGCCTAGCATAAAATTACCTATCCAGATGCATTGGAATAGTCTATTTGGAATGAAAGTTGCACCACTTTGTAACTTTACATTGCTTGCATTTGACACTTTTTCCATCAAGTGAAAATTGGACTCCACATGAAAATGACTCAAAGATAACAAAAATCGAGAGAGTTTATTATAGAGGGGCCCAAAAAAATCTCATAGGCTTAGATAGAGATTTCTTAAGCATCACAGTTTCTAAGTAATAGCCTATCAAAGATTGCTACCCTTTTGCACTTTGGACCCTTAAGGGATAGAGTTGGTTGAATGTAACTTTGAGCGATTCAACATGTTTGGGTGTGAAAGAGGACCATGCCTAGTGTAAAAAAACCCATTGGGATGTGTTGGAACAATTCATTTGGTCACACGAGTTGCAAAACAAAAGTTGCACCACTTTGCAACTTTACATTGCTTGCATTTATGACTTTTTCGATCACGTGAAAACTAGAAACCACATGAAAACGACTCTGAGATAACAAAACCTGAAAGAGATTATTTTAGAGGGGCCCAACATGATCACATAGGATCAAACAAAGAGTTTTTAAGCATCACAGTTTCCAAGTAATGACCCGTAAAATATTGCTGCCCTTTTGCACTTTGGATCCTTAAGGAATCGAGCTGGTCGAACATACCTTGGAGCGATTCAGTGTGTTTGGATGGAAAAGAGGACCATGAATATTGTAAAATTATCCATTCGGATGTGTTGGAATATTTTATTTGGTCAAATAAGTTGCAGAACAAAAGTTCCACCACTTTGCAACTTTACACTGCTTGCATTTGACACTTTTTCCATCAAGTGAAAACTAGACACCATGGGAAAACGACGCCAAGATAAAAAAAACCAAGAGAGGTTATTGTAGAGGGGCCCAAATAAATCCTATAGGATTAGATAGAGATTTCATAAGAATCATGGTTTGTGAGTAATTTTCTGTCAAAGATTCATGCCCTTTTGCACTTTGGACCCTTAAGGGATCGAATTGGTTGAACATAGCTCAGAGCGATTCAACATGTTTGGGTGCAAAAGGTGACCATTCCTAGCATAAACATACACATCTGAATGCATTGGAATAGACCATTTGGTCACATGAGTTTTAGAACAAAAGTTGCACCACTTTACACTACTTGCAAGCATTTGACACTTTTTCCATCAAATGAAAACTGGACACCACAGGAAAACAACTCCGAGATAACAAAAACCGAGATAGGTTATTGTATATGGGCCCAACACAATCCCATAGGCTCAGACGAAGAGTTCATAAGCATCATAGTTTCTGATTAATATCCTATCAAATATTGTTTCACTTTTGCACTTTGGACCCTTAAGGGATCGAGCCGGTTTAATGTAGCTCAGAGTGATTTCAGCATGTTTGGGTGTGAAAGAGGACCATTCCTAGTGTAAACCCACTCATCCAAATGCATTGGAATGGTCTATTTGGTCACACGAGTTGTAGAAATAAATTTGCACCACTTTTCAACTTTACACTGCTTGTAATTAACACTTTTCCCATCAAGTCAAAATTGGACACGATGGAAAAGAGATTTTGAGATAACAAAAATCGAGAGAGGTTATTGTAGAGGTTCCCTACATGATCTTGACGCCTTAGATAGAATGCCTGTAACTGACATGGTATCCGAAAAATAGGCCATCAAAGATTGTTGCCGTTTTGCAATTTGGACTGTTAAGGGATTACATTGCATGAATTACATAAGTTTGAGAGTAGCAATAAATTTCAAAATTTGAGTAAATATCATTACAATTGTTTATTTGAATAGACTGTATGCTATATTGATATTGATATATAATCATTAGGTTGATTTTTTTTAATAAATGAAGTTTTAATAATAAGTTAGTCAATTGGTGCTAGATATAATAGGGAGAGAATAAAAGAAGAAAAAAAATTATTAGTAACCATCAATGGTAATTACACTCACTATATTAATGATATGATGTTTACAATAAAATTATATTTATTTGGTTGCCCCAATTCTTCTATTTGTGCTAAAATTGGTCTAATATGCTTCATACACCATTTTGAAAGCCAAGTGCTTGTACTTGTAAGCACAATGCCTTAGGTACTCTGTTCTCATAGATTTTTACAATTTCACTCATACATTCAAGATTATCTTATAATTTATACATCATAGGTGCTCATGATGAGGTCAAATTCAATTGAATAATTTTATATTCCCTTGCTAAGCTTCACACACTCTTTTATAATGGTTTCAAATTAGAATTGAGATTTTTCAAGATCATCAAAATAAGGATGTTGCATTTATTTTTTGGCCGAGATTCTCTTGGATGGCTCATAAATCAACATTTTCTACAAGGAGACACCAATCAATTTTTAGCATTTTACTTACAAATAGGCAAAGTAAAAGAAGAAAAATAAAAATCATCCAAAATGGAAATGAAATGAAAATAGATGGAATGCACTTACAGACAACAAATCCACACCATTTGGTTCCAACTCAAGAACAAGGAGGCTTAAATCTCGATGCTTCCATTGAGGATAGGCATGCCACTCTCTCATCTTAGTCACTCTTGGCCATACATCTTCATTGGGAGTTACAAGATACCTATTGCACACAACAACCTCTCATGAATAGAAAATGAATAGAATGTAACCAAAATATTACTTTCCAACCTTTTGGAAACTTGTAACCTATTATAAAATCAACACAATTTAATGTTCCACTTATTTTACTTATCTATTGAGAATATTCTACATCATTTTTTTTACATATTTAAAAAAAAAAAAAATACCATTGAACTCGGTATCCTTTGCCACAGTTCTAAACATAAAGTGTGCTACATTTGCAAGTCTAATAAATTCATCAATCACCTACATACATGATATAAACATTAGATGATAGCATTGGCATCATACAAATTAATGTGCATATGAGTATAAATTAATAAGAACCAATGTGCATACTTACAAATTAATCCAACAAACCATTCGATTCTGCTCTAGACTCCTTATTGTGTCAAGTATTGCCTCATGGTTAGACTCACAGACCTTCCAAAAGGTCTTTCTCAAAGGTCTACCCCCATATTTGGTCAAATTAAAATTGGATTCCATGACAATGTTTGAGTAATGAAGAATCTTCTGATGCGTTTCAAAGTCCTGAGACATCCAATATTTAACACTCTTATGTGGGTACCTTCTAAGCTACGTTCCAGTAACAACAACTGAGCCTGTAGGGTATTTGATGTTTTCTCCATCTATAATTGGGGCCTCCAATTTATTTTTGGCCTCAACACAATGACACAAGTAATAGTTTGTTCCCTCTTCATTTTCTTCATCTACAATAACTGCATCAACATGCCCTGCATTTATATGTGCAACAAATCTCTTGAAATTAGTCAACATTACAAATAAACTATAAAGTAAGATAGCAATAGGAATTTCAAAAACTAAGAAAGTAGATATATTACCTGGATGAACTAGATCTGATATGTGGTCAAATTCTATCGATGAATCCATATGTGTTAATTCCAATTTCGTCAGAGGGTGATACGTGTGAAGTGGGCTAAGATAACTTAATGACCATTTCTCAACCTACTCCTTTGACTCACAATCATCTGAGGCTTGCATTGTACATGAAGAACAAAATTATGCCATCTTTTGTGTATTGATACTCCATGAACCTACATCTAAGCTAAGGAAAGAGTGTAGCTCACTTGATCCTGTTAGTGCACAAAAATCCTCATATGGTGCAATGTTAGTATCATCCATCAACCAAAAAAATCTATGAACTGAAGACATACCTTGATTACCTAGACCCATCAAAGCATTACACTACTCGATGATTGATTTTGCATTTGTCAACTTTGCATTTTTTTTATACTTTAACTCTTCTCGTGCTAATGCTCTTTTCACGCATGCTCCTGCACCATCATGCTTCGCCTTTCCATGCTTGGCCTCACAAAAGTTCCACATATGTTGAACACTGATAATGACATGCATCCTACACAACTAGTAGAACATGCGTGAGTTCTTGAACTGTGCTACATAGTTATCCGACCATATTATATGGCAATCGTACGCTATGCCCCTTTTAGCCAAATCACTGTAGAACATCTAGAAGCAACCTTGCATGAACTCTAGAGAATGTGTGTGATCATCACTAATATAAACGTGACACTCCCTCAATACCTTCCTTTGGTCCTCTGTACTATTAGCTATATGATGAATGCTATGTGCACAAATATCAAAACATATATGGAGTTGTAATATTTTGACTGCACCTCATGTTGTGGTTGTAGAGTGTATTTCTATGCAAAGTCAACCACTGAAACTATGTTGCCAACTGGAAAGGTTTCCTTGCATAGCTTGAATTGTGTGTCCAACCATTGGGCTCTATCAGAATGTCTTCCATACTCATACACTATATTATCACAAAACATGGACATAAACTAATACAATGGAATCTTCTAAATAACCAAATCGCGCATTTTCACTTGATTACCATCTTTTGTAATGTATGCCATTTTTTTATACTTCTCAAACTCTATTAGTTTTTGTCCCACCTCATATGTGCTTTCCATATGTTGACATACTAGCATACGTTGCAAGCCACCTCAATGCTAACATGAACCATTCAAACATAGTTTCCTTTAGAATATTTGGCCTTCTCTATTTTCCATAAAAAAATTGATAAGAACTCTCTTGAAGATGTTGGTGGGGCTTCAATGCCACAATCCTACAAAACATCATTAGTATGAAAATCTAAACATATAGAATGATAAAAATCATAACGGTCAGATAATTCAATATGTAGTCTACAACAACAAGTAGTGTGTGTGATTTATCTTGACATAAAAGGTTTAAGCATTTCAAAATATCTTTGATAAATTTGAATTTGAGGATAACCTTGTTGAAATTTACCAAAAAATTGGGTTTGAGTCATATCCAAAAAATTATTTGGATGTGATTCACAGTTCCGACTATCAATTCTCTTTCTTACCACATCCCTTTGATTTAGAGATGGCCTTGTGTTATTCTTCCAATAGTCTTCAATTAGTGTTCTCAATGCTTCAACAAATGGTTTACCTTTTTGGGGCAGTCTCCCTGAGAATGCCCATAATTCATTTGAATTGGTTCCCTCAATTCTTTGTCGCCTTTGAATAGCTCTTGATGAAAAATTTGTATTAATTCTCATTTTTTCACTCATATTTCTAATGAGACGAGCTCTCCTTATTTGAATTCTTACCAAAGTTGATGTAATGACACATCATGTGACATTACTATCCTTTGAGAGTGAGGTCTTACCCACAATCTCATAAGAATCCATTAGATTCTTCACAATAGGGTTTTCACTTGAAGCATTCAATGTTCTCAACCCAAGATTCTCCATGATGTTTCTATACTTTATACCCTTCATCATTTCAACAAATAGTTGACATATTGTGGTCTCATTTAGCCTTTCAAAGAATAATTTCCAAATCTTATCAGCATATCCTCTACAAGTGTGTGCTGGAATCCTACCTTCCATGTGCTTCCAAATATTCTCATCAATATGAATCAAATACTTTGGCTTTCCTCGCAAAATTACAGGTGGTGTTCTCCTAGGTACATACTCAACATTAGGAATTTCATCAATATTCAAGTGAGGTGGGCTAGATTGTGTACCTTTGATCGAGGGTGGAGTAGACGACATACCTTGAGGTTCACATGGGGATTATGGTGTACCTTCTTCATCAAATCTAAGTGATGATGTACACTCAACTTGAGATGTGATGGATGGTGTCCCTTCATATTCACTTGCACTAGATGGTGTCCAACCATATTCACTTGAGGTAGATGGTATCCCTCCATATTCACTTGCGGTAGATGGTGTCCCTCCATATTCACTTATGATTAATGGTGTCCCTTTGTATTCACTTGCAGTAGAGGGTGTGTCTCCAACTCGGGTAATCAAATTTGTCTTAGCATGATGCTTTTGCATTCTTTCCCTTTGTGATGCCAATGCCTTTTCTCTTTTTGATGGTTGAGGTTCCTCTTCAATTGTATCCAATTTATTTTTCTCATGATATGTCCTCATCTGTTCTTTATGTTTTTCTTTATTGGTTTCATACTCTTCATCTTTTGGTTTATTCCTTGTTCATTTCATTGAGGCATGGTGGGTAATTTTATTTGTAGTATGGTAATGACAAAAATGTTAGTTCCTAAAAAATGAATCCATACAAATAAATGAAATATATGTCATTCAAGGATTCATACAAAATACTTACAATCATCCTATATAAGAGTATTTCTGGCATAGAAAGAGGTCATGTGAGACTCCATTTCTATGAGGCATACGTTGCCCCTACCTTGTCAACCCTACTGCATTGGCAAGCTAGTGGAGCATTGGCAAGCTAGGGGCTCCTAGCTAATGTGGTAGGGTTGAAAAGGTAGGGGAAGCATATGCCTCATAGAAATAGGGACTCATGGTGATGGGGAAACATATATCACCATGAGTCCTAATTTATATGATGCATACACTACCCCTAACTTGTGAACCCTATTGCATTAGCAAGCTAGTGAGCTCACTAACTTGCCAATGCGGTAGGGTTGACAAAGTAGGGGAAATGTATGACTCATAGAAATTGGGACTCACTATGATGTATATCACTATGAGTCCCCATTTTTATGAGGCATATGCTACCCCTACCTTTTCAATCACTGTGAGTCCCCATTTCTATGAGGCATATGCTACCCCTACCTTGTCTACCATATCACATTGGCAAGCTAGTGGAGCATTGGCAAGCTAGTGAGATCACTAGCTTTCCAATGCAACAGGGTTGACAACATAGGGGTAGAGTATGCCTCAAATAAATGGGGTCTCATGGTGATGTATGAGACCCCATTTCTTTGAGGCATACACTACCCCTACCTTATTAACCCTACCGCATTGGCAAGATAGTGTAGCATTGGCAAGATACTAAGCTCACTAGCTTGCTAATGTGGTAGAAATGATAAGGTAGGGGTAGTGTATGCCTCATAGAAATGGGGACTCATGGTTTTATATATCACCATGAGTCCCCATTTATATGAGGCATGTGTTTCCCCTACCTTTTCAACCCTACCACATTGGAAAGCTAGTGGAGCATTGGAAAGCTAGTTGAGCTTACTATCTTGCCAATGCGGTAGGTTTGATAAGGTAGGGACAACATATACCTCATAGAAATGGGTTTTTGTGGTGATATACCCTCTACCCTCTACCCTCAATCCTAAACCCTAAAACCTACACCCTAAATCCTCTACCCTCAACCCTCAACCCTCAACCCTAAACCCTTAAACCCTAAACCCTTAAACCTTCTACCCTCTACCCTCAACCATCATCCCTCAACCCTAAACCTTCAACCCTTAGCCCTTAAACCCTAAACCCTTAAACCATAATCCCTCAACCCCTATACCCTCTACCTTATATAATGGACCCTCAACCCTAATCCCTCAACACTATACCCTAATCCCTCAACCTTAAATCCCCAATCCTCAACCCTTACACCCTCAACCCTCAACCCTCAACCCTTAACCCTCAACCCTCAACCCTCAACCCTCCACTCTCTACCCTCTACCCTCTACCCTCTACCCTAAATCCTTAAACCTTAATCCCTCAACCCCTATACCCTCTACCCTAAACAATGGACCCTCAACCCTAATCCCTCAATCCTCAACCCTCAACCCTCAACCCTCAACCATCAACCCTCAACCCTCAACCCTTAAACCCTCTACACTCTACCCTCTACCCTAAACCCCTAAAACCCAATCCCTCAACCCCTAAACCCTCTACCCTATATAATGGATCCTCAACCCTAATCCTTCAAACCTATACCCTCAACCCTCAACTCTCGAACCTTAAACCCTAAACCCTTAAACCATCTACCATCTACTCTCAAACCTCTTCCCTCAACCCTAAACCCTCTACCCTCAACCATCATCCCTCAACCCTACACCATCAATCCTCAGCCCTTAGACCCTACACCCTCAAACCATCTACCATCTACCCTCAACCCTCAACCCTCTATCCTCTACCCTAAACCCTTAAACCCTAATCCCTCAACTCCTATACCCTCTACCCTAAACAATGAACCCTCAACCCTCTACCCTAAACCCTAAACCCTAAACCCTAAACCCTAAACCCTAAAACCTCAGCCCTTAAACCCTAAACCCTCAACCCTCAACCCTTAAATTGTAATCTCTCAACTCCTATACCCTCTACCCTATACAATAGACCCTCAACCCTAATCCCTCAACCTTATACCCTCAACCTTATACCCTCAACCCTCTACCCTCTACCCTCTACCCTAAACCCTCTACCCTATACATTAAACCCTCAACCCTAAATTCTCAACATTCAACCCTAAACCCCTATACCTTCTACCATATACATTGGACCCTCAACCCCAATCCTTCAACCACGTACCCTCAAACCTAAACCCTAAACCCTCTACCCTAAACCCTAAACCCTAAACCCTAAACCCTTAAACCTTCTACCCTTTACCTTCAAACCTCATCCCTCAACCCAATACCCTAAACCCTAAACCCTAAGCCCTCAACCATTAAACCCTAAACCCTTCAACTCTCTACCCTCTACCCTCTACCCTCTACCCTCTACCCTCTACCATATACATTAAACCCTCAACCCTCAATTCTCAACCCTCAACCCTTAATCCATCAACCCTCAACCCCTATACCATCTACCCTATACATTAGACCCTCAACCCTAATCCTTCAACCATGTACCCTCAAACCTATACCCTAAACCCTAAACCCTCTACCCTCTACCCTCTACCCTCAACCCTCTACCCTCAATTCTCAACCCTCTACCCTATAAATCATATCCTCAACCCTCATATATCTTTGTCCCTCCATTCTCTTCTCTCCTTCTCTCTATCTCACTTATCCCTACATTTCTCCTTCCCTCCATCCCTCCCTCTCTACCCTAATCCCTCAACCGTATACCCTCAACCCTTAAACCCTTGAACACTCAATCTTAAACCTTAAACCATCAACCCTCAACCCTTAAACCCTTTACCCTCTACCCTCAACCCAATACCCTCTACCCTCAACCCTAATTCCTCAATCCTAATCCCTCAACCCTTAAACCCAAGAAAAATCTCTACCCTAATCCCTCAACCCTCAACCCTTAATCCCTCATCCCCCAAAACTCAACCCTTAAACCCAAATCCCTCAACCCCTATACCCTCTACCCTATACATTGGACCTTCAACCCTAATCCCCCAACCCTATACCACCAATCCTCTATGGTCAACCTTAAACCCTCAACCCTCAACCCTTAAACCCTAATCCCTCAACCCCTATACCCTCTACCCTATACATTGGACCTTCAACCCTAATCCCCCAACCCTATACCATCAATCCTCTATGATCAACCTTAAACCCTAAAATCTCAACCCTCAACCCTTAAACCCTCTACCCTCTACCCTCCACCCTATACATTAAACCCTCAACCCTCAATTATCAACCCTCAATTCTCAATCCTCAACCCTTAATCCCTCAATCCTCAACCCTCAAACCCTAAACCCTCAACCCTGATACCCTCTACCCTATACATTGGACCCTCAACCCTAATCCTTCAACCATACGTACCCTCAACCCTCATCCCTCAACCCTATACCCTCAACCCAATACCCTAAACCATTAACACTATAGGTCCTCTACATTATACCTCAATTCTCAACCCTCTACCTTATACATCGGATCCTTAATGCTAATATATCTCTATCTCTCCCTCCTCTTCTCTCCTTCTCTCTATCTCACTTATCCCTCCATCTATCCATCCATCCATCCATCCATCCCCCTATCTACCCTGATCCCTCAACCCTTAAACCGTTAAACACTCAACTCTAAACCCTCAACCCTTAAACCCTAAACTCTTAAACCCTCTACCCTCAACCCTTAAACCCTTAAACCCAAGAAAAATCTCTACCCTAATCCCTAAACCCTCAAAGCTTAATCCCTCAACCATTAAACCCTCAACCCTCTACCCTCTACCCTCAATCCTTAAACCCTAATCCCTCAACCCCTGTACCCTCTACCCTATACATTGGACCCTCAACCTTAATCCCTCAAACCTATACCCTCAATCCTTTACCCTCAACCTTAAACCCTCACCCCTCAACCCTTAAACCCTCTACCCTATACATTAAACCCTCAACCATTAGTCCCTAAATCCTCAACCCTTAAACCTTAAACACTCAACCCCAATACCCTCTACCCTTTTCATTGGACTCTCAACCTAATCCTTCAACCATATACCATCAAACCTATACCCTAAAACCTCTACCTTCAACCCTAAACCTTAAACCCTTAAACCTTCTACCCTCTACCCTCTACCCTCAACCCTATACCCTCAACCCAATACCCTAAATCATCAACCTTATAGGTCCTCCACCGTAATCCATAAACCCTATACCCTCAACCCCTATCCCTTTCTCTCTATCTATACATCTCACTTCTCTCTCCCTCCCTCTCTCCTACCCTATCTAATTATCTCTATCTACCTTCTCCCTCTTTCTATGTACCTCTCGCTCAATCAATACCTACCACTCTCTCTCGCTCCCTCTATATATCTCTATATCTCCCTCCCAGTGCCTCTCCATAACTCCCTCTCTCTCCCACTCCCTCTCTCTCCCAGGTCTCTCCCTCCCACCCCCTCTCTCTCAAGTCTCTCCCTCTAGCACCCTACCTAGGTAACTCTCTCTCTCCCCCTCTCTCTATCTATCCCTTCCACCCTACCTAGATAAGTCCCTCTCACTCCAACCTCTCTATGTCTTCCTCTCTCAGGTCACTCCCTCCCACACCCTCTCCCTCTCTCAGGTCTCTCACTCTCACTCTCCCTCTCTCTCCCACTCCCTCTCATCCCCCCTCACACTCTCAAGTCTCTCCCATAGGCACCCTACCTACATAGCTAAGTCCCTCTCACTCCAACCCCTTCTCTCCCACTCACTCTCTCTTAGACTCTCCCTTCCATGCCCTCTCCCTCTCTCAAGAATCTCTCTCACTACCTCTCTCTCCCAGGTCGCTCCCTCCCACCCTACCTAGACAACTCTCTCTCTCTCTCTCTCTCTCTCTCTCTCTCTTAAATTTCTCCCTCCCTCTAAAGACATACATAAATACATACATACATACATACAAGTGTAATACATATGTACGTATGTACAAGCATACATGTACATATGTAGATACAATCTTACATACGTAAAGGCATAAATACATGCATGCATTGATACATACATACATACATGACATAAAAGCATACATGTACATACAAACATACATTCAATAGAGTAGCATCTAACATAGAGCAAGACATAACGTTAGCATGCTATACCGCACTCGTGTTATGTCTTGCTAGACATGTCCCGCACAAACACAAAAACCATGTCAAAACTAAGATATAAGGTGAGTGCGTTATGATGAGATCGTGTTATATCTTGCTTTGAGAATCCCCAAGCCTTAGGCTTGGTATTTTCCTTGGAATACCAACCCAAAGGCTTGGAGGGCCTTCCCAATGACTAGAGACGTGCTTTTGCAAATTCTACAATATTTCACATAATCGAGTTCATGCTCCCCATCAGGATTGCACATATTTCAATGCCAAACAATTCAAACACCTGGATAATGTTATTCTCTCTCTTAGCTATCCAACAATGTAATTTTTTTCACTTTTTGACAATGTTAAACCTTTGATCTATAATTTCTTTTGTTTGTGTCTCTTTTTTGGCAAAAAGTTGTGTTTGGTGTTTTTTTCATTATAAATTAACCTTTCATCAAAATTTCAAGTAAATTACATTTTTAGAAACTAGAATCCATTCTAAAAATTAAAAATTAAAAATCAATTAGTTTCCAAAATTTTGTAGGGGTAGCACGGCCAAAAATGTTTTTTTCAAGAAGTGTCCACTTTCAAAATTAGTAAAAAATCAAATATTCATTAAACAATTATCAAAAAAATCATGCATCAACTACATACTGTTAGCTAATTTCTCACTGGAGTGATTTTAAAAATACTAAAAAAAGGTCACCATGCTAGGTACGTACAAAAGTTGCTATGTTATGTTTTTCTAACAAAAACAACACCAATTTATGTGAATCCCTATTTTGAACCCCTTAATCTCAACCATTTTCAAAATAAATTAGTAGTTTAGAAAGTAAACTCAGAGCACTATGATCCTTGTTTTTGTTGCATCTCAAAATTTTGAGTGTAACTATCCTCAATTTCACATCCAAGGTTAGTATTTCCTGATTTTAGAAAAAAAAAGTGACCACTTAAGCCCCCTTTTTGGCCCCCCATATTTTTGCACTTACCCCCCTATCCTCCCCTTCTCTCTATATCACCTATTCCTCTCTACCTCTACCTCCCTCCCTCCCACATCTCTCTTTCTCTTTCCTTCCCTCTCTACTTCTCTCTATCTCACCTCTCTCTCTCTCCCTCTCCCTCTCTACCTCTTCCTCTCTCTCTAAATCTCTCCCCCTTCCTCCTTCCCTCCCTACTTATCACTATATCACCTATCTCTCTCTACCTTTCCCTAAATCCCTTCCCCCCCCCTCTCTCTCTCTTCCACCAACCTTCACTCTCTACTTCTATCTATCTAACCTATCCCTATGTAATGATGAAAAATGTATCCCTCTACATTTTCACATTTTTTTGGGCCCTTCCTATTGAATTAAGCTTATTTTTTTCTTGATTTAGTGTTGTAATGTGTTTAACACATTCACATTAGGTCTTGGGCCCTTGTAAAATAATATACCTAGTTGTGACCTATTTAAGGTGTTTTAAAGTGTATCATAACACTTTTAGACTAATCTAGGGATTCATTAATAATGTGGGCTTCTTTATGCCTTATTCGGCCTTATTTTGCATCCATAAGCCTTAACTAATGCATCTTTCTGAAGATAATCTTGGCATTTATCAACATCCTATCATGATTCATGTATTTTTGGATTGTATGGCCCAAATTTAGTGATCTGGGACTTATACGCCATCTTGGGCATATGGGTCCCACCTAAGTTTTGATGCCCCGATCTAGATTTCACATGAATCTAAGCCTTTCTTGAAAAATATGTCCCAAAGCCTAGCCTAATGGGACTCATATGCCACCTCTGGCATATGAGTCTCATATGGCTTAAACTTAAATTAAATTCAAATTCTTGGTAAATTTTTATTCTCCTAGATCTGATTTCAGCTTGTAATTTTGAGAAATTTGGCATAAATAAGTATAAATACAAGGTTATTTCACTCATTTTCACCTAAGACTTTCATGAGAGCATTCCTTATAGAAAATTCGAGTTCATGAGAGAATTCAAGAGCTGATTATCAAGTGTTTTGGAGCATTATTCAAGTATCAAGCATCATGTCAAAGTCATCATGCATCATGTTTGTGTTTGAGCTAACATTTTTGATGTAAGGTTTCATGATTCAAGCAAGCATTCAAGTCAAGTTCTACAAAATTCAAGCAAGAGTCAAGATCCAAATCCATTGGAGCCATTTTATACATGTTTGCAATACTTTTTTGTTAGGGTTTGGTGAGTTACAACATTCCTTGTTTTTCATTCATCATTCCTCCTTTTCATTTGATTCTATTACAAGGTTTGATTACCAAAATGGGGTTTGACCGTTTGACTTGGTCAAACCCCTTTCCACTAACAAAACAAAAAATTTCGCTCTCTTTAGTGTGTGATTTGTAGATCTAGGTTAAAGACATATTGAAGAGAAATATTTGGAAAAAGTTGTCAAGATTGCAAAGTTTTCCAAGTTGCCACCTTGTTTACAAGATCATTAAAAGACATCTATAGAGAAGAATTCAGCAATTCAGATCTAGAAGTCTGGTTTAGAAGATAGAGCAGAGGTTGAAGAGAAGATTTAGACTTTTACTATTTGAAAAGTCCAAGCAGGACTAATACACCACTTTTGGCATATGAGTCTTAGGTAAGTGTAAAAAGATGGGTCCCAAAAAAGGGGCTTAAGTGACCATTTTTTTCTAAAATCGAGAAATACTGACAATGAACATGAAATTAAGGATAGTCACACTCAAAATTTTGAGATGGAACAAAAATAAGGATCGAAGTGCTCCAAGTCTACTTACTAAACTACTAATTTATTTTGAAAATGGTTGAGATTAAGGGGTTCAAAAGAGGGACATACAAAAATTGGTGTTGTTTTTCTCAGAAAAAACATAACATAGCAACTCTTGTACATCCCTAGCACGGTGAATTTTTTTTTAGTATTTTAAAAATCGCTCCATGGAAAAATTAGCTAACAGTATGTAGTTGATGCATGATTTTTTTTATAATTTTTTAATGAATATTTGATTTTTTACTAGTTTTCTAAGTGGACACTTCCTGAAAAACAAAATTTTGGTCATGCTACCCCTACAAATTTTGGATAGTTAAGAGAGAACCTAACATTACCCAAGTGTTTTATTTGTTCGACATTGAGCCACGTGCAATCTTGATGGTGAGCATGAACCCAATTATGTGAAATATTGTAGAATTTGCAAAAACACGTCTCTAGTCATTAGGAATGCCCTCCAAGCCTTTGGGTTGGTACTCCAAGGAAAAAACCAAGCCTAAGGCTTGGGGATTCCCAAAGCAAGATATAGCGTATGCGCATTATGTCTTGCTTTATGTTAAATGCTAATCTATTGAATGTATGTTTGTATGTACATCTATGCTTGTATGTCATGTATGTATGTATTTATTCTTGTATGTATATATGTATCAATTCATGTATATTGTATGTATGCCTATATATATGTAAGATTGTATCTACACATGTACATGTATGCTTGTATGTATGTAGGATTGTATGTATATATGTATTATGCTTGTATGTATGTAAGTAGGTAAGTATGTATGTATGTATTTATGTATGTATTAATGCATGTATTTAGAGGGAGGGATAATTTTATAAGAGAGAGAGAGGTAGTGAGAGAGAGGGAGAGGGGCTGGAAGTGAGAGTTTAAGAGAGAGGGAGTGGGAGAGAAGGGGTTGGAGTGAGAGGTTCTTAGCTAGGTAGGGTGGGAGAGATAGAGGGAGAGAGAGGGAGAGAAAGAGAGAGTTATGTAGGTAGGGTGCTAAAGGGAGAGACTTGAGAGTGTGAGGGTGGGTGAGAGGGAGAGACTTGAGAGATAGGTAGTGAGAGGGAGTGTGAGAGAGAGGGAGGGAGTGGGAGAGAGAGGGAGTGTGAGTGAGAGACCTAAGAGAGGGAGAGGGTGTAGGAGGGAGTGACCTGGGAGAGGGAGAGATATAAGGGGTGGAGTGAGAGGGACTTATCTAGTTAGGTTGGGAAGGATAGATAGTGAGAGGGGGGAGAGAGAGAGAGAGATACCTATATAGGTTTCCAAAGGGGGAGACCTGAGAGAGAGACGGGGTGGGTGGGAGAGACCTAAGAGAGAGAGAGGGGGTGGGTGGGAGAGACCTGAGAGAGAGGGAGATAAAGGGAGTGGGAGAGAGTGGGATGGAGATAGAGAGAGATAGATAGAGGGAGTGAGAGAGGATGGTAGGTATTTATTGAGTGGGAGGTATGTAGAAAGAGGGATATGGTAGATAGAGACAATTAGAGAGGGTAGGAGAGAGGGAGGGAGAGAGAGGTGAGATGTATAGATAGGGAGAAAGGGATAGGGGTTGAGGGTATAGGGTTGATGGATTAGAGTGGAGGACCTATAGGGTTGATAGTTTAGGGTATTAGGTTTTAAGGGTTGAGGGTTGAGGGTTGAGGGATTAGGGTTGAGGGTAGAGGGTAGTGGGTTGAGGGTATAGGGAAGAAGGTTTAAGGGTTTAGGGTTAAAGGGTTTAGGGTTGAGCGTTAAGGGTTTAGGTTAGGTTTGAGGTTATATGGTTGAAGTATTAGGTTGAGGGTCCAATGTAAAGGGTAGAGGGTATATGGGTTGAGGGTTTAGGTTTTAAGGGTTGAGGGATTAAGGATTGAGGGTTAATAATTGAGGGTTGAGGGTTTAATGTATAGGGTAGAGGGTTTAAGGGTTTAGGGTTTAAGGGTTGAGGGTTGAGGGATGAGGGTTTAAGTTTGAGGGTAGAGGATTGAGGGTATAGAGTTGAGGGATTAGGGTTGAGGGTCTAATGTATAGGGTAGGGTATAGGGGTTGAGGAATTAGGGTTTAAAGGTTGAGGGTTGAGGGTTGAGGGTTGAGGGATTAAGGGTTAAGGATTTAGAAATTAGGGTAGAAATTTTTCTTGGATTTAAGGGTTTAAGGGTTGAGGGATTAGGGTTGAGGGTAGAGGGTATTGGGTATTGGGTAGAGGGTAGAGGGTAGAGGGTATAGGGTAGAGGGTTTAAGGGTTTAGGGTTTAAGGGTTTAGGGTTGAGGGTTTAGGGTTTAGGGTTGAGTTTTTAAGGGTTTAGGGTTGGGGGTTGAGTGATTAGGGTAGAGAGGGAGGGATGGATGGATAGAGAGATGGAGGGAGAAGTGAGATAGAGAGAAGGAGAGAAGAGGATGGAGGTACAAAGATATATGAGGGTTGAGGATCCAATGTATAGGGTAGAGGATTGAGAATTGAGGGTATAGGGTTGATGACCTATAGGGTTGAGGGATTAGGGTATTGGGTTGAGGGTATAGGGTTGAGGGATTAGGGTTGAGGGTACATATGGTTGAAGAATTAGGTTTGAGAGTCCAATGTATATGGTTGAGGGTGTAGGGTTGAGGGTAGAGGATTGACGGTAGAGGGTTGGGGGATTAGGGTTGAGGGTCCAATGTATAGGGTAGAGGGTATAGGGGTTGAGGGATTAGGGTTTAAGGGTTGAGGGTTGAGGGTTGAGGGTTGAGGGTTGAGGGTTGAGGGTTGAGGGTTGATGGATTAAGGGTCAATAGGGTTGAGGGATTAGGGTAGAGAGTTTACTAAGTAGGTTTAAGGGTTGAGGGATTAGGGTTGAGGGTAGAGGGTAGAGGATTGAGGGTAGAGGGTAGAGGGTTTAAGGGTTTAGGGTTTAGGGTTGAGTGTTTAAGGGTTGAAGGTTTGAGGGTATACAATTGAGGGAAGGATAGATTGAGGGAGAGATGGAGGGATAAGTTAGATATAGAGAAGTAGAGAAGAGGAGGGAGAGACAAAGATATATGAGGGGTTAGGATCTAATGTATAAGGTAGAGGGTTGAGAATTAAGGGTATAGAGTTGAGGACCTATAGGGTTGATGGTTTATGGTATTAGGTTGAGGGTATAGGTTTGAGGGATTAGGGTTGAGCGTACATATGGTTGAAGGATGAGGGTTGAGGGTCAAATGTATAAGGTAGAGGATATCAAGGTTCATGGTTTAGGGTTTGAAGGTTGAGGATTTAGGGATTAAGGGTTGAGAGTTGAGAATTGAGGGTTGAGCGTTTAATGTGGAGGGTAGAGGGTTTAAGGGTTGAGGGTTTAAGTTTGATGGTAAAGGATTGAGGGTATAGAGTTTGGGGGTTAGGGTTGAGGGTCTTTTTTATAGAGTAGAGGGTATAGGGGTTGAGTGATTAGGGTTTAAGGGTTTAAGGGTTGTAGGTATACGATTGAGGTATTAGGGTAGAGAGGGATTGATGGATGGAGGGAGAGATGGAGGGATAAGTGAGATAGATAAAAGGAGAGAAGAGGAGGGAGGGACAAAGATATACGAGGGTTGAGGATCCAATGTATAGGGTAGAGGGTTGAGAATTGAGGTTATAGGGTTGATTGTTTAGGGTATTGGGTTGAGGGTATAGTTTTGAGGGATTAGGGTTAAGGGTACATATGGTTGAAGGATTAGGGTTGAGGGTCCAATGTATAGGGTAGAGGGTATCGGTATTGATGGTTTAGGGTTTGAAGGTTGTCGATTGAGGGAATAAGGGTTGAGGGTTGAGAATTGAGGGTTGAGGGTTTAATGTAGAGGGTAGAGGGTTGAAAATTAAGGGTATAATTTTGAGGGCCTGTAGGGTTGATGGTTTAGAATATTGGGTTGAGGATATAGGTTTGAGGGATTAGGGTTAAGGGTACATATGGTTGAAGGATTAGGGTTGAGGGTCCAATGTATAGGGTAGAGGGTATTAGGATTGAGGGTTTAGGGTTTGAGGGTTGAGGATTGAGGGATTAAGGGTTGAGGGTTGAGAATTGAGGTTTGAAAATTGAGGGTTGAGAATTGAGGGTTGGTGGCTTGATATACATCACCATGAGACCCCATTTTTATCAGGCATATGTTGCCCCTACCTTGTCAACCCTACCGCATTGGCAAGCTAGTGAGATCACTAGCTTGCCTATGTGGCAGGGTTGACAAGGTAGGGGAAGTGTATGACTCATATAAATCAGGACTCACTATGATATACGTGAGTCCCCATTTATATGAGGTATATGCTGCCCCTACCTTGTCAACCCTACCACTTTCACAAGCTAGTGAGATCACTAGCAAGCCAATGTGGTAAGGTTGACAAGGAAGGGGAAACGTATTCCTCATAGAAATGGGGTCTCACATATATCACCATGAGATACCATTACTATGAGTCATATGTTGCCCCTACCTTGTCAACCGTACTGCATTGACAAACTAGTGGTGCTCGAATAGCTTGCCAATTTGCACACATGATTTTTCTCATGGAATGCCTTAAAGAAATATGGTAATGTGGCATGCCATGATTGCAAGATAGGATCAAAATGGAATCATGGAATAGTCATTTAAATTGTTTGACAATAATTTTTAGTAGAAATGTATGCAAAATGTGGTAGAATAGACAAGCTAGTGAGCTCACTAGCTTGCCAATGCAGTAGGGTTAACATGCTAGGGGTAGTGTATGCCTCATAGAAATGTGGTCTCACAGTGATATATGCCTCATAGAAATGGGGTCTCACGGTGATTTATATCACTGTGAGACCCCATTTCTATGAGGCATACACTAATCGTACCTTGTCAG
Source organism: Sequoiadendron giganteum (assembly GCA_007115665.2). Taxonomy (NCBI): domain Eukaryota; kingdom Viridiplantae; phylum Streptophyta; class Pinopsida; order Cupressales; family Cupressaceae; genus Sequoiadendron; species Sequoiadendron giganteum. Next base: position 49,518,261 of record CM021110.1, read on the forward strand.
CTCTACCACATTGGCAAGCTAGTGATATCACTAGCTTGCCAATGCGGTAGGGTTGAAAAAGTAGAGGCATCATATGCCTCATATAAATGGGGTCTCATGGTGATGTATATCACCATGAGTCCCCATTTATATGAGGCATACACTACCTCTACCTTGTCAACCCTACCACATATATCACTATGAGTCCCCATTTCTATGAGGCATGCATTACCCCTACCTTGTCAAACCTATCACATTGGCAAGCTAGTGAGATCACTAGCTTGCCAAGCTCACTAGCTTTCCAATGCGTTAGGGTTAAAAAGGTAGGGGTAGTGTATGCCTCATAGAAATGGGGACTCATGGTGTAAGCTCACTAGCTTTCCAATACAGTAGGGTTGACAAGGTAGGCACAACATATGCCTCATAGAAATGGGTTCTCATGGTTATGAGAACCCATTTCTATGAGGCATACGGTGCTTCTACCTTGTCAACCCTACTTCATTGGCAAGCTAGTGAGATCACTAGCTTGCCAAGCTCACTAGTATATCCCTCATATAAATGGGGACTCACAGTGATGTATCACCATGAGTCCCCATTTCTATGAGGCATATGCTACCCCTACCTTGTCAACCCTACCACATTGGCAAGCTAGTAGTGTTGCACTAGCTTGTCTACGGTAATCATACTCTTCTACAAGATGATTGTAAGTATTTTGTATGAAGCCTTGAATGACATGTATTTCATTTATTTGTATGGATTCATTTTTTAGGAACTAATATTTGTCTAATTACCATGCTACAGGTAAAATTATCCATCATGTCGAGGAAACAAACAAGGAAGCAACTAACAGACAAAGAGTATGAAACCAATAAAGAAAAGGAGAGATAATGGGTGCGGACATATCGTGAGAAGAATAAATTTGATATGATTGATGAAAACAAGCCAATTGAAGATAAACCTCAACCATCAAAAAGATAAAAGGCATTGGTGGCACAAAGGGCATGAATGTGAAAGCATTGTGGTAAGAAAGATTCATATACCATAGTTGAAGACACACCCTCTACTACAAGTGAATATGGAGGGACACCATTAAGCACAAGTGAATATGGAAGGACAACATCTACCACAAGTGACTATGAAGGGACACCATCCACCACACGTCAAGTTGAGAGTACATCATCACTCGTATTTGACGAAGAAGGTACGTAATCATCCCCATGTCAACCTCAAGGTATGTCATCTATCCCACCCTCGATCCAAGGTACACAATCTAGCCCACCTCACTTTAATATTGATGAAATTCCTAATGTTGAGGAGTATGTACCTAGGAGAACACCACCTATAATTTTGCATTGAAAAACTTGAAGTATTTTAATTGATATTGATGAGGATATTTTGCAGCACATGGAAGGTAAGATTCCATCATGCACTTGTAGAAGATATGCTGACAAGATTTGGAAATCATTCTTTGAAAGGATAAATGAGACTGCAAGATGTCAACTATTTGTTGAAATGATGTGAGGTATAAATTATAGAAACATCATGAAGACTCTTGGGTTGATAACATTGAATGCTTCAATTGAAAGCACTATTATGAAGAATCTAATGGATTCTTATGAGAGTGTGGGTAAGAACTCACGTTCAAATGATAGTAATGTCACCCGACATGTCATTACATTGACTTTGGTATGTAGTCAAACAAAGAGAGCTCGTCTCATTAAAAAGATGAGCAAATAGATTAGAATTAATAGAAAGACTTTATCAAGAGCCGTTCAAAGGCGACAAAGAATTGAGGGCACAAATTCAAATGAATTATGGGAATTCTAGAGGATATTGCCATGCAAATATTAAAAAGTTGTTGAAGTATTGAGAACACTAATTGAAGAGTATTGGGAGAATAACACAAGGCCATCTCTGAAACAAAGGGATGTGGTAAGAAGGAGAATTAGTAGTCGGAACCATGAGCCACATCCAAAGAATTTTTTGGATATGACTCAAACCCAATTTTTTCATGGCATCCAATGTTCGTTTGACCAGATATGGGGGCATACCTTTGAACAAGACCTTGTGGAAGGTCTGTGAGCCCGACCATGGGGCAATACTTGACACAATAAAGAGTAGAGCAAACTCGGATGGTTCGTTGGATTAATTTGTAATAATGCACATTGGTTCTTATTAATTTATACTTGTATGCACATTAATGTGTATGATGCCAATGCTATCATATTATTTTACTTTTCTTATTTGTAAGTAACCTACTAAAAATTTATTGGTGTCCCCTTGTAGATAATGTTGATTTATGATCCATCAAAGGCAATATCAGCCAAAAAGTAATGCAACATATTTATTTTAATGATCTTGACAAATCTCAATTATTATTTATAGCCATTATAAAAGTGTGTGCAAAGCTTGGCGATGGAATTTCAAGTTATTAATTTGAAGTTAACCTTATCATGAGCACCTATGATGTAGACATTATAAGAGCATCTCGAATTCCAAGTTATTTTATTCATTAGAGGTGTTGTGTGCAATAGGTATCTTGGAACTCCCAGTGAAGATGTATGACCAGGAGTGACTAAGTTGAGAGATTGGCATGCTTGTCCTCAATGGAAGCATCAATATTTATGCCTTGTTGTTCCCGAGTTGGAAAAAAATGGTGTGGATTTGTTGTCTATAAGTGCCTTCCATCTATTTTCATTTCATTTCCATTTTGGATGCTCTTTCTTCTTCTTCTTTTACTTTACATATTTATAATTAAACTAATAAAAAATGATAGGTGTCTCCTTGCAGAAAATGATGATTTATGAGCCATCAAAGAGAATGACGATTTTAGTGTGTGAGAATGACACTCTTTCCTCTAGGTGGCTACAAGGTTTTTGGTGGTTGCATTCAAAAGGGGAGGGCTGATTGATGAAGGTTGTAATATGTGTGTGTATTGTGTGGCTAAAACTCAAAAAAAATGATGCTAATCTAATTTATGCAAATGTAAACAAAGTAAATCTAAGGTAATGCAAACTAACTAAACTATATGCCCTATATGTGAATAATCTAGAAATTGACAGAGAAGGAAAAAAGATGTGTACCTGGAGAAGTGATTTTGTAGATGAATGGTCTTGGAATCCTTTGGAAAATGTCTAAAAATAGTAGAAGGATACTTACGCCAAGTTGGGCGACCTAGTCCACTTGTCAAGAAACTTTGTCAAAATAGATTTTGGGGAAATGGGTGCCCAAAAATATAGAAACACTTTTCTACGCTTAGCATAGGGACAAGGTTGCCAATAGCGGTGACCTAGTCCTCTTGTGGATTTCTAAGGAATTAGAGCTTGATTATGTGGGTCATGGTTCATGTTTCCCTTTTTTGTAGCAATCTGTGCCAGAAACTCTTGAAAGTGACCCATAGCTTGTCTTCTTGCTCCTTCTAGGGTTTGATGCTTGGATGTGACTTTAGGGAAATGTTTGTAATTTCTTCCAACACTTTGTACTTCACCAAATATACATAAAAAATTGCAAACACATGCAAATACCAAGAGAATGTTGGGGTTAGGAAATAGGGGTTTGCTTAAGTCAGACCCCTTTGAAGGTGATTAAACCCAAATGAGATAAAACCAAAGGAATGTAAGAATGAATGATGAACTTAATGGAAATTCTTACCAAATATTTGTTGTTGATGGTTTGCAACATGCAAGAGTAGCTCCAATGGATATTTCTTGTGAAACCCTAATGCTTGTTTTCTTGCTTTGGAAGACTTGGATGCTAGAGTGCTTGTGGAGAGATGTAAAAAATGAGAGCAAGAGAGAGAAAAATGAAGGTAAAAACCCTTATTTGTACATGTGAAACCCTAATTTTCTCAAAATGCAACATGATATGATGAACCTAGGTTTAGGAGGCAAGATTCCCATTAAATTTTATTTTAGATTTGAAATTTATGCTTAGAGGGACTAGGTCGCCCAAAGTGGCGACCTAGTCCACTTGGGAAAATTTAAGTGGTGATCAGGAATTAACTTGTGCTTAATGAATTTAATCAAATTTTCCTCCCGAAACACACTTAGGTTGAGACTAAGGATACATTAAATGGGAAAATTATCATAGAAAAAGGGTTAATTTAGGGGTGATAAGCCTAAATAAGTATGAAAATGCATCACAACACTTTGTCATAAGGCTTAGGAAGGTGTAAGAAGGTGTTATTTAGGTGAATTATGTTGAAAGGGTCTTAGAAAAGTGAAGAAATGTGTTACAACACTTCACAACACCTTAGTAAAACACCGTTAGGTCATTGTTGAATTACAAGCTTACAAGACTGAATCAAGGTAAACAAGGCAAAAATCCAATGGAAAAGACCAAAATGAGTGAAAAAGTGCCAAGGTATACACTTTTTGGTGACACATTTAGCCCCCACTTTAGTGAGAGTATGAAATTACTTCAAACTCACACTAAAGTAGTCGAATCATGCATGTCGAGCGAGATCTAATGTACTCATGCTAGCAAGGTGAGATGAATCATGATCAAGAGGGATGATCAAGCCCCCAGGATCAAGATCCCATGGAAAATTAAACATAAGTATAATAGATCACAAAAGAAGTGATGTGAAAAATTCATATCAAGCTTCGAGCATTTGTCCATCTAGTTGTGGATTAGATCTAGGTTGTTTGTCTAAGAGAAAAGGATGTACTCACTCTGGGTTGATGAGACTTTCGGTTGTCTGTCGGGCGAGAATGCAAAAAGGTGGTGAGATACATACACACAGTTGGTATGCACTCACACACAAAAAGGTGGCTATGGGGAAACTCGTGCCGCTAGTTGGGCTTCCCACTCAACCATACCAAATTTATACCTCCTAATAACTTTGATAAGGTGCCACAAAAGATAGGGGTATGGTTCATGAGAAAAGAAAAGCCTTGGATGCTTAGAACCCATGAACAAGTGAAATATGGCACCACAGTCATGTAAGTTGTGTCATACAAGGTGGCCATGTATGCATGAAAAAGGTACAAAATGCAAAATGCAAAAGAATGTAAAATGAAAAAAGAGTGTTCTAAGGAGTCTTGTATAGTTCATATGAGGTCTTTGACTTAGGGAACATTGTGTTTAATGTATCCAAAAGAGGACCAATTAGAGGATAGAAGATTCACAAGTTAGGGGATGCAGTGTGTCGCATCAAGCCACTAAGAGGAATATAATATGCTAAGATAAGTCACGCTTATGAAGGACATTAAACCGAATGTCATCCACAAAGTGAGAAACACATCATGTGAAGTGACAAGACTGCACTAGGAAGCACAGGCAAAGAAAAAGAAAATGAAAATGAAAATATAAAATAGAATAGTGCCAATGCATGCCCCAATTTTAAAGGGATTGCTACACACCGCTTTGTGAGAAATTGCTTTAAAGTAGAGAAAGGAAAAATACAAAAGGGACATGAGAGCCTGCTGGAAAAGCCCAATGTCAAGTGATAGGTATCCAAGAAAGGTTGCGTCATGCAAAAAAGAAGAAAGCAAGAGAAAATGGGGATATGCCCCCAAAATCAAAAAAACACCAAACACATAAAGGATCAATGGATTTGGGGTC